>QEPC01001708.1:298423-360903 GCA_003113815.1 Sphenodon punctatus | reverse complement strand
GTCCCCAGCGTCTCCCTGGAGGCTTTCACCAGCCAGGACGGGCATGGATCAAGTTCACAACAGGTGGCCCTCACAGACCCCAAGACATCCACCGCATCGGCCGGCGTCACTTCCTGAAACTCCCCCCCACAAAGATGGACCAGACGGGGCCTCCATCATCTCGCGCTCTTTACCTACTGTCCCTAATCCAGCGTCAAAGTCGCTCCGAATCCGAGCGATCTTGTCTGCAAAGTAGGTGGAAAACTCCTCACAGCTGGCCTGGGCCAAGTTCCCGTCCAGGCGGAGGGAGGCCGGACTGACCAGCCCCCGCACCACCCGAAACAGCTTCGCCGGGCGTGACTTCGCAGACGCTATGAGGACAGCAAGGAACTCCTTCCTTGCTGTCCTCACAGCCTCAACATAGGGACGCAAATGGGCCCTATGGAGAAGTCGATCGGAGTCAGATCGAGTTCAACGCCAGTGTCGCTCCAGCCTTTTGCCTATTCGCTTCATACACCGCAGCCCCTCGGTAAACCAAGGGGCCCTGCGGTGACGAGACCGAGGCAGAGGGCGTATTAAGACGTAATATTCCTTTGAATGGTCTGAGGACTGATTACACTTCCTGTGAATAGAACTAGCTAATTTAGTCCTTGATAATATGATCTTTGGCCTGACACGATTTGATACAAATCTGTATGTTTAAATCTTTGGCATTAAGTATAACTTTTATTGCCAGCAGTCAAACATGTAAATCAGCCATTCAATGAAAATGAAATTTCAATATTAGTCAGCAACAGCATTGATGGGAAAATGCCTGAAGAGATCTTAATGTTAGTCATTGTTTTCCTTGCCAGCATAAATTGTAATTGTATATTTATTTTGCTAGTGTGCAGCTTTGGTCTTTGCTGTTTGTATGGGTGTTTTTAAACAATACATCCCCACACATAGACACCCACTGTCCACGTAGGGGAGCACTTGTGTGAATTCAGTGAGTGGGAGTGCACCCTCCCATGATCTAACCACAGGGCACTCTGGAAAAAGCCAGAGTCCCCTGTGCGGGGACGGCAGCCATGTCTGGAGCCACTCATTTGAAGCGTTTCCCCATGCATAACGCCTACACACCCACCCCACAACCTGACCATCGACATACACCCCATCCCATCTTGTTGAAAAACACCCTATGGTACCACAGTTCTGGGATAAATGAGTACATTTTAATTTCTTGCTGAAATACCCAGTGATCTCAGTGCAATTTCTTCGCTTTATTCTAGAGCAGAGGTTTCCAAACTGTTGGAACCTTAAGCGGGGTCATGCCAGCTGTAGATGTATTGGTAATCTTGTTTGATATTTGTATACTTTGCGTTCTGGAGTTACTGGATTGTAGTGGAATTGTGAGATTAATGAGGTCACAGGCAAAAAATCTGGAACATGCAATTTAGTGATGGTTCAGTGTTCAAATTTTACTCTGGAAAGTGGTATGTTATAGTAATTACTTTATAATGTCCATTAGTTTTTGGCGTATGCCATTTGTTCACAGCTTCTAACACGTGCTATTTTTTGTTGACAGGTGAAGTAGAAGCTGTAGAAGACAGACCTGTGTCGCTTGCAATCATGCCATTTCCTTTTGGCAAGTCTCACAAGTCTCCTGCAGACATAGTGAAGAATCTGAAGGAAAGTATGGCAGTTCTAGAAAAGCAAGATATTTCTGACAAGAAGGCAGAAAAGGTATATTCTGGGTTTTCTTTTTTTGGGTTTAATATTTTACTAGTGAATAATGAAACTGATATTTTTTAGGAAAAAATAATTTAACAGTACTTAAATTATGTGAATTAAGCATGTAGAACATATTCTGGTTTACCTTCCCATTCTAAAGTTAAGTATACCACAAAAAGCACCAGCTTATCTGAAGTGGCCACTCTTGGATCCTTCTGCTTTTGGCAACTGATAGTTAGAATTCTCTACTTGGAAAGAAATACAAAAAATGCTAACCAGTGTTCATGGAAAAAAGATTTACAACTATAATAGCAGCAGCATCTTTTCATAAGGGGACAGTTATGTACCAGTGAACCAGCCCTAATATAGAACAATGACAAGTACTTTAGAAGTCATATGCACTTTGGATGCTTCCACAATCTAAATAATGGTACGCTAGTTATTAAAAAGAGATTCAGTTAAAATAGTGGCTGCTTAGTCAGAAGTTGTAACTGAATCTGAGAACAGTTTTGAGGTAACTTCCAACCTCAGGGGATTGCTCCTGAGTAGTTTCAAACATATGGAATGTAAGTTTCCACTCTTATTGAAAAATTGCTTCTATAAAGCAATATAATCTGTTGTTTCCTTTAAGTAACCTCTTAAAATCGGTTTTACAGTATCTTTATCAGATGTCTCCTGTGTAGGATCACACGGTGGGTGCAAGAAACCAATCAACTAACCATGGAATCTATGGTAGATGGTTGTATTTATTATTTTAACACTTGCAATAGTGACTCATTAAGTAATAACTAGATCATATACCTCCATGAATCTTTTTTGTTTTGTTCTCTCTTCAGATCCCTCCTAATTTTTGTTACGTTGGTTGTATCTCATTTCAAAGTAAATTGTAAACATTTTTTGTATAGGGGTTGTGTGGTTTATGTATCACGTAAGATGATCCTGATTGGGATTTGGGGGTCTGTTGCAAAACATATTAAGAAAATACAATCATAAGAAGTGTCCACAGGACCTTAAATTGAAGTACAACATGGACTTAAAAGCTACCATTTTATATCATGAAATAAAAATACAAACTTTCAGCACACCAGAAATTTAGTAATTTCTATAAAAAGACATTTAGTAATGTCTATAAAAGACATTTAGAACTGCTGGTGTGCTGAAAGTTTGTATTTTTTATTTCATGATATAAAATGGTAGTCCATGCAAGTCTTAACTATAAAAATATTTTCCACTTATACGTTGACCATTGACCTTTTAACCCTATATAACTTTTATAGCCATTACTATTTTACGTTTTATCCTACAGTTTTAGTTGGAATTAGCATAAATGCAAAATTTGAACATAAGCGATGGTAGAGTTCCAGAATGTAACCTGTCCTTTGACATCTGTATCATTCTTGTGGGTAGTAAGATTGCAAAAATATTTAATGTGGCTTAAACAGAAATAAGATCTTAGAAAGATTGTGAAACTGCCCAGTACCCTTTAAACACAGATAGCCAATGGAAGAATCCAGGGAAAGCTAGACCCCTTCCAAAAGTATGAGATGTGTAGTTTATGACAGCATATGCCAGTGTGTGATAAACAATAGATGGTTAGATTGGATGACGAAGATGGTAAAAGGTGTCTAATACCCTGCGGTCTGCTCCAACGTTCTCAAGTGATATAAATTCTAGATTCAGTAAGCCCTTTTGGCCACTCTCCCTATCTTGGTAGTAATGGCATGCCAACATGTCTCACTACGGGAAGCTTATGCAAGCATATGGCTACAGTTTATCTGTATCTTTTTCTTGTTTAATAATAATACATTTTATTTATAAAGTGCCTATTCCTCTCCCCCCACTAAATAACTCTCAGGGCCCTTCACAAAATTAATATTATAAAATAACCTAAAATCAATGTAAGTTTAAAATGGAAAGTAAAGAGGGAAGGAAAATATATTAAGGAGAACCAGTGGTGGATCCTCTAAAAGCACTTGGTGAGTAAAAAATTAGTTTAGGATTACTAGCTTATTTGGTACAGCCTATTTTTGTTTGTGGCATTGTGTTTCTTGGTATAATATGTTGCTTCTAACACCTTCTCTATCTGGTACCTAATGGAGGAGTTTCTCCATAGCTTCTGGGTATTTTCTTCCACAGAACCCTATTTCAACTCCTATAGCCACGATTGAAATGGTAGTGATTGCTTTATTTGAAACATCTGGAGAACATTAATACATAGCAAGCAGTTCAGAATATGCTACTTTTATTTCTTGTATAAATACAGAGGCAAAGGTCTTGAAGTTCTAGATGCCTGCCTCTGGATTTGGGAACAAGACACTCCAAATGTCTAAGGCACCAGGCTCCTGCGAACAGATGTTGTGGTGGTTTGTTGCCCAAATAAGATTATTTCCTCTGTGCTAAGTATAAGAAGCATGAATTAAAAACATGCTTATGTGGTAAATCATATGGAGTTAGCAGTCAGGTTAGTGGATCAGATCAAACTGTCCTTTTAAATACAAGAAAAAGTGATGATCTCTCAAACTTGAGAGACTAAGAATTTTTAGATGCAACTCAGCCACTGTATCCGTTTTGCTTACTTGATACTAGGGAGATATTCCAGCCTTTCTTAATTTCTGTCTAGGAATTCCTAATAAGTGCTTCATTTTCTTCAAAGCAACAGGTGACTTGCTACTTCCTTGTTCCAGTTTGATCTCTGATCTATTCGCTTACAAGGTAATCTCTAGTTTCTTCAAGGGTGTAAGAGATGGTTCACAATTAGACCGTTTTCATATGAGCAGGATTTCTCCCACAGTTAACATGCGATGCTGGGAAACCCCTGCAGGCAGGCTTCAGACACTCCTTCGTGCACTGGAAGTCGGCTGGGCGCCATAAGAAACAGCAGCGCATGTCTCCCTGGTGTTTTGAGATGCGGCGTAGGTAAGACCTCGAAATCAAAATCTTATCTACTCAACATCTGAAAACATCTGGGAGTCGTGCGACGCTGCTGTTTTAATGGCACCCGGGCAACTTCCGGTTCACGGTGGAGTGTCTAAAGCCCCCCTGCAGGGGTTTCCCAGCACTGCATGTTTAACCTGTGGGAGAAATCCCACTCATATGAAAACGGTCTTAGGGGTTTCATCTGAGTCTAAAGTACTTTCTGAAAGGCTCCCCTGTCCAGAGTGAGTGATGCTTCCTCCCCACTCCCACTCTTGATTCATCTATAACTTTTTTAGGCATCGTTTACCTGTAGATAAAGGGAATGCCTTATGGGGAGGTTGTGTCTGTCTGTGGCTCTGTGTCCTGTATGTCACAGGTGACATTACTCCCATTGTGACATGGCCAGGCAGGGACTAAGCATGAAGGCCCCTGGTTGCCAAGCAATAGTGACAGATCAGTAATGGCTGCATCTGTACAGCAAATAGGGAGGGGGCCAGAGGGGAGGGGACATCCAGTAGGGATGGGGAAGGGCCAGGGAAGGGGGAGCTGTAAAAAAACGCCTATGCTTTGCATGTATGGATGCTCTGGACATGCATATTTCCTCACTACTTAATCTTGCTGAGGATGTTCTAAGCCTTTCCCCTTGGCCATCTTACTATTTGAACCTATCTTCATGGCCTATGCACCTCTGTTTCCTCCCTATCTTTCTTCCCTAATTTCCTGCTACTTTCCCACCCAGGAACTTTGCTGTCCTTCTGCCACCATCCTCACCTCCTCCACAGTCTCCTGTTCTGTAAACCGTCTTTGCTCCTTCTCTCACGCTGCCTCCTGTGCCTGGAACTTCCTTGCTTCCTTTCTCCTAAAACCCTACCTCTTCTGTCAGGTTTTCCCCTTGCTCCTCATTCCCATTGATCGTTCATTTATGCTTCTCTTTATCCTCTTATCCTACCAAATCCCCTGCTTCCCTTTGTAACCAAGCTAAGCATGCACACCTGTGGCTCTCTGTTTCATTAATGTATTCCTGTTCCTCCCTATATGCCCCTCCCTTTTGTCTTCCCTCTCTTGTTCATCCTGGATTGTAAGTTCTTTGGGCAGGGACCTGTCTCTAAGCATGATTGATCAGCACCAGACACATTGCTGGTGTTATATAAATAATAAGTGCTGCTATATATATATTATATGTAAACATTAATAATAATAATTACATGTCTGCCAAGGTGGTAACAGCTGTCCTTGAGGGAAAAGGTCCATGAACACTTACATCTATTCTTGATAGCTACACTCATCACTGTTTTCAACACTCATCCTTCCCTTCCCCAGCTTGTAGTTTTCATTCTTCCTCCAGTGGTAAATAGAATAGCTCAACACTTATCCTAGAAACTGGATACCTTCTTAAGAAAAACTCAACCTAGATGAATTCTCCCCTTGGGAGTTTCTGCATTAGTATTGTAACTTGGGATATATTTGAACTAATCAGCAATGATGAACAAAAGGAGTCCCCAATGTGGTACAAAAGAATATCCACTGTATTAATATTTATTACTTTGCACACAATGGACATTCTTATCTTGTGCCCAGAAAGCTAATGGTAGCTAATACAGACTCTGGAGCACGGGTGTAATGTGCTCCCAGCAATCTGCCCCCAACAAAAGACGAACCACCATGTTCTGCACCAACTGCAGCTTCCAAGAAGTCATCAAGGGCAGCTCCAGGTAGAACGCAATGCAGTAGTCTAGCCTTGAGGTTATGAAGGCATGGATGATGGTGGCCAAATCCGAATCTGATAAAAAGGTCACAAGCTTCTCACCAGAAGTAATTGGTGAAAAGTGCTCCTGACCACTGTCACAACCTGGTGATCCAGGGAGAGCAATGTGTCCAAGAGCACCCAAGGCTGCAAACTTGAGTGACCGGTGGTGATGGGGGGGATGGACCTCATCAATAACAGGACTTTTGCTCCTCGAGGCGTGTCCTGGGCTGCGATCTGCGTGAAATTTACTCTGGCAAGGTAATGTGGCCACGACAATTAGGGTGCAGGGGACTAGCCCCCCGGTCCCTTGGCAAGGTGGCCCTAATGCTTTCCCCTTGGTGTCACACGAACAGTCTCCTTACTTTGGGCTGGGTTCTGGGCTGGGAATTCCCACCCAGCCTGACTTCAGTCCTCAAGCTGACTTGTTCCCTGCCTGGGGCTCTACTCCTTCCCTTCCGGGAGGTTTGTTCCTTGGGCGGGCTGGCAAAGTGCTGGGAATGCCTGTGGGCTAAGAGGGAGGGCAGTGCAAACACCTCTTCTAAGGCACCGCCTCCTCTGATGCAACTGGCCTAGTGATGGGGTCGCTGGGCTCTTTTGAACCTGGAACTTTTAGTAGCCCCGCCTCTGGCTTCCTCGGGCCTTCTCTGGTGAGGGGTAGGAAGGCGTGGCCCGATGTCGTCGTCATCAGGGCCCGCGCCGGTTGTCCAGGCAGCAGGGAATCTTTGGTCCGGCTCCCCGAGAGGTTGTCAGCCAGGACCAGGCACAAGCAGAGGAATGAGTCTCTGCTGAGTCCTCACATCTGGATTCAGCTACAATTGGCTTGCCCGCATCCAGTCCCCAATGGCAGACAGGCACTGGGTAAGCACCAAGACTGCACGACAGATGAAAAGGAGAGAGGGAGTTTGGTGTCGTCAACATATTGGTGGCACTTCATTGGGGTGGGTCCCAAGTTCAATCCCTGGCATCTCTGATTCAGGATCTCTGGTAGCATGCCTGGGTGAGGCCTCTGCTGGGGATGGTGGAGGGTCTTGGGTAGCATTCTGGGATGAGAAGACCCTGGAGAGCTGGATTTGAAACCTGCTGCCGTGTCAGGTTGTGATAGTACTAGGCTAAGATGCACCATTGGTCTGACTCAGCTCCTTATCCCCACGCCAAATCTCCACACAAACTTTCCCAGGGACCTCAGATACACGTTGAACAGGAGTGGGGGCAAGATGGAACCCTGCGGGACGAAGGAGCTCCTGAGAGGATGACGATCCACTGCCTCTCTCCACCCTCTGGGTTCTCCCAGCCAGGAATGAGCAGAACCACTCAAGAGCAGTCTCACAAGCCCCTGCCAGATCACACAGCTATGTCAACAACACTCCAACTGAAGGCTGCTGGAAGATCTAACAAAATCAACAGGGGACAGCAACACTTGTCAGTTGCCAAGTGGAGGTTGTCAACCAAGGCCACAAGCCCTGCCATGCCCAGGACAGATTCCTGGCTGACACGAGTCCAGGAATCCAATAGCATCAAGATGTGCCTGAAATTGCGAGGCCACCACTATTTAATAACTTTCCCTAAAAAGGGAAGATTAGAGATGGGACAATAGCAGGAGAGAGCATCAATGGTTTGCTTATTTTTAACAGCAGAGGTCAGACAACTGCAGTTTTGAGGCCTTCTGGCACCCTACCCTTCTGAAAAGAGAGGCATTGACAACCCCAGCTAGCAGCAACCCCAAAGTCTCCCAGCTAGCTTTAATCGGTCAGGACAGGGATGAATCTAATTCACAACTGGTCACCCGCACCACTACAAACATATCCTCTGCATTGGTGGGCGAAACTAATTGAAGTTGATCAAACGAACCGGCCAGGACCGAGCCTCCCCAAACTGACTCTGCACCGAAACTAGCAGTTCCCAAGTCAAGTCAAATATGAGCAACTTTATCTGCAAAATAGGTGGCAAACTCATCATAGCGGGCGGCAACTAATGTAACTCCAGGTGGAAACAGGCAGGATTTAACAGGCTATTCACCACCCAGAAGAACTCTGCTGGACAGCACTTTGCAGACACTTTCTTCACCACCACAGCATAGTCCTTCAAAAATTATCTCTGCCAGTCAGTCGGCTTTGGCACAAGTTGAGGGCCACCTGTGCTTTAACTGCGTACCCTCCCACTTTAGCAGCCTCTTGTACTCCCATATACCAAGGAGACTTGTTCTGCTGCAGCAGATGGAGCCGATACCCGGGTGCCACTGTGTTCCATACCATAGAGCCGATCAGGCCATCAACAGGAGGGCATTATGGACAGCAGGTAAATCCCCCAGAGAGTCCTGGAATCCTATTGGGTCTATTAGTCTCCAGGGGTTGGGCCAACCTAACTGGTCCACTACCCCAACAGGGGCAAAGGAGAGCAGGGATCTGGGCCCTTAAAAGGTAATGGTCCGACTGTGACAATGGTGTCATAACAACACCCCAATTCATTTAACAATTATGTTAAATGAATTTTTATTTGTGATATTTATTTCTCCTGTCATACTCATTTTAATTTGATTTTATATTTTCCATGTAATGAAACATGTGAAACTTGAAACAAAAACACAACATAAAGGTTACACACAGTCTAATGTGGTAGAAAAGATTTTTAGTGTTTTTTGATAGTGAAGTAGATTGGAAACCTGGAACTTTTAATGAATTGCAATATGGAAATTTCAGTTCTGATTTAAATGAGTCTCTGTTTCTAATGAAGTTCAAGAGAGGTAAGCCTGTCTCTCAGCAAGTGGGAGGTCCACTCTAAATTCACTGGCTTGTTTAATCTCTCATGGGTGAGACTTCAGAAACATGACTTGGGATGGTTCTACAGTGCTGCATTCACCTCATTTTTCTATTCTGTGTAACTTTAAAAATTCCCATGAGAGCTGTAGTACATTAAGTCAGCTACTGAATATGGGAACCTTAACTGTTTTTCATTCTTGCTGGATTTGGATTGCTTGCTGTGCAGCAGTCTTAACTTCTTTTATATGTAGTTTTTTGTGAGCCAGTATCCATGCTCTATTCTTTGATGGTACTACTTGAGCAACGAACCTGTTATACACCAGTACACCCAAAGACCCTGCAACTGTCCAGGCGAGGTCCCATTGGATTTGTTCCCCAGTATAGTAGTTCTGGAGCTGAATCAGAGTCCCTCTGCATGGTACTGGAACATTAAGACGAGTTGATTTCCCAAGCACCATGGTTTCTGCATCCAAAGATGACTCTGATGTCCAGTTACAGCAGTTCCATGCTCCAGACAGACCTGCACCCTCTAATTCTTGGACTCGGACACGCTCATCTCCCCAGCCTTGTACAAGTCATCCCTTACGCATTTTTTCACTTTTCCCTGGGTCTGGTCAGTTTCACGGTTAATGTTGTTGGGTGTGTCTCAACAGTAGCAATGATGCTTTTGAACTAGGATAGGAAGTGTAGAAAATGAAAAAGGAATGTGAAAAATCTGAATTACTTTAACAGTGAATGTTACTTCTGTGTATACATATTTTTTAGCTTGACTAAACCTGGAAGTATTAGTCCTAAAAACATAGACTTTACAAAATGTTCGGATACCGTGTCAAATACATTTTTTCTTAAAGAAAATTCAGATTGTAAAAAATGTGCTAATGTTATCTACACAGTTTGTAAAGAAAATACAAAGTTATTTCAAATTTTAATGTTTTTGGTGTGTCCCTATTTTATATGATTGCGGAGATATAAAAAGCATTCTTTGCCCACATCAACTGAAAAAATAATTCTTAGCTGTACCCTAAAACGTATGAGAGAACTTTAAATGATAAGCCAATGAGCACAAAAAATTACTCCTAGACCAGCAGTTTCCAAACCTTTTGCCTATATGGCCCCATTTTGATACTGTTTGGCAGGCAGGGTTAGGAGTTGGAGTGTGCTGTGTCTGGGGATTTATTTGGTTTTTATTTGGGTACTTTTATATTTGGTTTTACTTTGGGTATTTATGAACATGTTTTTCTGTATTGTAACCTGCCCTGAACCTTAGTGGGAAGGGTGAGAGAGAAATGCAAATGAATAAACACAATCCCAGATACCAGTTAAGATATACAGGATATCTCTGATTTTAATTAGAATCATAACCCATCCACACTTTGGCAACCTCTGTCTTAGGACAGAACACCTAGCCTTCCTATTGTGCTTTGCCAGGTAATGATGGAATTTTTGGCACACCTTTTACCTTTTTTCCTCTCTCATAGACACCGAATATGAGATACTAGACAGTGTGTGCTTCCAAAGCACGCAGTACAAAAACATGAGAAGGAGGTTGTTCATAGCTTCTCTGACATGCTTTATTTCACCATTAATCTTTTCTCACTTAGTTTACCTCAGCATTTATTTTTATACTACAGTTTGTTTAGCTTGTGGGCACATGACCACTCTTTTTCATGTAGTTGTTTACTTAGCCATATAGCAGACTCCACAGATTTGTTCTTCACTACTCTGCTGCTTCAATCCTGGCCTTGCCTTGCTTTCTGTATCCTTGACTTCCATGTTGCCCTTTCTATATAATTATATCCTCGTGATGTTGACTGAAATCCTACTGAATACCTTAAAATCAGTCTCTTTACCTGAGTAATAGGTATACAGAACGCAGCATTTTCTGCCAGATGTGGATTCTGTTTTTCCAAGTGAAATATATATTTAAATTTACATGGAGCTGAATTCAACAAGCTAACTTTTTAATTGATATTCTGTAATGTAGCTGTATGTAATTGTTGCTATTATTATTAGCAAGCATTTATATAGTGCAAGCAATATACCTGGCGCTTTACAAAGTAATTGAATAGACACGGTCCCTGCCCTAGGGATTACAATCTGAGAGACGGGGGGCTGTAATCTATTCACAACTGGACGAAAAGGAAAAAATAAGTAATTAAGTCACCTGCCCTGTCTATTTCATAAAGCTATTGTCCAGGGGGAGAGGTCTATAATAAGAGTTATAAATAATAAAGTAGAGGATGTCATCAGTAGGAACTCTAACCAATTTTTTAATACTGTGTTGAGAAGAGTTGGCCTCCCATGTGTCCAGTAGGTGTCCCGAATAAGGTTAAAAAATAGTATGCAATGTAGCCCAGTATCCTGTTTCTAACAGTGACCATCACAGGATCATAAAGATTTCTACAAGCAGATTATATTGAGGCATCCATTAATTCCCTGTTCTTTCTTCCATCTCCCAGCAGTCAGAGGTTTTATTCTTTGACCAACTTGCCTAATAGCCATTGATGGACCTGTCCTTCATTAACTAAGCCCATCTTTTTTTTTTAACCCAGCTATGCTGTTAAACCTCGCAACATCCTATGGCAGTCAGTTTCAAAGGGTAATGTTGCATTGCATGCAAAAATACTTTTTGTTTTTTAAATCTCTTGCCAGTTCTGCTGCTCTGGTGTTACGAGACAGGGTAATGTCTTTCAGTTTACTTGTTCTTCACCACTCATTTCATAACCCTGTATCCTATCCCCCTGTCATCTGTTGTCTAAGCTGAAGAACCCCAATCTTTTGAGCCTCCCCTCCGTGAGGAAGTCATTTATCTCATGACTACTTAGGGTGTTCGCGGACAGGATGACAACTCCCTGGAGTCTGGGTTCAGTCTGTGCAGACCCACTCACACGTTAAGCATGTAGAGCCTAATAAATGGGCAGCCCCCCACTCACATTTCTGCTCTAGGGCTTCGGCCAGTCCAGCTCTTGGGTGACACTGCGCTTGGCCAGCAGGAGGTAGGAAATCAAAAACTGACTGCGCATGTACGGGGTCACCCCCTTGCACAACTCAGTTTACTTCCTGCCTCCATGCTGGCAGGAGCAGTTTCACTCTGCTCAGGAGAGCAGAGCTTCCAATAAAGAAGAAAATCTAAAGAAGAAAAGAAATAAAATCTCCAGGGAAGGGAGAGACGGGGCAAGGACTCCAGCCCCAAGGAGAGAGGCACTGAAGTGGCAAGCTTTCGCGGCAGGAGCCTGCGCTCGGCCCAGGCCTACCTGCTCGCGCGGGTCCTCTCCCCCCCCCTTCTCCAGCCGTGGGTCCTGCGACTCATCCCAGGACCCAAGACTACAGCGGCGCTCGGCCTGGGCTCCAGAGGCTCCGCGGACGAGCGGACCCTCCCCCCGCTGAAGCGGATCGCCTGGCCGCCATCTTGGCCACGCGGCTACACCGCGCCGCCACCGCCGAAAAAGACTGCCTGCTGCAGCAACCCGCCCCGCGCCTTCAGCCTGGATCAGCTGCTGCCCGGCAATCCGCCGCTGCCGCCCCCGCAGTCATCTCCGGGGGGCCCGGTCACCACGCGGCTTATCGGCTCCGTCCCGTCTCCACAGCTGGGACCGTGCCGCCCTCCCTGCTAGCTCTGGAGCGGCCCTTCACAACAGCTGCTGCCCGGACCGTCCTTCGACCCTGCGGGGTCTCATATACAGGGATGGGGGGGGCAAGGAAGAAACCGGCCCCAGGGGGCAAAGGAGGCCCCACCGGGGAATTCAGGGGATCCCCCACCCTGACCAGAGAGGGCATCTCTCCCAAGGCAGCCCCTTCCAGGGACCCCCCCTCCACCGACAGCCAGGCCATGAGGACAAACACCGAGGCCCTGGCCAACATTATGGCCCGTCTTGACAACCTGGAAAAGCCCCCCCCTCAGAAGGGAGCAAACGGCCCCGGGGAACAGAGGGCTCACCCCTGCCCAAGCGCGCACAGCCGAAGGGCAAAAATGCAGCCCTGACCAGGGATGCAGGGCTCATGGTGCCGGGGGACGAGTCAGAGGAAGAGGCCTCCTCCTTCTCTTACCAGGAACCCCCACTCATCCCCAGGAACTTCCGCAAGCGGGAGAGCGACGCCTCCCACACAGAGGAAGAGGGAGAGCTGGGAGACTCAGAAGGGGAGGAGCCCAAGGCTGATAGCCACGGCCCTACCCCCCGCCCGAACACGGGAGGGAATTCCCAGTACAGTACTGGGACGAGCTGAGGAAGCAGGTCACGCGCACTCTCAAGCTCGAGGAGAGGGCCGCAAAGGGCCAACCTGTGGAGTCAGACGACGAACCAGACTCCAGGGCCCATATCCCCATCCTCCACAAGCCAGACAGGGGCCTCCCCCTGGACAAGGCATTAGAGAACTAGTCCTCAATGAGTGGGAACAACCTAACCACTCATACAGGCTCCCGAGGCAACAGCTATACAATTTCTCCCAACGAAGGGGAGTTCTCCTGCACCAACCCAAGATTGACGCTGAAGCCGCCTCCTTAGCTCGGCAGACCCTCTTCCCAACTGAGGGAGACCTGTACCCCAAGGACCCCACCAATAAAGCCATCGAGGGGGCTCTCCGCAGGGGTTTCGAGGCATCAACTGCAGCGCTGAGAATGAGCACAGCTACCTCCTTTGTTGCACGAGCTCTCATCTCTTGGTTCAAAGAGGTCCAGAGCGAGGACATCACCGAGAAGAGAGCAAAGACCCTCACCTCACACATCATGTTGGGGATAGCGTACATAGCAGACGCATCCACTGATGCACTAAAGGCCTCTGCTAGAGCAGCAGTCTCCGGAGTAGCCACCCGCAGACGTCTTTGGTTACGCTCCTGGGGCGGGGACCACGCGGCAAAGAATCTCCTGGTCGACAGTCCATACACCGGACAAAAGCTTTTTGGCGCGTACCTTGAGAAAGTCTTGGAGGACCACAACAGCAAGGAGAAGTCCACCAGGTGGGCAACAAGAAGCCCTCCTTTCGTCAAACACGATTCTCAGGAGACTCGGCAGGACTCAGAAGAGGAGCCTCAAAAGGCTCCTTCAACAGGCATCAGGACAAGAATAAGCCCGCCTGGCAGGGGAAGAATAGGTACCAACCACCCCCTAGCAACAGACAGCAAGGGGGCCCCAACCACAGAAAGCAAGATTGACCTTCTCCCATGCATCGGAGGCAGACTTCTGGATTTCTCTCCAGTCTGGGAAGCTTCAGTCTCCGATGCATGGGTAAGGGAGTGCATAGCTCAAGGATACTCAGTAGAGCTTCTCTCCCCACCTCCGAACAAGTTCCTCCCCTCCCCCGTGTCCACCAGACCACAGAAACACCAGACCATGCTCCAGGAGATCCTCCGGTTGTACTCCATCAGGACCATAGAGCCAGTGCCGCCGGAGCAGCAACGTCAAGGTCTCTACTCCATACTATTCCTTGTTCCAAAGAAGTCGGGCGAATGGAGAGTGGTGCTAGACCTCAAACGCCTAAACAGGCACGTAAGGAAGAGGAGGTTCCGGATGGAGACCCTCAAGACAATTTGTCAAGCAATCTCAAAGGGCGACTGGATGGCGTCCCTCGACCTAAGGGAGGCCTACCTTTACGTGCCCATCGACATCAAACACCACAGGTGGCTCAGATTCGCTTACAACGGAAGTCACTGGCAGTACACGGCCCTTCCTTTTGGCCTGGCCTCGGCTCCACGCACCTTCACCAAAATCCTGGTGCCGCTGATAGCGAATCTCCGCTTGCAGGGTGTCCACGTACACCCATACCTGTACGACCTGCTAATCCGCTCCTCCTCCAGGGAACAAGCAATGAGGGATGTCCAGACGACGAGGGCCTACTTGACCGAACAAGGATTTCTCATCAATGAACAGAAGAGCCTCCTGATCCTGTCACGACAAATAGAACACCTGGGCGTCATTCTTGACTCAGAAAGAGACAAGATCTTCATCACCTGCCAGAGGCAGGAGAAGATCAGGAAGGGAGTGCTCACACTCATCACCAACACAAATCTCCGACTATAAAAACCCTGGCAGCACTCCTCGGCCTACTCATTTCCTGCATCCAACAAGTAACATGGGCTCGCTGCCATCTTCGCCCACTCCAGCGCCTTCTCAGGCCTTGGCAGACGCACCTCATCGTGGGCAACAACCCCCCGATAAAGGTGCCACGCACAATAGCAGAGAGCATGCGCTGGTGGCTCATGGACAAGCCGTTGCAAGAGGCTTGTCCATGAGCAAGAGGGTCTAAACGGCAGCCTTAAGCCCAATACCCTCTCCAGACAAGTCTCTGCCCTCAACTCCGTGTTCCTCCCCATCAAGAGGCTCAAGATAGCCGGTCACCCCTTAATTCGCAGGTTCATATGGGGGGCCAGGGCCATTTCCCCTCCAGTGGTACATAGGTTCCCATTCTGGAGCCTCAACCTAGTCCTCGGGGCGCTCCACGCCCCTCCCTTTGAACCCCTCAAGAGGGTCTCACTATTCTTCTTGTCCATTAAGGTCGCCTTCCTAGTCGCTATTACATCCGCACAACGGATGTCAGAACTGGGGGCCCTCTCCATAGAGAGTGGTTTCTGCCAGTTCAATAGAGACTCGGCGGTGCTCCGATTGGACCAGGCCTTCCTACCAAAGGTCAACTCCCTGTTCCACAGAAGCCAGGAGATTATCCTCCCATCCTTCTGCCCTCATCCAGTCCACCCCAAAGAAAGGGACTGGCATTGCCTAGACGTCAGGCGAGCCATGCGCATTTACCTAAAACGCACGGCCACATTCAGATCTTCCTCCGCCCTATTCATCAACATACATCCAGGGTCGAAGGGATCCAAGGCCTCAAAGGCCGTCATATCCAGATGGGTGGTGGCCTGCATCGCAGAGGCCTATAAGGCTAAAGGGAAGGTTCCTCCCCAACCGATCTGGCCACATTCCACCAGGGGAGCCTCCACATCGGCCGCGTTCGCGGCCAGGGCCCCCCTACGGCGAGGTGTGAAGGGCCGCTGCTTGGGCCTCCCTGCACACTTTCACAAGGCACTACAACTTGTACCAGTCAGCGGACGCCTCCTTTGGCAGGCATGTCCTGCAGGCTGTGCTGCCATAATGCCGCTGTCTCCCTCCCTAAGACACGGTACTGTTTGGGTACATCCCAAGAGCTGGACTGACCGAAGTCCTAGAGCAGAAAAGGGAACTGGGGCTCTTACCTTGTGAGTCCCTGTACTGCTTAGCGCTAGGCCAGTCCAGCGGCCCTCCCGACAGCGGGAAGGGTCTACATACAATGCAGCGAATTTCTCTGTGTGCATTAACTGTGTTTTTCAAGTGCATTCCAGATAATTGGCTGTACTACAACTGAGTTGCGCAAGGGGGTGACCCCGCGCATGCGCAGTCAGTTTTTGATTTCCTGCCTCCTGTTGGCCAAGCGCAGTGTCACCCAAGAGCTGGATTGGCCTAGCCCTGAGCAGAACAGGGACTCACAAGGTAAGAGCCCCAGTTCCCTTGTTTAGCCTGCCACGCCTAATACATGGACAGGCGTTTTTCCCCGCTGCAGCCTCCCTCTCTCAGTATCCCACCCCCATGATGTTTTACAGCTGCAGCGCAGAAGAAGAAGCCATACCAGCTGTTCCTTTCTTCCAGGCTATAACTCCGGGAGGCGATCCAGTGCCTGCTATCTCTGCTCATCCAAGGAGGTTTATACCTTAGTTTATACCTGTGAGCACTGGGCAGCCTGAAATAACCTTTTGCTATGCACATAATGCTGAGTTTATTGAGAACCTATAGTGAAAGTTGAAAGTGAAATTGAAATCACAGGCAATCCATCCTTGTATGTTGTCACCACGTGGACTACTTTCACACCTTCCGTCCGCACATATTTTGGCTGTGGGAGGGAATGCACAAGCCAGAATCTGCGTGGGGTTCGGTCGGTCTGAAAGTCGGCGTTGTTGGCAAACGCACGTAGAGATACAGAGCAGGAATCCAGCTCTGTATCTTTGCGTGTGTTTGCCGGCAAAGCCGTGAGGGGAGGGAGGGGGCGGGGTTCAGACGGACCGAACACTGCGCAGATTCTGGCTTGTGCATTCCCTCCCACAGCCAAAATATGCGCGGGGAGAAGGTGTGAAAGTGGTCTTGGTTTCTAACATCCACCGCTCGTAAGGATGTACTGGCAGGTAGCAGCACACAATTTTATTGGTCACCTGCTGTGGTGTTGGAAATCTCTCTCGATTCGCATAAAACCCCCAAACACACATTCCTCTTGTACCACCTCTCCAACATCTTCTGCATTATCGTATAGTTGGTGTGGAAAATATCCCCACTCACCAGGATGCACTGCACTTCTCTGAGTGTCCAAATCTCATATAGAGCAACAAGTTCTTCTTCAGTCAATTTGCATTCCCTAAGGCACAGAGATTAATCTCTGCCATCTGATTGAGACCCATGGGGCCATCGGGAGTGTATCTTCTCGCTGTCATCAGGGCAGCAATGAGAAAAAATGGCAGGGACCGTCCAGAAAAGTCGCAATTTCGTTCGCATTCCACTCTCATTTCATCAGGGGGGCCCGCTCTTCCATTTTGCTGAACTTGGAACCGCAGCAGTGTTTGCACTCCATCATGTATACATAGAACCCCATTGTGTGCCTGTGCCATCCTATGGGTGCATAGGCTGGCTCAGAGGATAAGTCTGACAGCTCTCTCTGTACATCAGGCCTCACCCAAATGTCAGCAAAGACCAGGATATCCATTACCCCCCAACTTCCGTGGTCCCTGTACCCTGAGCGGCCACAGCACCCACAAACAAAAGCCAAAGACATTGAGCTTTCTCTGGCAAACAACCAACAGCATTAGCTTTCTATGGTGTTATGATCCCTCATGCTCATTGCAAGCAGAAATTGTTATTTTCAAAAAATAATTGATTGCACAGTGACCTTCACTGCCTAGCAGATCCCCTCCACCTGCCCATTTCTTAACATTCAGTGGTTCCCTCCGCACCCCCACCCCTCCAAAAATTGCATGCTTCCATAGTGCTAACATCTGTAAGATTTTTAGATGAGTTGGTGTGTACACTGACGTACTTATGACAGAAATGTCTGTGCAGTTTAATAGCCACCTGAATTAGCAGTGCCAGTGCAACACACCCCTAGCATAAGCCTTGCAAAAACTTTTTCAACCAATAGGTAGCCTGTAATCAGTAGAGCTGATGCTCAATACGCAGCCAGTCCTGCAAAGACACATGACCAAGAGGCCAACAGCTGCTCATGTGCAGCATACAGCCAATCCTAGCTAAGCAACCACCTAGCTCCTTAGGTTGTTCAAAATGTTGGACACGTGGTCTGTAGAGTTCACAGGTGCTCATTATCATGCTCCAGGCCTTCCTTTCTGCTGTTGAGCAGAACCTGTGAGCGATCCACTACTGCTGTCATTGGCATAATGTGATGCCAAGGCACAGAGAAGCTCTCAGGATAGTGGGGGACTACACCGTGGATGCATCTATGCAAGGGCAGCTGACGCACACAGAGAGGTACCTGTTGAGGGACTCAGCTTCAATCACCAACGTCATTCGCAGGGCTGTACCCGCTGAGAGGCTGGTCTGGGTGAAGGAGAAAAGCACAGACTGGTGGGAGAAGGTGCTGTCCTCATGGGGAGATGCTGAGTGGGTCAAAAACTTTAAGATGCCCCATCGCCTTGTCCTCCAACTAGCAGAGATCCTCAGGCCACAACTGGAGAAAGAAAACAGGTGATGTGATCGCCCATCCCCATGGAGAAGTGCGTTGCCATCGACATCTTGAAGCTTACCACTCCAGACTCCTGCTGCTCTGTTGCCCAGAAATTTGGCATTGGAACATCAACGGTTGGCACCATACTAGTGGACATACTAGTTGCACAGTGATTGTGGAGGTGCTTGTGGACCAGGCAGTGCAGTTGTCTGACCACACAGAAGTAGTGGAGGACTTTCGGCGTGAGGGGTTCCAAACTGTATAGGGGTGATTGATGGGAGCCATATTGGTATCATCTGCCCACCCTGTTGGCAAGTACAGCTACCTAAACTGGAAGGGTGTTTTCTTCATGATTCTCAAGGTCGTAGTGGACGTTCTCAGTTTGTGGATGTGTTGGTCAGATGATCTGGAAAGACCCAGGACACCCGCATCTTCGGTCAGTCCCCCTTCTTTGGCCACATGTACACAGGAGACTTTGGATTCTCCATGGAAGAATGCATTGAGGTGCTCATGTGGCCTGTTCTCTGAAGCCCTGGTTCATGAATGCATACAGGGTTGCCCGCACCCTGGAACATGGGTACTTTAACCAGCAGGTAGGTGCCATGCGCTTTGTTGTGGAGAGAGCTTTCGGATGATTAAAGCAGAGTTGAAGATGAATTGTGTCCCGAATTGATTTCCAGCTAAAGACCGCTCCACTTCTAACTACGTTATCTATGTTCTCCATAACATTTGCAAGACAGTTGGGGACACGTTGGAGAACTCCCTGCCAGCTAGCTCTAGCGAACTAGTATCCTTGTTCTGGGACCACCTGAAATGAGTGGAGCAGCGTGTAGCCTGAGAGATCCAGGGCACCTTCAACCACAATGCTAGCCCCAACACCCACCATCAGTGACAGGTTGATAAGCATTGGTGAACTGTTTTAAATGATCTTTTTTTGATATCAATAAAGCCTTTAAAAATGTTTCCTGTGTGTCACTGGGCATTGTGCTTTACTCTGGCCCGTCTGGCTCCCCAGCACCGGGATGCATCCCCCCCTCCCCCCGGCGCACCCAGGTGCTTTTCCCTGTGCATTCCCTATTAGCAGATTAGCCAGCTTCTGGCATTTCCAATTAGCATTCGGAGACTAGCTGGGTATGGGAATGGCAATTGGAAGCGTAGAGGCACAGGTATGCAGCTGGCTACTCTGAGACTGGCCAGCACTTGGCATTTGTCTGTGGCTTTCCCACAGTAGTTCCCTTTGCACCTGGGATTTTCCCCACTGGGCCACTGGGGGCCCCACACTCTGTTGTGGAAGAACTTTATTTTAAAAAAAAATTAAAATATTTGCGCCCTCTCCTTTTGGGGGGCACCTGGGCTCGCTTGCTTGGGTGGCAGGACTGATGGGGGTGGGTGGGAAAGTGGGACATTTTCATGATCCTCCTGTGCATCCGGCTGTGGAGGAGTGTTCACAGGAGGCACGGGGGAATGATTGGCTGGAAGGGAGAGTGTGTGCCTGGCCCAGGAACTGTTGCCTGGTGTGAGTATAGTGCAGAGAGGGCTCAGGTGCTTTCCCTGGAGCGTGAAGTGCATGGGAAACCAGGGCGGGTGGTTGGGTTCCACATAAGGGGACATGAACGGCTGATGGGAGTTAGGAAATGGTGGCTGCCCCTGAGCAACGGTGCTTGCAGTTGTGGTAGAAACATGCTCAAGCAAGGAGCTCTGGAGCTGAATGGACTGGGACTGCCTGCTTTGTGTCTGTGCACTGCCCACATCTCGCTCATCTCCTTGCTCACCTTCTCAGTTGCGCTGTCAAACCGATCAAATTGTAAGAGCATACAGAAATCAACCACCGCCATTTACATTATCTCCTTCCCCACCCCCAAGCCACCATTTTGGCTTCCTTTCTGGCTGCCATTTTGACCCGACCCCCCCCCCCCCCTTGTGTGCCCACCATGGTGTTTTCCCACCCACTTCCTGTCCCTACGAGTCCCATCCTGTGGAGCTGTTTCCCGGTGATTTTCCTGCTGCTCCTCCATGTTTTCCTGGCCACCTGTCAACACAGTGAACAACAAAAAATATAATTAGGTAACAATAAACGGACGCCTTTATCATGCAGCTATGTAAATGCAACCCCTCCACGTGCATTAACTTGCCGTTCTCCTTGGCCTTCAATGCCTTCTCTACAAAGGTGTTATTTGGGTCCTCTGTGCCCTCAACCAGACCCTCAGGTGGCTCCTCAAACAAGGGCTGGCTCTCAAGTTCTAGTGGATGTACTGTAAGAGTCATGGTGTCCATGTCTGTGTCAACTCATGCTGGCTGTGAGGTGGGAACTGGCGTGGAGGGATGTCTGCTGGTGGTGGTGGCTTCTGTGGAGGGACCATGAGCAGTTGCTGTGGGAATGGGCAGTGGGGGAAGCCATATCCACCCGCTTCTGACCTCTGGTGAAGGCACAGCCAATAAGGGTGCAGCAATGACTCCATCGACGCAGAGGAACCAGTCAAAGAGCTTATAACAGGGTGATGTTTACCTCCCATGGCTGGAGGTGAAGTTGTTGTCCCTGATCTCTCTGTATTCACATCTCAAGTCCTTAGCCCGCTGCTAGCACTGGTTCATGTCCTGGGTGTAGCCCTGCTATTCTATTTGGACTGAGACAACGAACGAACACACACTCACTCACTCACTCACTCACTGATAAAGGCTTTGGTCTCTTCCTCGGTCCAGGAAATGCAGCATTGGTGGGCTGTTAAGTAGGCTGAGAGACTGATTTTGGCGGTGGTGGTAGGGGGACTGGTTGTTCCCTGGCTGTCGATTTGAGCCATGGCTCCAGTGATGGTAATCCTCCCACAAATTGTTACGGAGATTGCAAAAGCTGGGAAGGAGCAAGCATTGGGCACCTACTACCAACCAGGAAGAGATGAGAGAACTCATGTTCGAAAATGACATGGTGGGCTTTTAAGGCAGACATTGCCTTAAAAGCCAGCGAGAGTGGAGAGAGCGGTTGGAAGTGATCGCTCTTTGGAATGCTCTAGGCTTTACACCCATGACTCTCTGATGCAGGTGGATCTGTATGCCTGGAGGCTGAATGCAGCCTAATTGACAGGAAGCAGATATGTGGGTACACATTAGCCTGCATTTGCCCGCATAGAATGCTCCACATGCTCCGGGACTCCGCCATGAGTGGGGACTGCATGGGTGGTGGGGAAGCACCTAATAAATGGGCGGGTAGACACCCACCTGGTGCAGTCTACCGTCTCATTTGTTAACACCCTCTGTTTTCATAAGAGCCTTTGGTGAAGGATCTTGGCTGTCTGAAAATCCAAATATCCTGACTTGATAACCTTTATCCACATACTTGCCAACCCTATCAAAGAATATTAATAAATTAGTGAGGCATGACTTAATGTTACAAAATCCATATTGATTTCCATCATGCCATGTTAGCAAGATGTTTATAGCTAGTGTTACCTATAATTTCCAGAATCATCTCAAGCTTTTTTGAAAAATCAGTATTGGACAAGTTATTTTTTGAGATTTGGAGCTGGTTGGGTTGGAGAATAAACCTCAGTTGTGTTTTGAAATCTCTGGATGTTTGAGATAAGAGATTGCAACATAAAAATCATTTGCCCTGAAGACATCAGATAAGGCTTATTCAAAAGGTCATGACATGATACTAGCTATAGGAAACAATCAAATTCATGAGTAGATGTATTTGAAAAATTGATTTGTTTAATGACTTTAAAATGGCCTTTCTCAGAAGCCTAGAAACTTGTTTAAAGAGTTTCAAATCTTTGTAGACATTGCATGTTTCATTTGTTTTTATATAAAAAGGAATAGTTTACAAAATAAGAACAAATGTTCCTAACCCTCTTTGTTGCAGGCAGTGTAAACTGAATGCTAGGGCGGTCCTGACATTTCCCCGCCAAGGAGGAGAACAAATAGGGCCCCATCCATTCTTGTCCAATATATACCACACTCCCCACCCCAAGCCATTGTTAGGCTGTTGGTATGTTTTCTCTGCCTCCAGTCACTTACAAAGGAGACAGACACACCAGTAGAATAGTCATTCTTGGTTAAACTTTCAGATTAGCCAGCTCCTCTAGCCAGCTCCTCTAGGTGTGCCAGAAATGGCCCCATGAGAAATTGCCAGTGCTATATTTCTGGAGTTTGAGCCCAATCCAGTTTCTCCTTTTTTCCCACCTCATCAACCCTCGCTCAGCATACATGCACAAATTCCTGATAAAAGTCAAGTCCCACCAAGATTATTTCTGCTGGAGGAATTTCTGAACGCTTAAGTCAATAGAGAAATGACCTTGCTTTGTGCCCCAAATGGATTGGAGGAAGAGGCAGCAAGTCTTTTTAGTCTTTATGCTCTTTAGCCCCCACAGCACCTTTTTCATCAGTAGTTCTTTCCCCACCCAAATCAGTAGTTTAAAACAGGGATTGGGATCTCCTGCCCGGGCGCCAAATGGGACCTGAAGCAGGTTTTTATTTGGCCGCTTTCCAGTTCTTGGATTCCTACCCCCAGCATTGAAAAACTTAGCTCAGGGTAAGGGAGCAGAGATGAGGGCAATGCACACAAGGATAGAGTACAGATGTATAAGACGGATCCATGATCTGGACCTTCCTTTTCTTGAGTGCACTCCTTTAGCGCCCCTGCCCCCAACTTATATGCAGCTCTCAGAGACTCGACTGATTTTCAAAGTAGACCCAGGAAGGAAAAGGTTCCCCACCCCCCTAGTTTAATACAGTCATGTGCTGTTCAGCATTGTCAGCTTTCTAAGGTATGGGGTTTTTTGTTCTTTTTTTTTTAATAATACATTAAAAATCAAACAACTTTGTAGCAGATTCTTTGGCCCTAGTTAGTCCATACGCAGTCCGTGTTCCTTGCTGATCTGCTTAGGTCTTGCTGCATGTCCTATCAAAGACAGACCAACAAAGAGACTGTTGGCATTGGAAATGGAAGGCAGTAGGGAATAGAAGAGAGACTGGGTGATGGGGCACAATATGAGACCTCTAATCTTCCAAGGATTTTGTCTGAAATAAAGAATTTTAATTTTATATTTGTACTGACTCCATGATTCCATGCAGGCAAATAGTTTGCAAAAATTAGTGTTCTTCAAAATTCCTTGCTGTGGGTGCTTGCACACTTTACACTTTCACATTATTTTCTATCTCACGGGAGATTTAATAACGCCTTTTCTCATTCGTCATAAAAATTTCCATGATTTTCATCATGGATGTCAGCGTAGTGAAATCCCTGTATTATGTTAAATTGGAATGTGTGCATGTAGTGAATTTAATGTTAATTTAACGTACGCTAAAATTAGAGCATGTACAGGCTCTCATTATTTGTGATTCCCAGTTAGTCCTTGTTACAGGGCGCTATCCTGACCCCAGCTTGCTGTCCCAGTTCAACAGCCCTGGACTGGGTGAACCTCCCAGAGTAGTCTCTAGCGCACTCTGCGCTCCTTGTTAATTTCAGACTCAGGCTACAGCCTTCTTTGCAGCCCTTGCTCCACTTCGCAGCCCTTTTCTCTCTGGCTGCCAGCTGGTTTCTTGTCCCTCTGCCTGGGGTGAGGGTCCCATGGTCCTCCTGCAACATTTTCCCCAAGAAATTTAGTAATGTGTACATGGATCTGTTACATTTAATAATGGATCCCTTAAGGTTACGTGACTTTTTGCTAGCCCTCCCCTTCCCTTCTCTTCCCCTCCTTTCTTTCCCCTCCTTTCCCTTCCCCTTTTCTTCCCCCTTGTAACGTAAAGAAATGTCTTTACGCTTCTAACTTAAGATNAAAGGAAAGAAAATAATGTAGGCATGCAGCCCAGTAGGAATTTTCAGTGATCACTGCCTTTTCATGCAAAAATCAGCACGTGTGCAAGCGGCTTACATTGCATCCTGAAAGCAACCATTCATCCTCTTCATCAAAATATCATTTGCCACTAATCATGCAAGTGTAACTAAACCCAGTGTTTATATTGTCAGCCCTGATCATTGAATCGTAATGCACAAGTTACATAAAGTTGTGTGTTGATGTTCCCAGGAAGTGTTGCAATTGCAGTTTGAATCCCTGAGGACAAGTAAACAATTCACATCATCAGTTTTAACTCAGAGCTTTGTGGTGGACATTTTGAATACTCCACCTGCACACCATAAAGACATTTTGGTTATGGATATTTTAGCTTTGCAGGACATTTTAAAGACAATTATATCTCTGGAGACACAGAAACAGCCTGCAATTCAAAGATCCACTATGGGGAATAGAGAGCTTACCATCTCTTTGTGTATAAAAGACTCCCAGGAGATATTAAGCACCTGCCTTTCTAATTAACTCATACTGATGGGAGTCAGGTATATTGCTCATCTCCTTTGCCTTGGTTTAGACACTATTTTTCTGTTGGGCTGCGAATTTGGCCTTGTTTGATAATTTACAACCAGGTATCTGGTCCCAGCCCAGTCTGAGGGTCTTCTGTTTGTGTTAGGGTGGTTCCTGACAAGTAAAAACTTCAGAGATGTAGGTTCATCTCATTTGTCTTCTCGAAACCTCTGCCATTGTGTCCAAAGTAGCCAGTGAAATATGTTTGTTTTGTAGAATGGCACAGAGAGATGTGGACATTTCAAAATGTTTCATGCAATGCATAACTTGCCTCCTTCACTACTACTAATCATTTCTGTAGCACTACTAGACATACACAGTGCTTTACAGTCACAAACTTTCAGCAATAGGTCCCTCCCCAGTGGGTTTACAAATGGACAAGGATGAGAGGAACACACAGGGAAAGACCGACATGCACATTTTTACAGATGGGGAACTGTGGCTGAGAGGTTGTGACATGGCCAAGCCTACCCAGTGAGTTGATTGGCTAGGGTAAGATCCGAACCATGGTCTCCCAGATCCAAGTCCAGCACCCTATCCGCTACACCACACTGGCTCACTGTCTAATTACACTTCACTGTCTAACTCTTCCTGTATACATTGGGCAAAATAGTAAACCTATTGGAGCCTACTTTCAAGTAAATCATTGTCTACCCAGACTATCATCAGACTCTTATATCAACTGGAGAGTAACCTAATGCTTTCCCCCTCCCTTGTCCATCCAAATTTGTAAGCTCCTTGAGGCAGAAACCTGTCTCTAATCAGAACTGTACATTGCTTGTGCTATATAGATAATAATGCTTGAGGAGTTTTAGATATTAAATAAAATTTGTTTTTAAGTACTTATGACATGAAGAAAACAGGTAACAGATTACAAATGTTTTTTTCTCGTATTTTTCCTTTATCACTAGGATAAAGGTGGTGGAAAGGTATGGGTGGAGAAGAAAGGGGAAAGGGCTTTTGCTGTAGATATCATTATTGTATTGTCACCTGAATCAGCTTTGTCTTGCTTCACTGTTGGATCCTTTATAAATATTATTCTTAACTTCCAAATCTCAGAAAGGTCAACTATTACTTTTTTATAGCTTGTCATGTTTGATCAGCTGCAAAGTTCCATAAAAATCAGAACCTAATGTGAGGCTTACATTGACAAGTAAAACTGTCTTGTCTTTGAAAGTCACATCATCTACTTTCTCTCTTCTTCAGGCCACCGAAGAAGTTTCAAAAAACCTGGTTGCCATGAAAGAAATTCTATATGGCACAAATGAAAAAGAGCCACAGACAGAAGCCGTGGCACAGCTTGCTCAAGAACTGTACAACAGCGGTCTTCTTAGCACCCTAGTAGCTGATCTGCAGCTCATTGATTTTGAGGTAAGAGAATGTTACTGTGGACTACTCCAGTATATTTGTCAGATACATGTAGGTATATCTATTCCTAAATAGTATTAATTAGGACTGTAACCTCAGTAGAAATTTTAGATTAATTGATTAAGCCTTTTTGCCAATTAATCTAGTCACATTTGCATAGATTTTCATAAATATACATAGATTTGCCTAATTTGCATGCATTGGGTAAACTTGCCTTCCGCTGGAACGCGTCCCCTTGAGCTACGAACTCAGAACTATGGACCATCAGAAGGTCCTGGCAGCCAACTGATTTAATTGGGGGACAATTTTCAATCAGCTTTAGACAGATTAATCGGTTCGAGCCCTAGTATTAATGCCTTAATGGACAGTCTTATTTAAATCCCTTTTGAGTTGCTACAGTTGAAAAAGTACTGAGTCACATGACTGTTCTCTCTATTCATTAAATAACCTCCGTGTTGGCAGTAATTACACATTTATTGAGTCAATGCTCATCATGTGGGGAGAAAAGCCATATTTTTAAATGTTCTCCCTTAATCCCTTTTCTGTTCAAATAAAAAACTACTACTTCTGAAAATTAGCATAACTTTTTATATATCAAAGCTTTTCTGTGATGATCATGACTGCAGTCTCTGACCACCTCCCGTAAATCTGTTACACTCACAGCATCACTGTTACCTTCTGGACAGAAATGCTTTTAAACCTTCCGTTCCCCATCTGCAACAGTAGTATAGACAGCAAATCATTTTCTTTGTCATATAAGGAGGTCTATTTATGTCTGAGCTAGGAATAGAGCACAGATCTCAAGTCGAACTCGAATGTCTTAAGCACACCACCAGCCTTCTGATGAAAGTTGATTTCAAATTATGCTGTTAAACATGTTGACTGGGTAGCAAACAGGAGTCTAAAGGCATATTGCAGTGTTAAGTAGGGGTGTGCATGTCGTTTTCGTTATTGCAATAACGATCATGAAAATTGTCATTTTCGTTATTGCAATAATGAAAACGACAAATAATAACGAAAATAGAAACGAAAACGACATTTTGCTTTTTGAAATAAAGGAAAAACACTGAAAAACTATTTCCAGCTATAACATTTTAGTTTCTTCTTCAATTCTGATGAAACTTGGGGATATTGTACCCTCAATGAACAGCATTATGTGTACCAATTCACAAAGCTGTTAGATAAAGGGAACCAATTTTAGAAGCAATTGAATATTGTGATTTTAAAAAAAGCTCCATACACATTCATGGCTACAACTTCTTTATCTTCCCTCCACTTTGCATGAAACCTGGGAATATTATGTCCCTCCACAAGCTTAACAATCCTGCTAGTTTTCAGAAAGATTGGATAAAGTCTCCTGATGGTATAAGACATTAACTTGAAAATACATTTCCAGCTGTAACATTTCATCCTGTTTACAAAACATTTGGCAAGAATGTATCACATACCTTCCCTGTCATCTCTGCCAAACTACAGGACAATTTGATAAAGGGACCCAATTTTATAAGCAATTGAAGTTGTCCCCTTTCAGATAAATAGCAGCACATGCAGTGCCAGTCAGACAGGCACCTGGATGGCAGGGGGAGGGAGGTTGTGGAGCAACCCAAAAGACTGACAGATACATTCACTGGCCAATTACTGCATGCTTCCAGCTTTACAGGACAAATCAGTAGTGGCTTTGAGGCGGACATAGGGGGCTGCCCTCAGGCAGGCATAGAAGGGACATAACTGGGACTTTGGGGATAGCATCCCAGCAATCAGGAGACATAGTTTACACATCCAGGCTGCCCAGTTATCATCACAATCACGTCCTGCAGCACTGTGACAAAAGACATAGAGAATCTCTATTGACTCTTTCCTAAGCAGATTCTTCTGACTTCCCAGTAACAAGCGGAGGAGATATGTTGGGATGGTCACAGCACAGAATGAGGATATTTGGTTGACATTTCTGCTGGCCAACTGGCATCACAAACAGATCTTATACCACAGTGACACGTAAGAGAATCTCTGGCATAGGCTTCTTCTCTGTATATGCTGTGCAGGCATATAAAATTGGGATCCTTTATCACATCTTTCTGATAGTTGGCAGAGATGATTGTGAAAGTGTGATATACAGCCGTGCAAAATTTCATGTATTTTGCATGTTGGATTACAAAGATGTTACTCAGACATACATTTATATGTTAATTGCTTATACCACCAGGACCCTTTATCCAATCCTTCTGAAAGTTGGCAGAGATAGTAAATATGAAAAGGGATATAAAATTGCCAAATTTCATCTACATTAAATGTGAGGAAAAGTTACCGCTAAGAATGTATATGAAGATTTTTGCAAAATAATATAATTCAGCTGCTTATAAAATTGGATTCCTTTATCCAATCTTTTTGGACTTTGGTACACTAACTGCCTTCCATTGGAGGTACACTCCCTCCATGTTTCATCCAAATATAATGAAAAACAAAAAAGGTACAGCTGAAAATGTGTTTTCCATTGAAACCAATGGAAAACGAAAGCAAAAACAAAAATTTGATATTTATGAAAATGACAGATTTAAATAACGAAAAATGAAAATGACATCGGCTACTGGTACACACCTCTAGTGTTAAGTTTGTGATGCAATAGCTGTGCTTATTGGCACTTCCTTATAAATACTAATTGGGGATTATTACACATGAAAGGAGAATTCCCTTGGGATATAAAAGACTTAAAGGTTTTTGACTCACTAAATAGTGTTTCTGTATAACTGAATGAAAACTTGTTCTGGTACTCAAAATCAAAATCAAATCAAAACACAGCAGCATTTCTCCATTCTGTCTTAAAAGGTGGAAAAGGTTAGTAATTTCTGCTAAGGAGGACTCTGAGATGATTGTCATTTGGGGTTTAATTTAACTTCCTCTCCTCTTTCTGGGCGGGGGGGGGGGAACCCTGCTGTGTTCTGTTAGTGTTCAAATTTCCATACTTGCTACTTGACATACAATGAACTTCCTCAAGTAGAGCATTCCTGAGTAGATTAATCAGGAGAAGACAGCAAAGAACATGTCCAACGGGAATGTGAAACAGAATGATCAAGCATAAGTTTCAAAACATTTGTTGGTTCTGCCAGTAAATGTGAAGGCCAATAGCTTACTTGAGTTTTAAAAAGGACAAGATAAGTTCTTAGAGGACAGGTCCATAAGTGGCTATTAGTCTAGTCAGGGTGTGAGACATCTGAATGTTGGGGGGGGGGGCGGGGCTGGTAGTGAATAGCAGGGGGGAAATCATTCCAGTATGATCTGTTGTGTGCTTCCCAGAAGCAACTGAAGCTGCTACAGTCAGAGGTGGGATGCTGGTCTAGGTGGATCTGATCCAAAATAGCACTTCCTATGTTCTTATGTTTAAAAAGTGGCCTATCTAGTTTTCTAGGACCAAAAAAAAAAAAAAAATTAGGTAGAAGTTAACATTACATCATGATGTTTTTGAAAATATTACAATTTAAGCTGAATTTTTTTAAAAGTTTTTTTTTTAAAATTTCTCACATAAATGGATGTATCAAACTTGTGATATATATACTGTGTTTAGTCAGATTATTTATAGCTGTAATAGATGTTTACACCCTGGCCCCCCAGTTCAACAACCCCCTCAGGGTCCCAAAGTACACTTATCGGGTGAGCTCTCAGCTCCCCACCTGGTCTTAAGTCTGTCTGTCTATCCTCGCGTTGTCTCAGCTGCTGGGTCTTTTGGCATCCCATGCCTCCTCTCTGACCTGCCCTCAACTGTCCTCACGTTCCTGCGCAACTCCGTGTGGCCCTGGCGTATGACTCTCTGCCACTGCGGATCTCTGACCTCTCACTCTCAAGCCGGGTGGTGGCTTAGCTGTGCTATTTAAGCCTTCTCACAGCTCGCTTTTAAATTTCATGTTGATTTCTAAGCGGCTCTGCCGCTTGCAGTCACAGCTCCTTTCTGCATCCTCACTCCTTGTTGCCTGGTGGATTCCTGGCCCCATGGCCCTCCCCCAGCACCTGTGCCGTCTGCCCTTCCTGGATTCAGCTGGCCCCCTCTCACCGGGTGACTTTCCTCTCTTTACCCCTCACATGAACTCCCTCTTTTCACCTGCTTGTCAGCTCACCTACAGCTGTGTTGTTTCCCCCTGCTGCATCCTGAGCTCAACTTTTTAAAGGGCCCACTCACAGCAGCCCATAGTTCTTAAAGAGGTAGCTCCCAAACCCGTTGGAGTCAGGCTGGCCCCACAACCCTGCTACAATAGCTTTCACCAAAATCTGGTAAAAGATAAAGAAGAAACTCTATAAAATGAAAGAAACAAAGAAATAGAGTTGAAGTTAAATTGAAAAGCATTTAAGAATGGTCTCTAGTTGTTTAAAGGACATAATATATTTATTTATTTATTTTGATTTTTATCCTGCCTTATCCCCTAAAGCTCAGGACAGCTAACATCATAAAAAAGATAACATACAAAGTCAAATCCATAAAATACTTATTATACCACCCAAGCCCTCACCCCCACAGGATCGACCTCTGCCCTAAATGCCTCCGGCAGATGCTCAAACTAGGGCCTAGGCGAACCTCCAGGGGAAAGGGGTTCCAGAGCTGTGCTGCAGCCACCAATAACGGCACTGCGTGGCCGGGCCGTATGGACCTGGGTCAGTGATGGAACTTGCAGAGGGTGCTTTTGGCTGATCTTGGAGGCCACAGGGGACATAAAGAGGAAGGCAGTCCTTTAGAGATGTAGGGCCCAGGTTGTTTAGGGCTTTATATGTGCCAGTTCTCACTAAATTTTCCCACCCCAATTAGAACTGTAATGAGACTGGAGACTAGGATTTGCACTGTGATGAACTTCATCAGAGATGCCTCTACTTTTATTCTGAGACATGAAACAGATGTTGGAAATAGCTACCTAATGCATCAAAGTGTGAGAGGTTCAAGTGCATATGCATCTTCAAGAGAGGGGTTTTGTTTTGTTTTGTTTTGTTTTGTTGCTTTAGTTTCCTAAAGCATGTTGGCACACTATCCTGTCCTTGAAGTTCAGTGCATGGACAAGACACACCGTTTTGACTAAGCATTTGTGATTGCATTCCGAGGGACGTTTTCTTTCCATATTTTACCAACTTATAGAGAGGGATTCTTTACTGTATGGTATTGTTTAAATCAAATATCCTGCTTTATAGGGCTAAACCTTATGAGTAGTAAGTGCTTTTTGGTCCTGATCAAGAAAATTGCTATAAAATATTTAAACCTTACAGCATGTGAAAATTTATTGAATACATTTTATAGATACAAAACTTCTTGTTGTGTGTAATCAGCAATACTTATAAAGTTCTACATAGAGCAAAATCTCTTGTAGTTTGTACTGAAACAACTGTGTGAGCAATTTATTGAGAGTTCTTTGAAAAATTACTTCTTAAAAATCCTCCCCTTTTTCTGACAGTGTTGGTATGTTCTACTCTTCCTTTTGAAAATCTGGCATGTGATTTGAAGTGTGTGTTTATCCTCGTAGTGACGCCATTACATCACTTGGAATTAGTAAACTTTGAACAATAGCTTTGTTGGGTATTACCATGTACCACTACCAGCTCAATTATATGAATAACAGGGAAATAGTGTTACTGCCAGTACATCCAGAGGGAATAATGAGACCTTGGGCAAAATTGGCTGTATTGGTGGGTGAAGCTTGACTACTGTGTTACGTGAGGGTTGGGGACTCATTTCAAGAACAAAGAGCTCTGACGCTGCCTTGGGCTGGCTTTCAATCAGATTCTAATTCAGAAAACAAGTATTTACTAAACAAAGTAACACTTATATCTCCACAACAATACTATCACAAACTGCCCATGCTCATTAACAAAAAACCTGTCAGTACTTTTAAGACTAAAAACACTGGAAGATCCATTTTTTTACTTATGTGATCCTATTGCTAAGTCATCTGGGTGGTGTTGCCATAATTAATACAAATCTAAAATAACTTCAGATATAACAAAGAACATTGCACAGACCAAGACACTTGGTAGAAATGACCTCCATCTGCTTTACTTCTTTATTTTTTTTAAAAAAATGAGGAACCATCAGGAAGAACTGCTGCCAGGTTGGGACCCAGGAGAATGTTCCTGTTTGCAGCTAGATCTTATACTTTCAAAGGCTTTAGACAAATTCTTTAATTTCATCTAGAAACAAATTATTATTATTATTATTATTATTTTATTATAAGCATTTATATAGCACCAGCGATGTACCTGGGTGCTTACATGGTTCCTGCCCAAGAGCTTACAATCTAAAGACGGGGAGGGGAGACAGGGAAGGGGAAAACAGAGTGAGAAACAAGGGATGTGACATTCATCAAGATGTGAGAGCTCAGGTACACGTTCTTGGCTTGATTACAGTAAATTGGGAGCTTACAGATAACAGGTGGGGGATAATCCTGGGTGGGGATTATTCGCAGGAGTTAGGAAAGACGGAGCAGAAGAGGTGGGTTTTGAGGAGGGACTTGAAGGTGTGGAGGGTGGGGCAAGGTGGATGAGGGCAGGGAGGGAGTTCCAGGTGTGCGGGGCAGCAAGGGAGAAGGGACGGAGGCGGTTGCGGGAGCAGGGGAGGCGTGGAAGGATGAGGGAGGGGATGAAGGAGGAGTGGAGTGCTCGAGCAGGGGTTCGGAGGGAGATCAGAGCAGAGAGGTGTAGAGGGGAGCGAGGTTGTGAAGGGCTTTGTAGGTGAAGATGAGGAGCTTGTGCAAAATACGTTCGGGAAGAGGGAGCCAGTAGAGAGAGGAGAGGAGAGGCTGCATGTGGTCAAAGCGACGGGCTAGGTGGATGATCCTGGCAGCAGAGTTTTGAACAGAGGTAAGGGGAGAAAGGTAGGAGCGGGGAAGGCCAGTGAGGAGGAGGTTACAATAGTCGAGGTGTGAGATGACTAGGGCATGGATGAGAGTTTTGGCAGAGGAGACGGACAGAAAAGGGTGGATCTTGTCAATGTTGTGAAGGGACATCACAGTTTTCTAGTTTTCCTGATTGGCATCAAAAAGCACTTATTTCAAGGGCCATCTTAAGTACACTGTTCATTGCAGAAGTTGGGTATGAATAATTGGTAAGGCCTGTAAAAGTGAGGTTATCTAGATTGAGTTTGAGCACGTTGGTCTTATCTGTATTCGCTAGTATTGAGAAAGCTGGGAGACTTTATTATCCTTACTTTTGGGATAAGAATATGACCAATTTGTGTATTTATTTATTTTTCTTTTCCTGCAATTAGGTGCAGTATAGAGTCTGCATGTTGTTGGTATTATAGCTGACTGTTTTGTATTTATCCCTGTTTGTAACTGGTGAATAAATGACCATCCTGTACATTCTAAAAAGTCTCATGATCTCCCTTAGTGGCAGATCTGGATTTTCTTCTCTTCTTCCACCCCCCAGCTCCTCTGCCAGTCAGACGTGGGGAGCCAACTCATCAGCCGAGGGAGGCAATAGGGGAGCCATCCCCACAGTGCCAATTCCCATCTCCAAGATTGTGCTGGGTGTGGGGAGGGGAGCCACCTCCCCTGTGCAGCTCCATAGTCGCAGGGATTCAGTGGGGAAGGCAGGATTCTAATGCTCTGTGATGACCTCATGCTGCAGCAAGAAAGACACTGCTGGCGAAGTGTAGAGTCAGCCCCTGGTGACTCCATGCAGCAGAGAGAAGGGGGCTTTCCTGAGGCAGCATGAACTCCTGAAGCCAGGATTTCGCCTGGTTTTAATTTCAATCAGAACCTGGCCTTTAGTTTATTCCGATTCAATAAGAACAAATGCAGTAATACTTTTAAAAAAAATATTTGCGCATGTACAAATCAGTCTACCAGCCATTTTGCACATGCATAAATTGGCCACCATCATTTTAGATACGGGCAGTGGCCAATTTGTGGATGCACAAATGCCATTTTTTGCTGTTGGTTTGGTTTTTTGTCGTGATTTTGATTGGAACAGTTTCCGATCAGAATTCCAATCAGGAATGGAACAGTTATTTTGAGCCAGCCCTAGCGTGAGGTCAGCAAGGACAGGGAGAATCCTGCTTGTGGTGCTGCGTCCCAGCTGCTGCCCATGGGGCTCTCCGACACCAGCTGATCAGAGAGAGTGGGAAAGTCCCCTTCTTCCTGCAGCCCTGAGCCCCAGCCTCCTCTAGTAAGCTGGGGACTGGGTTTTTACAGCCCTGTGCATGACAAGAGGCGGTGACAGGGTGGAACATTGGAGACTTCCAGTTTAACCAGAACTTCAATGTTGTTAAAACTTGCTTCCCTATTACCATATTTTGATACAGAACAAAAGGGGTGAAATTATTTAGGAACATAAATATAAAGGAAGTTTACCTCTTTAGCAGAGTCTCTTCTATATTGTTTGTTAAATAAATAAATATAAATAAGTATACTATGTCCTTCCAACAATTAGAGACCATTCATTCTTAAATACTTTAAATGCTTTTTATTTCAACTTTCACTCTATTTCTCTGTTTCTTTCAGTTTATGGAATTTCTTCTTTTTCTTTTGTCCAATTCGAAAGTTGGTACACTGGTGTCCTGAATGTTTTGGTCCATTTCAAATGGTTATCGAGAAGAAAATATTTGGATTGAGTTGTGTTTTTTTTATAAGGTGATGCAAGTAAATCTGGTTCTCAATCTCATTCAATTGTTTAGAGAAGTCTGGTGACATTACATTTATTTAGTTCTGATTATAAATGCTGTGTTTATTATTAATCACTTGCATTTTTGACAGGGCAAAAAGGATGTGGCTCAAATTTTCAACAACATTCTCAGAAGGCAAATTGGTACAAGAACTCCAACAGTGGAATACATCTGCACTCAGCAAAACATCTTGTTCATGCTGTTAAAAGGGTATGTACAAAATAGAGTATAAAGAGTTTTGCACAAAGTCAATATGGGAGAGTCACTCAGAAAAAGGAATAGTGAGAGTGATGCCTTTCCCCTTTGCAATTTGGTCAGCTTAGTTTTTCCACAGAGCCTGTCATTTTCCTTTTGTAGGTTAAAAAGAAACCCAAATCATCAAAATATTCTTAACAGGAACGATGACAGTGTAAGATCTGAGTATTAATACTGGACCGAACCAAGTGCTTGTTGAAATGCGACTATAAAAACTTTCGTCTGTCACCAAACCTACCTGATCTACAATGTAATTTGCTGTTTGTCCCCAATTTTGGCTGTTTACCAAGTGTTAGTAGGATTGGTTCTTGTTTGTTCTAAACTCCTGCTAAATCAGCCTGTTGTCCTGTCCCCTGACTAGTCCTGTGGCTTTAGTTTCATAATGATTCATGTCCCTGTGCTTGCGATATTCCTCCAGTACAAGCTTGTCCAAACAAAGACTGATTCAGCTCAGGCATTGCATACCAGATTGCTGTTTCCTCTGCTATTCTTACATTATTTGCATTGTTACATCGTAGTATCACACTGGACTCCTTTTCTGCATCAACTGTGCTGTAGCTATCTGGAGCTGCCTGCCAAATTAGAGAGCAGGGTCATGTGTTGATGTTGTTTGAGAGGGTTGTGTGAAAAGCTTTTGTTTTTCCTGAAATTAGAGGGAAAACATTCCTTCACGTTTAAAAGGTGTGTTTTGTTTTGCTGGTTCTGTTTTTAATAGCATACTGACTAGCACAAAAGAGTAAAAGTGTCATCTTAATTTATCACTTTAGTAATAAGTCTTCCAAGCAGAGTAGATGGTTTCTTGACTGTGATCCACAGCCTACTTACTCTGAAGTAAGTGAGTTGTGTATTGCGGCCTTTGTCATTTTTCGTTACACAGTAGTAGTTTTATGCACTGCCAAATCTGCCTTTGGGCTAATATGAGACCGGGCAATTCTGTGTTTGGACGTGAGCACAACTGTCTTTTCATTCATCTCACGTGGGCCACTCTTGTGACCCACCAGAGTATTATTTATACATACAAAAATCTCATTTTACTGAAAGCAGATGTTGTGCGAGTGTAGTACCTGGCTTCTGCTCCCGGGGGATCCTCCTGGCCGTCCAGTCTGGACAGTAGGGTAGATCCCGCCGGGAACCAGTAGGAGGCAGACAGTCAGTTTTGAGGAGCCTACCAGGAGGGATCTATCCTCAGCTCCCCAGTTGTTTGTCTGCCTTGATGCAGATAGGAAGCAGGCAAGCTGCTTGGAAGAGATTCAGCACAGGTTCCCTTTGATTTTAGTCTCTTTCAAGCGGAAGGATCAGGCCTGGTGCCAGGGGGAGAGTAATTCTCCTCCCTGTTCACCTATCCTCTCCTCGAGGGTACCCAGCCCTCTGCCGGGTATCCCCTCCGGAACGGAGGTACCCGTGGCTCAGGCGCAGCAACTCTCCCCCTTCCGGACCTATCTGCGCCTCCCCCCTCACCCCCCCGTTTTTTGAGCATAAGGGGACGGAGGGCCAGAGAAAGCTGGGGTCATATCCCCCGGAGCGGATTGAGAGCGACAGCCTTACCCCATCAGGATCTGCTTGCCTCCCGCCCGTCCGCCCCGTCCCACCTAGGGAACCCGGGAGGGTGAGACTATCTGGGCCGCAAGGGGCAGTCCCCTCTAGATCGCGTTTCCTCCCCGCCCGAGCGCGCACCTGGGTGCTCCGCCCACTGCCCCGGGCGGCGCAAGGCAGCTTCCGGCGAGGGACTGGGAGCGTGTTGGCGGGCTTTTGCCTCAGCCAGCCTCTCCCGGAGCGCTCCTCCTTTTCAGCCACGGCTAGCTCCGAGTGCGCAGGCTTCCCAGATCGGAGCCCGCAGGCTTCTCTGAGGAGCGAGCACACAGCCTACGGCAGCAGGGCCATATGAGACCACGACGGGTCTCGCAGGGAAAACGATCCTTCCCCTGCTCAGTGCTAGAGAGTCCAGGAGGGCGTGCTGCAACCACCCCTCCCCCCCGTTCAGCTTCGCGCCGGCGGGAAAGAGGGAAATGCCGGCCAAAAGGAGGGCTACAGCACCCGACTCGGGGGCCTCATCCGATCAGCCCCCCGCAGTGAGTGTACCCCAAGCCCCTCCCGCAGGGCAGGACCTGCACATGGAGGTGCTCAGAGAAATCCTCTCTGAACTCAAGAGGAAGAGGTCCCCTCCCAGAACTAGGGCCACCAGGCCTTTCAAAGGCATTTCTAGAGGGGCTGGGAAAGGCCAAGAAGCCCTCCGGATCCTCCCGTCTTCTCGACTCCCCGGCCTCATCAGATGAGGAGCAGGAGGAAATTACCTCCAGCCAGGACTCAGAGGAAGAGGACGGCCCGAGGTGGGGGAAAAGGGCCAGGCGGGGAGAAGCTTCTACCCCTACAGAGATCACCGAGGGGGAGGCCTCAGAGGGGGAAATTGTCAGCGAGGAGGAGGCACACGAGAAGGGGGAGACGGAAGAGGTGGATCTGGAATCCTCTCTAGACCCCGGCAGACAATTCCCTAACAAGTACCAGGATCAGATTTATGAGCAGTTCACCAGAGCTCTCCATTTAAAACAGAAAAAGGAGAAGGAAGAGGAAAGGGGTTACCTTCCAAGGGCAAGGGACCGGGACAAGGGTCTTTTGTTGGATAAGGCCTACGAGAAGATTATCCGGAAGGAGTGGCAAAACCCCAAAAGGCCCTCCAAGATGACCAGGTCTCAATTGTCCCTTTACTCCTTCAACAGGAAAAAGAATTTCCTTAGCAACTCCAAAGGTGGATGCATCGGCGGCATCTTTAGCGAGAAACTCCGTCTTCCCTACGGAAGGGGACTGTTTCCCCAGGGACCCGACGGACAAGGGTATAGACTGTAACCTCCGGAGAAACTTCGAGGAGATCTCAGCAATTATGAAGATGGCCACCGTGTCTTCCTACTTCTCCAGGGCCTTAATGGTCTGGTTCAAAAGAGCATCGGACCCTGGAATATCAGACAAAATGACCAGAGTACTCTCCACGAGGATCCAGCTGGCATATGCCTTCATGGCTGATTCTTCCACCGACATTGTGCGCTGGGCCGCTAAGGCAGCCGCCTCCAACGTGGCTGCCAGGCGCTGCCTATGGCTCAGGTCATGGAGAGGAGACAACACTGAAGAACGCCCTTGTTGGAGGTCCGTTCCAGGGGCATAAGCTGTTTGGCTTGTGCCTCGATAAAGTACTGATGGACGCGGCGGACAAGACAAAGAAACAAACGTTACAGAGCGTTGGGGTCCATAAGCGGAATTTTCGTCCCAACAATGCATCCTATAACCAAACTGGAAGCAGCCGACGACCCTTTTTTCCCCATAGGGGGGAGTCAGCAGCGGTACAAGCCGAGATGGCAGAAACAAAAGGGCATGGACAATAGGAATAGACAACGACAGGAAACGGGACGACCTAAACAGGACGCCTGACTGCGCACAGCCCTGCCCCCTCGACCAACTCAATCTAGGGGGCAGATTACAGCAGTTTGCGGCAAAGTGGACAAGCAGCACCACAGACATCTGGGTCCTCCAGACGATCCAAAGGGGTTACGTTATAGAATTCAGGCACTCCCCCCCCGCCGTACTTCTGCACATCAGCAGTTCCCAAAGACCATGCCAAGAAAGAAGCTATGCAGGCAGAAATCGGCAGGCTCCATTCCATCGGGGCAATAGAAGAGGTTCCTCTCCACGATCAAGGGCAGGGCCTGTACCCCACCATATTCCTGGTCCCAAAGAAGCTGGGCGAATGGAGGGCAATCCTGGATCTAAAGAGACTGAATCGAGTGTTCAAGATTCAAAGATTCAGGATGGAAACCCTGCAGTCGATCCAAACAGCGATCGTACAGGAAGAATGGCTGACAGCTCTCGATCTGAAGGAGGCCTATCTCCATGTCCCGATTTACCAGGCCCACCACCAGTGGCTCCGATTCTGCTATGCACGGCAGCACTGGCAGTACAGGGCGCTACCATTCGGCTTGGCAACCTCTCCGAGAACCTTCACGAAGGTGCTGGTCACTTTGGTAGCGAATCTGAGGATGGAGGGAATAAAGATCCATCCCTATTTAGACGACATCCTGGTCAGGTCTCCATCCTACAATCAGGCACGCAGAGACATACTCCGCGTCATAGAATATCTGCAGGACCACGGGTTCGTCATCAATCACAAGAAGAGTCATCTCACTCCCTCACAAACCCTGGAACATCTCGGAGTAGTCCTGGACACCAAGCAGGGCAAACTATTCCTCTCCGAGCAACGGCGTCTGAAGCTGCAAGACCTCATCCAACAGGTATCGGGGAAACCCAGATCCAAACTAAAGACTCTGGCAAGCCTACTAGGGGCTATGACATCCTGCCTAGGAATCGTCCTGTGGGCCAGGCTCCACTCCAGACCCCTACAACGATTCCTTCGACCATGGCAGGATGCCCTGACACAAGGCCTGAACCCGTCAGTCCCGGTGACAGCAGCCCTAAAGAAGTCTCTGGTGTGGTGGGCTCATCCGGACAGATTCTCCCCCGGAATACCTTTCTCCAATCCGGAGAGAACAACGCTGACCACAGACGCAAGTCTCCAAGTTTGGGGGGCGCACACAAAGGGTCACTCAGTCAGGGCAAGTGGCTACCTTGGGAGAAGACCCATCATATCAACTGGTTGGAGTTGAGGGCGATTTACCTAGCCCTGAGGCAGCTGGCCCCGTTCTTGAGAGGGAAGGACGTGTTAATCTACACCGACAACACGGTATCGAAGGCCTATGTAAACCATCAAGGGGGCTCGAGGTCCGAGACGCTACACCAGTTAGCGACCATACTCATCAAATGGGTGGAGAGCAACCTGAGGTCTATCAGGGCGCTTCACATCAAGGGAGTGTCCAACACTCAGGCCGACTGGCTCAGCAGGGTACAGATTGACCAAGGAGAGTGGTCCCTGCACTGTGCGACCTTCCAGGCCATAACCAGACAGTTTGGCTCTCCATCTGTCGACCTATTCGCCTCCTCAGAGAACGCGAAGACGGAGAGATTCATCTCACGACACCCGGCAATAGCCTTCGATGCACTGAACTGCTCTTGGCCACAGGGGCTCCTATACGCGTTTCCGCCAGTGCCTCTCATTCAACGAACTATCATGAAGGTCAGAAAGGAACGGGCGAACGTCATCCTGGTGGCTCCTTACTGGCCCCGGAGGCCATGGTTTGCAGACCTACAAGAGCTCAGTCCAGACCCTCCACTCAGACTTCCATCGAGACCGGACCTCCTAGCCGAGGGTCCGATCTTACACGAGAACCCAGGAACGCTCAGGTTAACAGCTTGGAACTTGAAAGGAGGGCCTTGGGGGAGACTAGGATACTCCCCAAAGGTCTTGGACACCTTGCTGCAGTCCAGGAAACCTGCAACGAGGCGAATCTATCAAAGTACATGGGCGTCCTTCGTGAGATGGTGCGAGACCAGGTCGCTTAGTCCAGAGAGAGCTTCTATCAGAATAGTCCTAGAGTTCATGCAGGAGGGACTGGATAGGGGGCTGAAACCCAATAAGTTGCAAAGGCAGTTAGCAGCCCGTAACAGCGTCCTGGGCACCCTGAAAAGTCAAAGGATCTCGAGGCACCCTCACGTGAAAGGTTTCCTCAGGGCCACTAGACTTCTGTTCCCTCCAGTAATACACAGATTCCCTTCCTGGAACCTGAACCTTCTCCTCAGGGCTCTCACTAAGGTTCCATTTGAGCCGCTCTGGGAGGTGTCCGTGTACTACCTTTCCCTCAAACTAGCTTTTTTGGTGGGGATTACTTCGGCTAGGAGAGTGTCAGAACTGGGAGCCCTCTCCATAGACTCTGCTCTCTGTTCGTTTAAGGAGTCGTCAGTGACTCTTAGACTGGATCCAGCCTTCAGCCCCAAGGTGGAGTCTCGGTTTCATAGGGAACAAGAGATCTTCCTGCCCTCCTTTTGTCCGAACCCTTCTCACCCTCTGGAACGTCAGTGGCATACTCTAGATGTGAGATGGGCTCTAAAGATTTACCTGTACAGGACTAGGACCTTTAGACATTCTTCGGCCTTGTTTGTGGCATATAGCCCCCAGAGGAAGGGCTTAAAGGCTTCCAAGTCATTGATAGCAAAATGGATGACCCCGGTGCATCTCCGAAGCCTACAAGGCGGAGGGGAAATTGCCCCCCAGTGGGGCTTTTTGCATATTCTCTAAGGGGCACTGCTACGTCCCAGGCCTTCAGGATCGCAGCCTCTTATGAAGCGATATGTAGGGCTGCAGCTTGGTCCTCAATTCATTCTTTTACAAAGCATTATAAAATTCCCTTACAGGATTCGGCTGATGCAGCCTTTGGGAGACAGGTGCTGCAGGCGGTTCTCTAAGACGTAGTCAGGTACGTCTGGGGACCACAGTCACCTACCTTGACCACCCTCTATTATCTTTCCCTCCCTTTGCTTGGGTCCAGCGTACTGCTTTGTTACGTCCCTACTGTCCAGACTGGACGGCCAAGAGGATCCCCCGGGAGAAAGGAAAATTGGGTACTTACTTCTGAATTTTCCTTCTGCGGGGGATCCTCTTGGCCGGCCAGTCCCCACCCGGAGTGAGGTCAACTCTGTGGGTGGTGCAAGGGGGGGGAACTCTTGTTCCCGGCCGCGTCAGTCTGCTTACGGCCATACTTCTCCAAGTTTAGTTTAAGTAGAACAGGGTTGGTTAGCCCTTCTAGTCAGTTATCCGTTCTTAAAGAAAGAGGTTTTAGCGGTTTTGGGGAGTTAAGTTACGAGTACAGCTATTCATACTGGGGAGCTGAGAATAGATCCCTCCTGGTAGGCTCCTCAGAACTGATTGTCTGCCTCCTACTGGTTCCCGGCGGGATCTACCCTACTGTCCAGACTGGCCGGCCAGGAGGATCCCCCGCAGAAGGAAAATTCAGCGGTAAGTACCCAATTTTCCTTTCTCCAGGACACAAGAACATAAGAAGTGCCATGCTGGGAGACCAAATGGTCCATCCAGCCCTGCATTCTGTCTCTAAGAGTGGCCACGTTGCTTTAGAAAAGCACACAGCAGGTCATAATGGAGTGATCCATTCCCTGCTAATTACTCCCAACAGTCAGAAGTTACGTTCCCTCTAAGAATTTATCCAGTCGTTTTTAAAAATGCCTTTAACAGCATCCTCTGGCAACAGGTTCACAAGTTAATTCTATGTTGAGTAAAAAAGTGCTTCCTTTTATTTGTGTTAAACCTGCTGCCAGTTAATTTTATAGTGTTGTATAGTTTGAGTATTTTTAGAGAGGGTAAAAAATAGCTCCCTATTTACTTGTTCTATACCATTCATGATTTTGTAAACTACTTTTCTCCCTGGAAAAATCTGGCAGTATGGATGAACACCATAGTGATGTGATTGTGAATTCTTGTAATGTAAAGGAATCAAGTTGTGCTACACAGTGCTTTCAGCTTTGCCCATGCTGTAGCTCTCATTAGTGGGGGGGAGCCAAGACTTCTAACTAAGGGGAGAGACAAATGGCAGAACAGAGAATACAACTTGCATCTGCTCACTTGGACTCCTGTACTCCTCTTTCTTGGATCATACAGTTTCTTTTTAGGATCTAATATTGACAGTATCCATGTATGAGATAAAACAAAATTCAGAGGTACTTGGTACTAAGTCATTTCTTGTGCAGGGGTGTGTGTGTGTGTCTGGTATGGTCGTATTAAACCAGCTTTAAAGTAATTGGGATGGTGTTGGAACAAACCACTAGCAGAAGCACTTAAACGTTGACCAGTATGAAAAGTATATGACATCACAAAATCCTACAGCTAAAGTCTGTGGGGATAGAACTGGTTCACAGCTTTCAAACTGCTTTATTTCAGTATAGGACAAATGGTAATTGCATTGCAAATGCTCATTCTTTTAACCTCATGGAACTATCTATTAATTTTGAAATTCCATTCAAAAACCATATTCATTACGGACTATAAAATTAGCAAGTTGGACAGTGTGGTTATGATTTTATGAATTTTAAATACTGTTCAAAAAGATCAAATGTCTCCTCTTAGGTGACCATGGATGATTTTAAATCTATACACTCTGTCCTTACACATATAGGGCACCCATTGTGAAGAATGGGAAATCATCACATTTATAAGACAGATATTAGTCAAATTCACCCTGCAGATGAGGAGACAGCAGAGATTTTTAGCATGAACACAGATGTTCTTATTGCTTCTGGCAGCCCACTTAATGATTATGGAAAGAATGATTCATACAAGCAACAAGCTAATCATCTCACTGAGGTGGTACAATTTAATATACAAATAGATGCTATTACTGGAAAAGTTTGTGAATTGAAGTTGTACTCTGAGCATCACTTATTTGCTAATTACTGTGTTGAGTTGAAAAAATATAGTACTAGAGTCTTAATGTATTTGTGAATTCTTTATTTTGCAGGTACGAGTCTCCAGAAATTGCTCTAAATTGTGGAATAATGTTAAGAGAATGCATCAGACATGAACCGCTTGCTAAAATAATCTTGTGGTCAGAGCAATTCTATGATTTCTTCAGATATGTGGAAATGTCGACATTTGACATTGCTTCTGATGCATTTGCCACATTCAAGGTAACTTGTAGACCATATATAAGAGTTATAATGGCACACACATTTTTCTAGCATCTCTGTTATGAAAGCCTAGATTTTGGAGATTATAGATCGGAAAGCACATTTGTGCCATCCTTTTTTGTTGTATATGATTGCAGGACATTGCCACTTTCAGGATAACTTTTATATCAAAACAAAGGATTTAAAGTTGGAGGGCTGTTTTCTGTGCTAGTGTTTATTATTATCCATACCCCACCCTTTCCAAAAGGATTATGGCAGCTTGCAACAACGTGTAAAAATAAATACAAATGGATCACATTCCCACAATACAACCAACCTGGAACTCCCTCCCTACCCACAGTACAACAAAAATAAGCAATAAAACAGAACTGACTACACCCGTCCTCATCTGTCCCACCTGCTTCTCATGCAAGGGACTCCTCGCCCACTTAGTCTTACAACACCAATACTAATACAGATAATAAAACCGTACCCACCCACTCACGAGTCTCATGCAGCAAAGCCCCTTTCTCTCACCCGATCTCCCCCTCAGCCCATACCCCTTCCCTCACAGGGATGCTGTGCCTCTCCCTCCCGTCCCTTCCCACAAAAGAAATGAGTTGCTTATACATACACATTTTAAACTCCTGAGGCCCTTCTATTACACAGTTTTGTTTTTACAGGCTGAAACTTACTCTTGGATGATTGTTCTGTGGCCTCAAGCAGGGTGACTTGCCCTAGTTTAAGTAAGTTCTCTGGTGTAGAGCAGACACAGTAGGTTACAGGTTGCCCCAAATGCTACGACAAGATGCATGACCAGGGCTTCCCTTTGTCCCAATGGTTCCAAGCTGGTATATATCAGCCCTGCTGGGCTTTTGGAACCAGCACAAGTTAAGCATCTCTTGGGCTGCTCTAATTTACCCCCAGGGACCAGCAGGACATAAAGCCTGGGTGAGTTTTGCTGAGCATCCAGCTTTAGGTTCTCAGTCTTGCCTTCTAGTGTTCTGTCCTGATTTTTCACAGCATTTAAAAATCCATAATTGAAGGAAGTATCAGTCGCCCAGCGTTTAATAGTATTGTTTAAACAAAGTTTGCCTTAAAATACATGAAAAGGTGATGTAAAGACAATATATCTTTTTAGGATTTACTTACGAGACACAAGTTGCTGAGTGCAGAATTCTTGGAGCAGCATTATGATAGGGTGAGTAAATGTAATTCCTCCTAATTTAGCATGTAATTCTTAGAGAGTAGCTTTATTTTAGTGAAAAAGCTAATGAAACTTTTCCTAATTGCCTTCTTATTTTGATCCTTTGTTTACCAGGTATCAAGAAGGTCGATATTTACTCCTATTAGATTTAGGTTTGAATTAATTTTTGTCAGTTTTGAAGACACATTTAAAATCAGATTAGAATAAACATCAATAAGTACCATGGTAAAGATTTTTTTTTCCACTAGAGGGAACATTTTCTCAATTTCTCTCTCTGTATGTAGCGCCCTAGTCACAATGATATATTTTGACAGTACTGCTCCATCTACTGGCCAGTTCTGATATTAATATCAAAACCTCAAATCTGTTGATATTCTATGAGGATTGGTTGATTTAAAGAATTATCTGAAAACAGCCTTCAACAAACAGCAGTCTTGCATGCCCAAATTTCCCCAAAGAACATGGAAATTAATCAGATGCTCAAAATGGTAGAGTACTAACTTATTTCTCAACACCTTGTTTCAGTAAATTGCTACATTTTTATTTACATTTCTGTTATGGATCACCCAGTTTAATTACATCGTTTGGGAGCAGAATGCTTGTGACCCTTGGGAAGGTCCTGATTTTTTTCTTTTTCATTCTCCATTCAGTTCTTTAGTGAATACGAGAAGTTACTCCATTCAGAAAATTATGTGACAAAAAGACAGTCACTGAAGGTAAGGTATTCTATTTATAAATGGCCCAACTATTTTTTCTTTTAGAGAATTTGCTTAATACCATGGTGGAATCAACAGTATTCATGATTATTTTTAACAGAATTTTGAAAGAGATTTATTTTCACCAGTTGAAGTTAGGTAGGTGCCCCTGTTGTGAGCTGCAAAAGCCCTTGCAGCTCTTCCAGTGTTGTCTCATTCCCATTCTCCAGGTAGAATGGCATTGTTGGGGTGCCTCCTTTCAGCAGGTGAGATCCCCTATTGTTTAGCCCCAACGTCAGAAGTGTGTGTGCTGGGCTGTCTGGCACACTGTACCCCCCCCCAAATGGCAGTGGTGGTGAGGTCCTCGGAGCCTAATTGGAGTTTAAATTAATGAGACTGTTTCCCCTTTATCCCAGTCATTTCAAGCTCTCTCTAGTCAAGCTATAATCTTTCCTTGATTTCTCTGAAGACTTAGGGAGCACTTCAGACAAAACTCTTGTTTTGAAACTTAGGCTTTTTATTTAGCTTAGGCACTGGTATGGCCGTGTTCCCACAGTATCCGAGCCCCTCCCAATCTTCAGTGTACACTCCTCCCGGCACCAATGTGAGGGAAGTACAGCTGGGAAAGCTGAGAGACAAAGTCTCTCAGGAAGTTGTCCAAAGCTAGCATCCTTCCTTATACTACTTTTAGAATAGATTAGGCCCTTTTCACACGAGACGCCCCCACCCATCTCCACGCGGTTGCGCTGCGTGGAGATGGGTGGATGTGTCCATGTGAATGCCGCAGGGGATGAATGGGGGTGCATGTGTGCTACCCCCGTCTCCACCCATCACCCACACACGGAGCAATGGGCTCCAGTGACCGAAGGGAATGGGCGCACACCCACCTCCACCCACTGTGGCTGCACACCCATCCCCTACAGTCTGTTTAAAAACGGCCTTCATTTTAGAGAATACGTTAGCTAGGATCTTACTTGCCTTTGTCTTATGAAATAGGTGTGTGTGTCACACAGAGTGTATGTAAATACCTGCAAAATTGAAACTTGCATCATCTCTACAACAAATTTGGCATTTTCTGCTTTATTGAAAATAAAAATGCCAAAATAGAGCAGATGTTTCTCAACAACACTGAGGTGGTGTAGGACAGAGAGATCACTTTTCATCAATGGCAAGAGAAATGGGAGGGAAGGAGATCACATCACAAGGCCTTTGAGTTTCAGAAATGATGGAGTCACGGATTAGGGTTGTTTGATTTACCTCTTCTTCTGATTCAGTTACTGAATCCTTTATTGTTTGGGTCCCCGAGGTTTTTGCCTGTAACCTGTTTTGAGTTTTTTTAAATTATAGAGCCACAGTCGTGGCTCCCTCACCTGCCTCTGCCTGTTAGTAGTGCTGCAGCAGCGGGGACACTTGACCTGGGAGATAAAGCTGTTTGTTTACAAACAACTCCTCCCCATGTGAGTGATCAGAAGGTTGTTGTCTTGTAAAGAAAGTTCTTCGAGATGGCTCCCAACATTCTCACAACTGGGTTGTACATTATTATTATTATTATTGTAAGCATTTGTATAGCGCCAGCTGTGTACCTGGCACTATACAGAACAATAACATAGACACGGTCCCTACCTACGGCTTACAATCTAATAGACACAGAGGGGGGAGACAAGGAGAGGGAACATACAGAGAAACAAGGGATAAATAACATTCAAGCGGATGCAAAGTCTCAGGTGCATGTGCTTGGCTTGGTTGCAGTAAGGCAAGAATCTGCAGGGAGAGCAGACAGTAAATATTGAGAGGAAAGTTCTAACAAGCTTTGGGAAAGGCGGTGAGGAAGAGGTGGGATTTGAGGAGGGATTTAAAGGTGCGGAGGGAGGGGGCAAGGTGGATGTGGGCAGGGAGGAAGTTCTAGGCATGGGAGGGACAAAGGCAGTTAGGGGAGCAGGGGAGACGAGGGAGAGCGAGGGAAGGGACAGAGGAGGAGCGGAGAGTGCGTGCAGGAGTGTGTAAGGAGATTAGGGCTGAGAGGTAAGGGGGAGCAAGGTTGTGAAGGGTTTTGTAAGTAAATACCAGGAGTTTGTGAAGGATGTGTTCAGGAAGGGAGAGCCAGTGAAGTGAGGAGAGGAGAGGCTGCACGTGGTCGAAGCGACGGGCTGAGTGGATGACCCTAACAGCGGAGTTTTGGATGAAAATAAGGGGGGACAGATGAGAGCGGGGGAGGCCAGCAAGGAGGAAGTTGCAGTAGTCAAGGCGAGGGATGACCATGGTGTGAACAAAAGGGTTTTGGCTGAGGAGGCAGAGAGAAAGGGGTGAATCCAAGCAATGTTATGGAGGGCAAAGCGACAGGACTTGGCAGCAGAGTCGATGTAAGGCTTAAAGGAAAGGTGAGTATCAAAGACGAAGCCCAAGCTGCGGGCTTGGGGAACGGGACAGATGGTGACCCTATCGATAAGGATGGACAGGGAAGAGGGAGAGGAAAGGTAGGGAGGAAAGATAAGGAGTTCAGTCTTAGCCATGTTAAGCTTGAGCTGACGTTGGGACATCCAGGCGGAGATATCAGAGAGACAGTTGATGAGGTGAGCTTGGACAAAAGGGGAGAGAGAGGGAGTGGAGAGAGAGAGTTGAGTGTCATCAGCATAGAGGTGATATTGGAAGCCGTGGTTGCCAAGGGACAGGGTGTAGATAGAGGATAGGGCCCAGGGCAGAGCCTTGGGGAACCCCAACTGAGAGGGGGAGGGAGGAGGAATTGGAGTTGGGAAGAGACACCTTTAAGGAGCGGTCAAAGAGGTAGGAGGAGAACCAGTCAAGGACAAAGCCACAGAAGCCTCGGGAGTGAAGAGAGTCCAGTAGGAGTGAGTGGTCGACAGTGTCAAAGGCAGCAGAGAGCTCAAGGAGGACAAGAATGGAGTAAAGGCACTTAGATTTAGTGACAAGTAGATCATTGGTGATCTTGGCAAGGGCAGTTTCAGTGGAGTGAAGGGGGTGGAAGCCAGATTGGAGCGGGTCCAGGGAAGAGTTGGCAGAGAGGAGATCCAGGCAGCGGGAGTAGACAACACGTTCCAGAAGCTTAGAGGCGAAGGGTAGGAGGGAGACCGGCCGGTAACCAGAGGGGTCGAGGGTGGGGCAACAGTGGGAGCAATGGAGGTCAGAAGGCGGGAGGGGATTGGGTTGAGAGGGCAGGTGGAGGGGTTGGAGGAAGAGAGCAAAGAGGAGATTTCCTCAAGGGAGGCAGGAGGAGAGGAGAGAGGGGGTGGTGAGGGAGCGGGGAGAGGAGATGGGTGGGAAGCAATGTCCTGGAGGATCTTGTCCATCTTTGAGGTGAAGAATGAAGCAAGATCCTGAACAGAAAGGGAAGAGGATGGAGGGGGGCATGCTCACCATATTCAAATAATAAACAACGTGATGGTCTCAAGCTCCTCTAGCATAAAAAGCACTTTCCCCTTAAGAATGACAGGTCCTTCTAACCCTTTCTAGGAATATTCCATGCAGGGCTGGAAGGGTGAGTGTTGTGAGAATGTTCGGAGTCATTTCAAAGAACCTTCTTTACAACGCAGCAACCTTTTGTTCTTCTTTGAGCAGCTCCTCTCAGGCCATTTTTACACGGCTCTGCCGGGTGGAGGCGGGGTGGGGGTCCGTGAGCGCACCCGTGCATGGGTGGGGCATGCACACAGCCCCACGTGCATCCCCACTCATCCGCACCCATGGAGCAACCGCCATTTTCCCCAGTTGCTCCGTGCGTGGGGACTAGTGGGGATGCGTGTTAGGCAGGCGCCTGAACACACATCCACTTGTTCACACGGAGCTCCCCCACCCATGAACACGCAGAAATCTGTGTGTTCATGACTGGGAGAGGCCTGTGTAAAAAAGGCCACATTCTTACAACTTTCTTTCTTGTACTTTCTTAGGTACGAATTTAGGTTGTAAAGCAAGATGTATTCTATCTTGAAAAATCTGCAAATATGGTTCTGAGATTATTATGGCTGCTATTTCACTAACTGTTCTTAATGAAATTATTGCTAACAGGAATACTGTCTTTAAACCCCCACCCCATAACCAGTTAATTTGCACCCCCATATAATCAATTCACGCTGCCCCGGGGCTTATGAGTGGGGGGCAGCGTGAATTGATTATATGGGGGGTGGGCGTGCAAATGAACTGGTTATGTGGTGGGGGCAGCATGAATTGATTATGGGAGCACAACTGAACTAGTTATATACATGTCTCTTTTCATGGCATAATGCACTAAATAGGCTGGCTGCATTTTGGATGTCTTGTGTGTTTGATAGCAGTGGCCCCAGGCCCACCAAACTGGGCGGCGCCCCTAGGCCCGTCGGCAGGACACAAAGAGGGGGGCCCATCTTGACTTCTTGGCCAGGGGTCTGTTGCACCCTAGCTACGCCCCGGTCTAGTGTGCGTGACTGATCAATTTGAATGAGTGTGTGAGGTGTGTGTGTGTGTAGTGTGTATGGATAAGTGTGTGTGTGATCAATTTGAATGAGTGTGTGAGGTGAGAGTGTGTGTAGTGTGTATGGATAAGTGTGTGTGTGATCAATTTGAATGTGTGAGATGGGAGCATGTGTGTACTGCCGACTGTGTGATCGGTTAGAATGAGTGTGTGTGAGGTGAGAGCATGTGAGTGAATGTGTGACCTCTTTTACATGACACACCCATGTAGGGGCATGGGTGGATGCATCTCATATGAAAGGATTTGCTTGTGCGCTCCTGTGTAACACGCACCTCCCCCCATCACCCCTGCACACAGAAACCTGTGAAAAAACAGGTTGCTCCATGTGGGGGGATGGGTGAGTGCCTGTGTGCACCTGCAGTGTCCTTGTGTCTGGGGCCAGCTTATGCATTAACAAAACTAATAAGTTTCAACAGAAGGGCAAATTACCTAGACAAAAACCCTTCGGTTTAAGAAGCCCGTTAAGGCGGCATTACAAATTATACTCACGTTAACATGACAGTAAATTGTATGTTAAGACAACTTTATTAAATATCAGACCAATCTATACATTTTTCTTTTCATTCATTCATTTTTTAAAAATTATGACTTAACTGAAATTAAAGTTTATACATTCCTGATTACGTATAAGTATTGTTCAGTCACTACACATATGCAGCTTAATTTCAGTTGTCATAATTTTTTATTAATGAATGAGAAAAGAAAAATGTATAGATTGGTCTTATATTTAATAAAGTTGCCTTAACATACAATTTACTGTCATGTTAACGTTTGAGTATAATTTGTAATGCTGCCTTAATGAGCTGCTTAAACTGAAGGTTTTTTGTCTAGGTAATATAACGCTGTGACCACCTCAGAAAATAATGAAGCCATACGGAGTGTATCACACACCAAGTAATTGCACCCCCAGTCACCCCACATGGGGTCCCAACCTGCAGTTTAGGAACTTCTTCTGCTTTATTATGCAAGGCATTTTCTTCACTGTTCTTTTACGTTTTCCATCCTTAGCTGCTTGGTGAATTGCTGTTGGATAGACACAACTTTACAATTATGACAAAATATATCAGTAAACCTGAAAATCTTAAACTAATGATGAACCTTCTACGAGACAAGAGTCGCAACATTCAGTTTGAGGCCTTTCATGTCTTTAAGGTATGAACAGTAAAAATTAATAAATCCAGCTATTGGACATACGGTAAAACAGTCTTGTCTAACCATTCAATGAGAACAGCCCATAATAGACAAGCCATACGTTTATTAGCTCTAACATGTAAACCTATCCTTTTTTAAAGAAATACTTAAGATGCAATGGTTTTTACATGTTTATTATCTGTGTAATCTGGCTGTTGTAAAATTCTGTATGAGCTGAAGATGATGAATACAGTAGAGAAGGGCTAATGCAGGGCTGGCCTTAGAATAGGCAGCACCTGTGGTCGAGGGTGGGACCTCCAGTTTAGAAGTGCCGGGGGCAGGACCCCACAGGAGATGCCCTGGAAATGGCCTTTGGCAACAGCCCAGCCCATGCCACCGAGGTGACGTTGCAAAGTCCTGCTGCCATCCCTGAGGCTCCCTGTCAGGGATCTGCCCCTGCTGCTAGCCCAAGGAGCCTAAGGTACAGCAGCAGAATTCCTCACCACCTCTGCAGCTACTGCTACCACCCCTATAAGTGGTTGCTAGAGCAGGGATTTCTGCAGGACCCTGTCCCATGCCCAGAACCAGATCCAGGGAAGTTGGGGCCTTGTGCAAAATGGTGGTGTGGGCCCCTCCTGACCTAGGAATGTTTGACAGATGCACAAGAAAATGTGATTATTTTTTCAATCCAGTTAAACATAACATCCCCTCAGGGCCGGAGCTCCCTACACTTGGAACACCTCTGTTACACACGTTTCCTGACTCGTGTCCCTCCGTAAGGAAAAACTCACTGTGACTGAGGCTCTGTGTGCCTCTGTCTTACATCTTCTGTCCCTGTAGCCTTGCCCTGCAGGAAATGCTGGCTTGGGAACTTGGGAAGTATCGTCAGCATCATCGTGCTGCTACTCCTGGGGCTGGCACTCCCTCCACCCCTCGTCAACCCACTGTGAGGTCTGGGCCAAGCTCTGTCTGAGCTTAAATTTACACCTTTCTATGTTCCTGGGTTTACTTTGTGCTAGTTTGCAATGTGAAGGGTTAGATTCGATTTTTCAAAATAGATGTTTGATATTTCAAGGATTTGATAAGTTGTGTTGATTTTCTTTTAGTTTATGTAAAAAAAAATAGAATAATTAGTATTTTAAGCAATCTCTGGTTTCTCTGAATCTGATACTGTGCTCTTTAAAATCATGCATGCGGTTGAAGATGAAATCCTACATTGTGCTGAATGCTTCTTGTAAGATGTCATGAGCTGTCAACTATTGCTGGCCGAGTTTGGCATAGTAGATAAGACAATATAGAAGTTGAGGGCACGTGGCACCCTGCCAAATTAGTTCCTCAGTGGCTGATGTACAATAGCAGCAAGGCTTCCATTTTTAATTAATTTAACATTTTAACAGGCCTTTCCCCCTAGTTGTGCTAAATTACTTTTCTTTCTCTTACTGCAGGTGTTTGTAGCCAATCCAAACAAGACACAGCCTATATTAGACATCCTCCTAAAGAACCAGACCAAACTTATTGAGTTCCTCAGCAAGTTTCAGAATGACAGGACCGAGGATGAACAATTTAATGACGAGAAGACCTATTTAGTTAAACAGATCAGGGATTTGAAGAGACCAGCACAGCAAGAAGCTTAATCTCCAATAAACCCCTAAAATATTAAACCCCAATTCAGCATTTGCTGTTAGATATTCAGCATCAGGCACTCTTATCGATTCATGAGGAACATTACTGCTAATCTGCTGTTCAGTGAACGGTTTTTGTTTTTCTCTTTTCTTTTTTAGTCCAAGTGGGAAAACATAGCTGCTGCTTTCTTGCACAATGTGGACTTTTCTTGATATTTGTGTCATTTCAGAATTCAAGGACTGCTTATTTTAGGAGTCCTGAAAAAAAGATTCTAGGTTCATGAAGGCAAACATATAGATAATAGTTTGGTTTAGGAGAGAAGGTATTAATGTAGTTAAGCGACAGGTTGCATGCTTGCAAATCTGACTAAATCCATATGTTTGCACTTACTTTGTAGGAGATATGAGCACAATGTGACCTCTGCATACTTGGCACCATAGTATAAGATTGTATGCCTTGATTTAAAAAAATAAATAAAAAAATGTGCAGTGCTTTATTTGTAATCAAAGGGGAAATGTATCTAAGATGTGAGCTTATTGGGATAAACAGTCATCTTGCAAATAAAACTAATATTGAAACTTGGCAACTTTCAAAGAGTAAAATCTCAAGGTTCATAAGGAAAATGTATATATGCCTTTCACTGCTTTATTGGGGTTTTTTTTTTTTTTTGACATGTTTTGGTTTTCTGAGAATTGACTTGTAAACTTGGAAATATGTTCTAAGTGTTTTGTTAATTTTACTTTAAAGGTATTTCAAACAGTAGAGCTAGCAGTGACACTTTGCATTTCATTTCAACAATGCTTGCTGATTTCTTTTGTATATAACTCCTAGGCTGCTCATTTCTTTAAAAATATGATTTAATTTGTACAGCAGAGGAATGTTATTGTATTAGTCTGTAACTATTACCTAATATTGAGTTCTACAAAATGAATGCTCATGTGTAATTGAATACTTCAGATCACATGGAAATTCTGATTTAACATTTCTTAAATACTGCAGCATTAAAAGGAGAGAAAAAAACCCCAAATTCTCTGTATTCACTTACCTAATGGGGTGCCATCAATTAGGTAGACTTAAAATATAGAACTGGAACCCTTTAAACTGTATTCTTACTGTCTAATATTGGCCTTATTCATTTAAATTAGCTCTGTACACCAGGTCTGCAAATGATAGATTATGCTAACTTAATCTTGATTTCTTTTTCTCGTGGGGAACCTGTAGCGCTCCTTTTCTTTGTTACAGTAACTCAGTACAATAGTTGCAAAAGTTGATAATTTAAAATACCCTTTGACTTCAAGGAACATAATTTCCTATATGTCCTAGTGTCCAAGACACGTTCCTTAATGCTGCAAATGGTCAGTATTTATTAAAAACAAGAAAAGAGTGATTTTGCACCATGTTTTTGTTACTGTGATCATAACGAGAAAAAAAATCTTCTAAATGTATCTAAACAATGGCTGGAATCCAATGCTGTGTGGGCCGCACGCATGCGCAAACTATGCAGATCTGCATTGCGAGCACATTGTGCCCTGCGGAAACTGCAAATGTGTGTGCATGCACGCGGTCCGCATGGCATTAGATCGTGGCTAATGTTATTAAAATGGTATCCGTTCATCTTATAGTAATGGTAAGATCACAACCAACCAATTTATGGATTGGAGTCTGAAAGCTCAAAATCTGCATGGCTGAACCTGATTAAGAATGTTATAGAGAATTATTCACTGCTTCTTATTATCTTACTAAGTTGTTTCACAGTCAGTAAGATGAAGCTCCTGATGGACATTTTAGCTAATTTTAAAGCCTTCATGAAGGAATTCTGATGATAGCTCCAGAAGTTGAGTACTTTCATCTCTGCCAATGTAAAATGTGCCTCAACACTGTCACTGATCCTTTTAGGTTCTTAATCTGTCCTTTGCAAACTGATCCATATTGTCTGTTGGAAGGAAAGCAACTTACACTTACCAAAAATTAAGTCTCTATTTTAAAAATCATTTCTATAGAGGCAAAATTGGCCATGAGATGGTATTATAGTTCAGTACTAACAGTCTATTATGTTTTGGTTTATCATATTTGAGGGAAGAAAAGCATTACTTGCCAAGTTATTTTCCATAATTCATACGGCTTCCACTTTAGTCAAATGTAGAAATGCTGAAAGATTTATATATGTAAAGAAGTGAAAAAAAATTGGATTGGTTATTGTGTTCCTATTGGGCATGGGGAGAAGTGGTTATGGTAACTTTTTAAGAAAATATGTGAAAGCATTTGAATGTTGGCAATTCAAGAAGTTGTATTTAAATTTAAGATCATTTGACATGCTATTATTAAAAATATTGTACTGGAAGTGATTTCTTCTCATCTTCGTGAAGGCTTATTGATATTACTAAAAGTTATTTAATGTGAGGTTTCTTTTTTTTTTTTTTTTAAAGAGATGTATACAATTGTAATTCTACTTCCATGAAAGCATTTCATTTGTTCTGAGGGAACGCATTTCTTATCAGAAAATCTGGCTGGCCCCATAACTTAAATTGAAATAAAATTTTGAAGAAACGCAATTGTGTGCCTTCTCGTGTGTGCGCGCAGCGGTTCATTCCAAACATCTTTCTCCTCCATACTGCTTCACTCTGGAGTTGTAAAACTGTTCTGGAGCGACATCTCTACAAAAGAGGGAATAACTAACATTTATTAGTAAATGAAACTTGCTGCATTCTGAACTTCTCTGATCCTTTCTTTATTAGAAACTTACTGTTTTTCTTAGTGAGGCAACATTCTAAAGCAGACAAGTCACCTGAGAAAACTCTGGTCCATTGGCTAAATCTGGATTGTAGCATTGTTTTATTTGGTTCCTTTCCAGTTCATGCATCTGGCCCATAAATCCAGTCCCTACTCTCAAACATTAAAAGAGTGAGCTATGTATGGGGAAGGAGATGAGGGCATGCGCTCAAGGATAGGAGATGGTTTCATCCTCTATGTTTTACAAATGTAATGGTTCCTTTGACATTTTCCTCCCTGATACTGCCAGCTAGATTAAGCCAATCCTGCACTGGACTACTAAATCAATAAGATTTTTTTTAAAAAAATAAAATGCAAGGTTTTCCTTCTAATCTGGCTTCATACTATCCATCTTTTTCACTACTGATTGTCCTGAAGATTTAAACCACTATATTTTAAGTTTAGTTTTTTTGCTTCTCTGTGCACATGCTCTATTCCAATAAATGTTCAGTTAACAATTTCTGCCTCTTAACAATTAAACACCCTTCGAGCTTTTGTTTATATTGGTTTTATTCTAGTATTGCTCTTTTTCTTTAAAATATTGTGTGTTGTCATGCTTTATAGATTCAGTAAAGTCAATAACAAGAAATTATACTTTTTGTAAAAACGTACACTTGTTGTCTTAGCTGCCCAGGTTTTAAAAAATAAATAAAAATTCCACTGAGTGCATGGACAGACTAATAATGACGGGGAGAGAGCGAGCATTAGAGATTTAACATCAATTTAAGATGTGTTTTAACCAGAGACTTCTACTTAGATGAGTTGCCTTGTGGACTAGAACCATCTAGAATCAAAGCTTGTGCACAGAATGCATCCACAAACAGGACAAAGATGAAACTTTTCTGATTCTTCTATTGGTAAGAAACTTTTAAACATGTATTTTGGACCCAACTCTCTTAGTACATGCCTGTTTTGCACACTTTAAAATATATAGCCTCAGTTAAACATTGGTATTTACTTTTATTGTATAAATGAAATAACTTTAAGAAAAGCCCTAATTATATATAAATGTTTATTACTTAGTGATTAGCCATCATAAAAAAGAATAACAGACACAGAACACAAAAGGAACTAAAGTACATACAGTCACCAAAGGGAAAAAAAGTCCCAAACGTACTACTAAATTCAGTACGCCCCAAATAGAACACTGCTGCTTTCATATATCAGTCTATAAACAGAAGCAAATATGAAAATACACCAAACCTCTAGCTTCTCATTAGACAGAACTGCAGTCTTAAGTTTTAAAACCAATGAAAGAAATCTAGTTACACCCTTCGTAATTTTTGGGTCCTGATCTCTTGAGAGAAACACCGCAACTGTCTGGGGGGAACAAGAACTTAGCAAATAGGAGGGTCAATATGCAATAATCATCCAGCCTAAGTAGGCTGGGCAATCTAGTATTTTATGAGCAACTGTCTCGGGAACCGCCTTTTTGCATTTGAGCAAATATTGGCATACCCTTTCATTATATGGAATGCCTTTTAATCTCCCTTCAGTGAATGCTGATGGGAAGACATTAAACCGTGCTAGGGTAAATGCAACCCAGCTGTGCCATAGGAGTTGATTTGATAAATAAGAAGCACCTTCTACAGGGGTCTGAAAAACTCAGGCCCTGAGCTCCCTTAAGGTCTGGAGCTCTTGGTCTTGCAGTCGATTTCTAATTTCAGTCCACACCCTGGGGAAAGGAAACAAAAGAATATAAACTGCAGGAAAACCTAAATAACGAAGAATCTCTTCATCGTTAATTGGCCAGTAGCAACACGCATGAACACCCGTGACATTGAGTCAGTATGAATTAAATTTAAATGCAACCAAAATTTTAAAATAGCTAATTTAGCCAATGTTGCTACAGACATAAGACCAGGGGTGCCAATGTGGGTCAGATCCAGTCCGAGCCAAAGCTCCGTGGACTGGGTTGCCCTGTAGGAGGGGAAGCGTGTGGCTGTGTCAGGAGAGCTCTGTGCGAGCACTCTGCACAGGTGTGGCTGCATCCCAGAGCTCTCCCCAGCACCCAGAAGCTTCCGCTTTGCCTGGCATTCTGCCTGTGGGCCATTGGCAAATGGATGGCAAGCCACAGGAAATGTAAGTTTGAGGGGAGTCTCCAGGGACCAGATGGGGGCTGGAGGTTCTAACCTGTGAATTTAGACACTTTCAGAATTTCAGCTCTAGCCCTCTGCTTTCAGTGCCTTGGCCAGGGAGGCTGGTGGGTTCTTAGGTTGGAGGGGCAGTAAGGCCGGCCAGCCCGCGGGCGGTCTCGGAGAACGTTGAGCCCGCCGTGTGGGCAAATACTGACCAACGTGTGCTAATATGTGAGCCCACGTCTGTCCCAAAACTCTGGGCATGTGTACGGGTCCACCAGCACCATAGAGTCATGGGCACAAATCCTAGAGCATCAGAGGAGTGATCACTTCCTGCTCTCTCACTCTCAGTGGGGCTGCACTGCCTGTAAGTGTGTGAAAGATATGCCAGGGGCTGCCTGTTTATTAAGCTGGACATGTTAAACATGAGGGGAGACTGAGTGGGGGCTGCATGGGACCAAAACCACAGACTGCAGCAGGCAAATGTTTCTTTTGTTTTTCTTGTCAGCTGAAGCTGAAGTTAAGTTTCAGTGCTAAAGGACTGAAATTGTGTTCTCTGGACTCGGAGACCTTCCCCCAAAAGACTGCAAAGCGACTCTAATTATATACATGCTTCCAATCTTTCCCCTGTATGGACATTTGTAACTTAGTGTCTTTATTTTCTATTCTAAGGCAGTCAATAATCATGCTTTCTGCTTGATTCTTATATTTGCTTCTCCCTGTTCAGTCCCATACAAATTATGTTTAAATTTGAATGTTTTTAGCATAATTACAAGCTTGCAGGTTTTAAATAAAACATACACACCCTTACAACTTTTGCTTTGAAAGCAATTACTTCCATCTCACAACTAGGGCACGCAAACCACTAGCATGAGAAAGTCAGAGGTTCAGTCCCAGGAGCCTGTGATACACTCAGCTTGTTTAGTCTGTGGTTGCAGTGTTGTTCCCAGGAGTGAGAAAGATGAGGCACAATGTGGTTCAAATGAAAGCTTTTATTGGACCAGCTTCTGTTGGCGAATATGCAACCTTCTGAGTTACACAGAACCTCATTTCTGCCTGAAGAAGAGTTCTGCATATCTGAAAAGCTTGAGAATACAACAACAAATTCTTGCCTAGTTTTGCAGATCCTTTGTAAGGGGCCAACACAGTCACAGCACTCTCTCCCTCAGGGGCGGCTGGTGGGTTCTGAGGTTGGAGGGGCAGTAAGGCCGGCGAGCCTAGGGGTGTAGCCAGGGCAATGGTGGGCCAGTGGTGTGGCATAACCCAGCAGCAAGGAGTTCCCAGGGTTAACATTGGATGGACATAACATTACTTAATGCTGGGAACGCTGCTGTGTGAAGCACTGCCACCAGGGGATAGAGAACCCTCTTACTGGTGGTCCTGTACACACACACTCCCACTGGGTCCAAATTAACCATAGTAGGTTAAAAAAATAGATCACGTTGCCGTCGCCTACCTTTATCCTCGATCCTTGATTTTCATGGCACGATTGGCCACCTGTAGTCTTCCTTCTGACTTGGGAGGACTGAGTTAGTTCCCTGTTCTGCAACAAGCTGAATCAGAAGAGAATTAAAGGAAAGAAAAGTACAGGACAGAGGGGAAGTAGGAGGGAAAGGGTTTGGTTTTGGCGCACGAGAAGAGGAAGGGGGAAGAGATTGGTTCAGTGGGAAACGGGGAAAGGGTTTTCTTGTCTGCAGCCTTCTCTTCTGTTGCCTACTTTCTCCTCTGTTCACAAGGAGAGCGAGGCGAGGTGTGGAAGCATGCCAGATCTCAGACAAACTAGATAGAAAAAAAGAAGCAAATTAATTTAGATGTTTGCATTTTGCATTTTTAATTTTGCTTCTTTGTGGACCTCTCCCCCAAAGAAGAGGTCCAGGATCCTCCCAATCCCCATGCCGTCACTTACCATTATCCTGAACACTCTTCATTTTCATGCTGTCCTTGGCTGCCTGTAGTTTTCTAGGGTAGGGTCCCAGTCCATTCACTGTTCAGGTCCCACAGCTGGTCGTCTTGAGGCCTCTAGACCTATAGAATTCCTGTAACTCCTAAAGTCAAACACTGCATCTGGAGGCACAGTGGTGGTGGGCCCAGTTGGTGTAGCGGCCCCTATGGCTGGAGTACTGGAGCCCACATGATTTGTTGGGGGTGCCCTAAGACTTTAGGGTGTCCCCTGGCCGTGGGCATGCCCCTGCCCCCAAGGAGAGGTTCCACCCTCCCAATGAATGCCCACTGTAACTCTCCTTGGGGGAAGGGGCAGGCCCAAAGCCTCCTACTCTTAATAACTACCTATTTATCATTTTTTTGTTATGCACTAGTACTTTGTTGCTTGCTCTGTGTCCCTGCCCCGGCCATGGGCATGCCCCTGCCCCCAAGAAGAGGTTCCACCCTCTCCCAATGAATGCCCACTGTATCTCTTCTTGGGGGCAGGGGCAGGCCCACGGCCAGGGTGGGGGGACAGAGCGAGCAACAAAGTTCTAGTGCATACTTCTAAACTACATTAGGACCAAAAGATTTCTAAATTCTAACACATTCTAAACGACTTCTAAACTACGTGAGGACCAACAATTCACTCTAGTGTTAAAGTCTAAAGTGTTCAACTGTTTAAACTGTTTACAGTTTTAACTGTATTTTTTAATTCTTTTAACTTAAGAAGAAAGCATACTTATCTTTACCGTGGGATGTCCTCTGCTGGCTCTCGCAACGCCTCCCTCCGCCTTGTGTGCCGTTGCCGTCATGTGGTGCCCTTTGGGTGCTGGGTTTATTCATGGTGGTGGTTCTGCAGCGCAATTGGTCTTCCTCTCTGTGCTCTGTCCTCGAAGAAGCCCGGGATGCATTACTTGGGTGCAGCATTCACGTTGGCATGGGTCTCCCTAATCAGGACAAAGACCATGCAGGCTGGAGCTGGATGGATGCAACACAGGTCTTCTGCTTGTGCAGGTCACTGTCCAGAATAGATCATCTTCAGGTCTGTTCAGTGCCTGTACTGGAAATTTGCTCGCCATTCATTGCATTTGGATCCTTTCAGGATACCATTTCAAGCAACATAGACCCCTGCAGACCAGAATTCCTAGCACTCACAGCACCAAATTCCTGTCCATGCTCAGAGCAGGCCTGTTCTTAACAGTTGGCCTCCTTTGGAGCTCTGTGTCACCAAACCAGGCCCTTCTAGCAGACCAGCATCAGCTCAAAATTACAAAATGCCTCCCCAAGCACAATTCATTTTTTAAAAGTTTGGCCCCCTTCGGGGCTCCATGTCACCAAACCAGGCCCTTCCAACAGACCAGCATCATCAGCGCCAACAAAATGCCTGTTGTCCAAGCTCACACAGGCCCCTCCAGTCTACGTCCAGCAAGACTCCACATGCCCCCCCCTCCCCTCCCTCGTGTCTCCCAGTGCACCCACTCTCCCCACTTACGGTTGCCATAGAGACACCGTTTAGAAGGCACTTATGAGATATACAGGTTGCAGGGCTTCATTGGTCCCAATACAGCCCTGCAACCTGCATATCTCAAGTGCCCTCTAGGTTTTCATGCATCTATGGCAACCCTACCCCCAATTGCCCAGCCAGTCTCCCCACCCCCAGTGCACCCCACTCTACACACACCCCTCACGTGACCCCCCCAAGGCAACAACAATCAATCCTATTTAATCCAGCAACCTCCATCTTACAACACACACACCATCAACAATTATAAACAAAACATACTATCTCAGAATTTTAAAATGAATTTTAAAAATCAAAAAAATATATGGGCAGAACGGTATATATCATCACATAATAATCAATCCCCTCCCTCGTGTGTCTCAGTGCCCCCACTCCCCGCACTTAGGGTTGCCATAGACACTAATTTTTAGAAGGCACTTATGAGATATACAGGTTGAAGGGCTGCATTGATTGCAATATAGCCCTGCAACCTGCATATCATAATTGATCATTAAATTAATTATAAATTCACAATTAATTAAATTCACAATTCAAAACATGCTGATCATCACTGACATTCCCCCTCCTGGCCTCCTCGGCTCCTCCTAAGACAAGTCCCCCCCTCCCCAGCCTGGCCCGGGTCCCCAACGTAGCGTACTCACCACCAGCAGGACTGAGCCCAGAGCTCGGCAGCATCTCTCTTCTTTCCACTCAAGCGAGAACAAGATGATGGGCTTCAAGTTCGATGATGGGTGGGTGACAGTGCACACACTACACTACTAGCTAGCTTGCTTCCTTGAGATTAAATTATTATTAAAAAAAAGTAAATACTAAATCTATATTTCTAACAAACCGGGAAGGGAATTGATCCTGGAATGGATTGAGATTCAGACGGATGGCTGCAACTCACTCTCTCTCAAGAAGAACCAACTAGGTCAGACTCTCAAGAGAAATAAAATGGCACCTAGTTTGAATCCCCTTATATATGCTCTCAGTCTCTCTGCAGCAGCTGGCACCACCCTCTTACACCACGTGGGAAAAAGTCCATGCTCAGAGACTCCCTCTCTGCAGAAATTTAAAAGACAACACATCACACAAGCACTCTGCACACTCTCTTCTCCCCCCCCCCCCCCGCGCCCACT
>QEPC01001708.1:263352-292556 GCA_003113815.1 Sphenodon punctatus | reverse complement strand
GCCTGCTTAAGTTTTCTAGCTTTTTGTTTCCCTCCTCCACCGAGCCTTTTACTTTACTTATTTTTTCTAGGATTTCTTGTTTATCTTTTAGGGTTACTGCCCTAGAGGCCTTTATCTTGGCCAGTATGATATCCATAGTGGCCTGGTCCCTTTCAGGGTCCCCCGGGGAGTTTGGCTGGGCTGCGGCTGCCATTTTATTGCTCACCGCTTGCACTTGCTGCCCTGGCTCTGCCAACTGCCTTTTTTAGTAGGACGTTGTTATTGGCCCCTTCTCCACCGGTTTTTTAGCTGGGCCCCTGCCTGGATCTTGGTTTTGTTTTTTATTTTTTATTTTTAAATGTTCGCCGTTTTGTGCGCTTTTGCTTTGGCACCGGGAGGAGCGGGATCTCAGCGCTCCTAACAGCTGCGCATGCGCATTGCGCCTCTGGCTTCAATATTAAGTACACTGACCTGAAGATCTTTTATTCTTGACTCAGCAGCAGCAGCCATTTTGTCCTTCAGGGTGGGAGTTTCAGCCGAGCAGGCCTCAGGAGAAGGACGCTGGGAAATCAGCTTTTTCCCCTTTTGAGAAGATTTTTTTTGCATCCTCTTGCGCTTCCGAAGTTTAGATTTCATTGGCTATCCCTTGTTGAAGGGAAGATTTAGTTTTGTAGCTTTCTGGGATCATTTTAGATATAGGCCTCACTGGAGCTCTAACCAGGCACAGCTATTCACAGCGCACGCCCCCTGGTGGCCCCGGTTCTTACATTTTTAAAAATTGTTTTTGGAATTTGGGGGCAGAGAGAAGCCGTGGGGACAGCGCCCTGGGCGTCCTGGGACTGAAGCCACCACTGGCCTTGGCTGACTTTCCCTGTCTTGGCTCCCTTTGTATACCTTCCTGTAGTATTTGTAACCTCTCCATGGTCTCTGTGCTACCTACCTAGTCCCCAAACAATTGCTCTGGTTGAGCCCAATTGACCTGGAGCTCCATCTGCAACACCTGCAAAATTAGCTCTAATGCAGAGCGATTAATTGGGGTCAGGAGCATATTTTTGAAGAATAACTGGATCCTCCATGTTCACTGCATTTGCGCCATGGGTGCCAATAGTGGAAATGCAGTGAACACAAGTCTCTGAATGTCGTAGCTCTTCCTTAAAATGAGCCACCAGAGAGTTCCTGTTTAATGCACCAGAAACTAGCATGTGTTATCTTCCCTTAAAGTGAACTCTGGGAATACTAATTTTTAAGGCTTTTTAGGTTGAGGTAAACACAGGATGTTGGACCAGTCAGCATCCAGAGCAAGAGGTTGTTTTCAGATGTTAGAAAAGTATGTCGCTGAAATACGCAACTGCAAGGATGGCTTTTTTGTGGGGAAAAACATCCTGAAATTCATCAGTGACATCAGCACAGTTACTCACCCTGCTTTTGCTGTGGGGTGATCTGTAGCAGCAAATTGCTTGTCTACACTTGAGCTCTTGTATTGGAGATTCATAGAGTTGGAAAGGTACCTCAGAGGTCATCTAGTCCACCCCATGCTCAGTGCAGGAAATCCATAGCTACAGCATCCTTGACAGATGGCCGTCTAGACTCTGTTTGAAAACCTCCAGCAAAGGAGAGCCCACCACCTCTGTAGGCAATTGGTTTCACTGTTGAACATCTCTTACCATTAGGAAGTTCTTCCTAATGTTTAACCAAAATCTGTTTTCCCACAGGGATCTCCTCCTGGATGGCCAGCTGTGACTATGGAGTTAGGTCCCCACCTCAACCACCAGGAGGCAGACTTTGATTTTTATGGAGAATGCTCAGTCAGGATCTGACTCCCTGTGCTTCAGTTGATTGTCAGCCTCTGAATGAGCACGACTCAGACTTCGTCCTCCATCCTGAAGGAAAATTCCTGAAAATTCTAAAAATTGTAACAAGCCTGTATAGGGCTCCAGAAGTGCCAGGGAGTGTGGAAGCCCTCCACCGTTCACCCCAGAGGCCCTCCCAGGAGAAGCTAAGTAGGCTTTCTCCAGTCCAGTTCCCAGGGAGTTCTGAAGACCAGCAGAGCAGGTGCAACAGAGCTCCCTGCGGGGGCCTCCAGTCTGCTGGCAAGCCCACTAGAGCTTTCTACAGCCACAGGACGGTGGCGGCAGCACCCCACCCTCACTGCAGAAGGAAGCGCTGCAACCATGGCAATCTAAGCTCAGGTAAGAACACCAAGACACTGAATAGAGCTGGAAGTGGCAGCAGCCTCCTGCCAAGTGGGGAAAGAGAGAGAGAGAGAGCCCACGGCAGGACAGGCTGAGGCCTGTCCAAACGGCACTGGAGGAAAAGAAAGTAAAAGGAGCTGTGGCGGCTCTTATCTCTGGCCCAAAATGGCCTGCATGAGGGGTTCCAGCTCTGAATCCTCAGGAGAGGATCAGCAACCAGGAAGACTCCATAGACCCTCCAGGCCAACCACGAACCCCCACATGCTGGCTCTAAAGTAGATCCTGAGCGATAAGCGAAACCCCCTTCCCTCCCCCCAAAAGAAGGCCCAAAAGGAAAAACTCCCTTTAAGAGGACTTCCCAGGACTCAGGGAAGGGAAAGTGCCCAATCAATGGGGGGGGGGGGACCCCTGAACTCCACATCAAAAGGGGGTCTTCAGAGCAGGACCTGGACTTAAATTCCGATCAGGAAGACACGCCCATAGCCATAAACACAGGCCTAGGAGGCCAAGGGCAAATTCCTCATCTGAGGAAGACAGTGGAAACAAGGGGATCGAGAAGGAGGAGAAGGAGGAACATGGATTCCCCCTAGAGGAGGGACAGCTCCCTGACTTCCCCATGGAGTCTTCTAAGGACCCCAACAGGGAATTCTCTATAAAATATAGAGATGAAATGTTAGAGCTAGTTTGCACAGCCCTGAAACTAAAATAAAATAAAGCAAAAAAGGGCTCCTCTGTTTCCTCAGAGGAGGAATCTGACAGGGACTACATCCCCAAAACCCATTCCAAAGATAAGGTGATACCATGCTACTGGATAAGAATTTTGAAAAAATGATTAGGGCTGAGTAGCAACATCCCTCTAGGGCATTTAAACTCAACAAGACACAGGAGTCTCTATACTCTCTATCCAAAATAAAGAACCGATGTAAAAAAAAGTAAACTGAATGTTAGGAATTATTTGGAAGGGGATAGAGAATGAAACTGAGGATGTCATAATGCCTCTATACAAATCAATGGTGCGACCGTACCTTGAATAGAATTATTATTTATTATTATTATTATTATTTATTATGGAATCAGTTCCACCATATCCAAAAGCAAAAATAAAACATTTTTTACATTATCAGTATAAAAATAAGTAAACAAGGTCGCCTCGAATATTGTGTGCAGTTCTGGTTGCCCCATCTCAAAAAAAAGACATAGCTGAACTGGAAGCGGTGCAGAGAAGGACACCAAAAATGATGATGAACATGGAAGGACTCCCGTATGAGGAGAGGCTTGGTAGGTTGGGGGTCTTCAGCTTGGAGAAGAGACAACTGAGAGGAGATATGATAGAGGTCTATAAAATCATGAGTGGTGTGGAACTAATAAACAAGGATCATTTTTTTACCCTCTCAGCTAGTACTAGAACTAGGGGACACTCCATGAAACTCATGGGTGGCAAGTTTAAAACAAATAAAAGAATTATTTTTTTCACTCAGCGTATAATTGGGTAGTGGAATCTACTGCCAGAGGAAGTAGAATCTACTTGGTGGCTGTGCTCCAAGTGATAGCATAATGAATAGTAAGCTTATTCTCTGCACTTGGCAGAGGGGACCCTGCAACATGAATTCCTAATAAATAAAACTATAAAAGAGGGAGCCCAGCTCCTTGTCACTTGTCATTGACGCTAACGGCCTCTAGCATTTGCAAGTGAGCCGCGTGGGTCTTTGATCCCAAACAACGCTCTCAAAGATCCAGAGACTCCTACCCAGCTGCCTGATGGGCCCCCTCCCCTTCTCCTCTGAACCAGCCTGCATCTCGGACTGTGGCTGTGACACGTAAGATATCTTGGGTTACTGGGGTTTGTAACTGAGAACACTGCCATGTCCAGATGTTAAGTGTCTATCCAATAAAATAGACTTGTACCCACATACTTTGGCATGTTTATTGGCAACCTTCTATCCCGTTTGGGTAAACTGAGGCAACAACCTCATTTATTCCTTTCACGTTAATCAGAGGCCTCAGTTCTTGGGTGACAGTGTCCAGGCTAGTAGGTAGGTAGATATTTATTGTGAAGCCTTTCAGCTATTACAATATACAGAATAATATACCAAATGAACAACATCAACAATAAAAAGCAAATCCAAAACAGCAAATTACACAAAAAACCAACATGAGAGTAAGACACAAATAACATATCCAGAAAATACAACCCACAAGTCATATTCCTCCATTTAAAAACAACATTAAATCCAAATTCAGGAAACCTCAGAATTAATTCATACAGAAATTATATTCCCTTGATGCCAGGCAACCGTTACACGAAGAACAGCCACCAGTAACCCCACAGAAAGGCAAACAGGATTAGATTAGAAGTCAATTTTCAGATCTAATCAATACAGTCCTCAAAATATGATCAACAAATAAAAACAACTTAACTCAAAAATTAATTAATACTAAGAATGAGATCCCTTCTAATTTGGACTGCAATGACACAAAAAACAGCCACCGACCGAGAGACCTCAGAATCCACTGGGCTTAGAAGTTTTGGGAGCAGCAAAGCATAACAATTGTGTGTAATGAAGACATTCAGATACCTGCGTCTGAGCATCTCGTAGACAGGACAGACAAAAAAAAAATGCTCAACTGTTTCAATTTCCAAGGTATCGCAAAGGGGGCAGATCCTTGCCTCCAAAAGCAAATCCAAAACAGCAAATTACACAAAAAACCAACACGAGAGTAAGAGACAAATAACATATCCAGAAAATACAACCCACAAGTCCTATCCCTCCATTTAAAAACAACATTAAATCCAAATTCAGGAAACCTCAGAATTAATTCATACAGTCCGCATACTGGCCATCCAAGAGTGCTGAAGCAAAGACGTATCTAAATTGTGTAAATGCGCGTCTACGATTGGAATCCAACCAAACTTCATATACCTTGGGCCGCCACTAAACGAACTAATCGTTGAATAAACAGGAGCAACTTTTGGGGAATCCAGGAGAAATCTCTCAGATTGAAGCTCCTGATCCCCTAATTCTCTTTTTAAAAACTGCATAGGCTCCCTTTAGGCTAAGGGGTTTTAAAACAGCCTTGGAGAACCCTAGCTTCGCAACCTCCAGCACCACTACTGAATCCCATTTATTAAGAAGACCATTGTTTAAGGCCAAAGAAACAAGAGAATTTTCCTGAGGGGAACTAAACAAGACTTTCAGCCAATAGTTATCAAAATCTTTAGAGCATATGATCTAATCGTTGAGCTAGCTGTTTCATGTCTCAGAATTGCTTGAGGTGTACCCTTGGGAACCCCCAAAATAGAATGTAAAAAACCACTCTGCACTACTTCTAATTTATCTAAATAACTCGTGCCCCATTTTGGGACTGCATAGAGGATTTGGCTAATCACTTTAGCCCTGAAAAGTCTAAGAGCTGGAAGAACTAGTTTACCCCCTCCTTTATAATGGAAGTTTGTAATGACAACTGTAGTCCTCTTGGCTACAGATGTAACTACCTCAAAATGAGGTTTCCAACTTAAAGAAGAGGATATAGATACCCTGAGATAGTTGTATAGGCTCACTTGTTCAATCTGGTTTAGCCCAATATACCAGCGGTGAGGTTTACCAGGACCGCGCATCCCTGTAACCATAATCTTTGTTTTAGAGTAGCTTATGGCAAGATTTTCCATACCACAGTATTCCTCAAACTTTTGCATAACTCTTTTCAACCCAACAGGGGTTTGCGAAAGTAAAACTTTGTCATCTGCATATAACAACGCGGAAATTCTCCTATTTCCCACCTTTGGACCGTGGGAATCTAGTCCTTTTAAAAAGGAACTTACATCATTGAGAAAAAAACTGAATAATGCAGGGGCCAATATGCATCCCTGCCTGACCCCACAGAGAACCTGAACTTTTTTTGTGGGTTGTTTCGCAGGAGCGTACCTGACTTGCAAGGTATTATTTGTGTGCATTTTAATTAGCAAGTATAGTAGCCTAGGATCTAATGCGGAGGTATTCAGCTTAACCCATAATCGCTCCCTATTAACTGAGTTGAACACCATTCAGAGGTTGATAAAGCACAGAAATAATTTTTTCTGTCGTGCTACATAATAACTTACGAGCTGGGAAAGAACTAAGATCTGGTCAGTAGTGGATTTCCCTTTACAGAATCCCGCTTGCTCCATTTCTGTCACATTGTTGTCATCTAACCACGACTGCAATTTCCCTAGCAAAAATCTGTCATAAAGCTTTCCCACAACACTTAACAGACTAATGGGTCTGTAGTTTGCAGGAAGCATAGGTTCTCCTTTTTTAAAAATAGGGACAACAATACTATTTAATCAAGCTTTGGAAATCTCTCCCTGAGAATTAATTTGGGTGAAAAAAGATGCTAATAATTTGGCCCACCACTCTGGAGCGCATTTTAGAAGATCTGGTGGAATTAAGTTGTCACCTGGAGCTTTCCCTGACTTAAGTTGAGATATTAGAATTAGCACTTCGTCCTCAGACACAGGAGGCCACGATGGGAGCCTATCAATAGGGACAAACTCAGGACTACCACCAATTGGAGAGATGGTAGAAAATACACCCTCATAAAAATAGGGCAACCCTATCACTCCCGCATCCCTTTCCCCCAACTAAAAAATTAGATCAGCAGAGGAAATGCTGGATGTGTTTACAGCAGCAAACTGTAAACACATCCAGCATTTCCTCTGCTGATCTAATTTTTTAGTTGCCAGCAACTTGTGATACACCTTCCTTGCTGTCTGAAAGAGCACTTAAGAGCATATGAGGTCTCATTTTTTAACTGTCTAGCAATCCGCCAAAGAGAAGTTCTTAAGGTCCAACATTCATCATCAAACCAGCTAGGGACCCTAAGGGTTTGTGTACCAGCTTTCCTACTTACCCTTAACAGGAGGCATAGAAGCTCGGTTAGTTTGTCAAACGATGACAAGTCCCCTTTGCCGCCCAGAATGGCGACGACGGGTTATTGTCGCGCTCCCACTCCCCCGTGGAGAGGAGATGCTGAAATGGCAACCGTGGCAAAGGGGCTTGTTAGAAAGCCCTTCGCCTGTTCAGAGGTTGCCCAGCAACCGTCCTGGGAGCGAGGCTGCGCATGTGCGCCTCGCTGGACCTTGAGGACTCCGCCCCCGTTAGACAGGGCGGTCCTCTGGAAAGCCGCGTGAGCAGCAGTCTGGTTGGGCTTCTCGGAGTGGCAGCAGCGACCCAGCATCTCTGCTGAGCTCTCAGGCCTGGTGGGTGCACAGCAGCATGGGACGCGAAGAAGGGCAGCGGGGGGGTGAAAAAGAAGACAGCAGTGGCCACCCGGGATCGGAGGGCCACGGGAGAGGAGAGCCCTCGCGGGGATGGAAAAAGAGGGGGTAGTGAGCCCCCCCATCTATGGCCGCCATGTTGGAGCGGCTGAGAGTGTGTGAGGCTTTTTGGGGGGCCTGGAGACGACCCCCTGGGCCGGAAAACACAGAAGGTGCCGGGGAGGTAGCTGGGCCCAGCAGGTCAATCCCTGGGACGGTGGCTGAGGGGTTGGAAGCAGGAGGAGACCCGCAATAAGACTGGGGAAGGAGAAGGAGGGTAGTGTCCCCCCCAACCCAGTATAGGGACGAGGCACTGTCAGGGCCCCGGGCCAGGGACCAACAGTTGAGGCAGGACACCCACGGGGGGTGCGAGACCACTCGGGCCCCAGCCACATCATCAGTACCAGGTCCCTTCTCACAGGCCTTGTACCCAGGAGTACCCAGTGTGCGTTCACCTCCTGGGGGCCAGTCAGCCGATGTTGGCAACACACACGGGGTTCCCGGGATTGCCCAATTCCAAGAGCAGGGTTCTCTCTGGTTACCAACCCCACAGCAGGGGTCATTGGATGAGCAGGCCTCTCAGGTTGGGGGCCTCGCGCCCCCTGGTGTTTCAATTTTGCCACAGGAGGATGGACTGCCCCCCACCAGTCGAAGGAGGGTGGAGACATCAGACGGAGGGGACCAGGCCGGAAACCAGGATATTTGGAGAAGGATCCTGGCCATTGAACAGGAACTATGAGGCGAGTCCAGGAACCCAACAGCCAGTGCTCCGCAGGGCACAATGGAGCAGGCAAGGCCTCATGTGAGCAGAGTCCCAGGTGAGCAGAGAACCCCAGGCGTGGATGGCGGAAGCCTAGGGGGTACCATGGGAAGGATGGGAGCCAGGGCAGGTGAAGGGGATGCAGCAAGCCCCCAAGATCAGGGATCTGGAATACCCCATAGGGACTTGCCAGGGCACCCAGCTGTGGATCAAAGGGGGGCAGGGGCTGTATCATCCCCGACGAATGGTACATCACAATTAGTGTTTTGGAATGGATCATGGGTGTGGATGACCCCGGCGGTGGTACCGCAGGGTGCTATGGCGGGGGTGCCAAACCTAGATGTGGGGTGGGGCCCCCCCTCCCTGGAACCGGTCCCGAGAAGTACCGAACCCGTGCCACCCAATGTCCTGGTGGGGTCATCTCAAATGGGTGAGAGCTCACCAGGGAGTGGACAGGGAAAAGTGTCATCCATTGCCCCAGGGTCAGGGCACGAACCCACGGCAGGAGCTGACAAGGGGGAGGGAGGACAGGCAGAGAGCCGCGCCCACCACCACCACCAGGGGGTGCTATTCCCAGTGTAGCTGCTCCCTTCAGGGCACATTTATTGCCGGCAGTAAAGGAAAAGATAATAAAAGGGGAGTATGTGGACATTTACGCTCTCCTGTTCAGTGATCCGACAGTCGATCACTCTGAACCAGAGGAAGGAAAGGAAAAAGAAACGTTCAAAAGCCCCAAAGCAGCTTGATTGTAAGCCGCCCCAAGCTGTGTACAGGAGGGGTGGGGTAGAAATAATAATAATAATAATAATAATAATTAATTGAGGCATGGGTACGAAGCCACATGTCGGACCGTAGGCAACGAACCCCAATAACATCCCCCATTCTGGCCCGGTTAGTGGACATTTTGCCTGAGGTGTGCTATGACACTTACGAAACGCAGCTCTTTCATACTGTGTATGTCACCATGTATTTCGGGGGGGTTCAGGGTCAGCGAAGTGGTGTGTCACTCCGCCCGGGATACTACATGTACTGCCTTGGGGGTAGAGGACTTGGAGTTGGCGACAGACAAATTAAGATTGCGTCTCCGTCGTTCGAAGACAGATCAAAAGGGACGGGGCCAGATGGTACTTTACCAATGCGGTCCCTACGCAATTTGCCCAGTTAGGCAGATGCGGCAATATATGGCAATCCGCCCAAGCATTCCTGGTGAATTATTCATGCACAGGAATGGCATAGTGGTCACGACATACCAAGTAATATCCATACTTCAAACCGCATTACATAAGGTAGGACTCCCACCCCATGAGTTTGGGACCCACTCATTTAGGATTGGGGCAGCCACAACTGCAGCAGCAGCAGGATTGCCGGAATCAGCAATTAAAGCTGTTGGTAGATGGCGGTCAGGGGCATATAAAAAATATGTTCGCCCGTATCACTAATTGTTTTCTGTTTGTTTCTCAGGGGGCAGGACCAACAGGGCGCCCCGAGCAGAAGTGTGGATCGTCAGCCACAGCCTTGTTCACTGGGCACGTGTGGCTGCTGCAACGTCCACATGGGGTGTTCACTTAGGCCTAGCAGAAAAAGCACATGTTACCTGGATGGGTAAGAGCGGGCTACTGTGGATGCAGCTCCTACCAATATTGAAGGGACTTGAGCACCTTCCGTTACCATGTTTACTGGTTATACATGTGGGTGAGAATGATCTCCCCATGAGGAAGGGAGTTAATTTAATAATAAACATTAAGGAGGATTTGTTGAAAATAAGGGAATTATTTAATGGGGTTCGCCTGGTATGGACAGAATGGGTGCCCAGAACTAGATGGAACAAGGCAATAAAACCCGGAAGAGTGGACAAGACTAGGAAAAATGTGATCTGGGAGGTAAGCAAATGGGTAAGAGGAATGGGGGGATCAAGCATCAAGCACTCGGGTATTGTTCACACCAGAGCAGAATTGTACAGGAAGGATGGGGTCCACCTCTCGGAACTAGGGAATTATAAGTATTTAGCTGCATTGGCCTGTCAGTTGGAAAGTTTGTTGGATATTTAGGAGGTGGGGGTCAGGGTGGGTCAACATTGACCACCCCTTAGTGGCAGGGGTTCAGTAGCATACTGAACCCCTGCCACTAAGGGGTGGTCAATATTGACCCACCCTGACCCCCACCTCCTAAATATCCAACAAACTTTCCAACTGACAGGCCAATGCAGCTAAATACTTATAATAGGGAGGTTTATAAAGTATTATGAGTCATCTCCTTAAGAGATGGGGAGATGATACACAGTGTAATGCAGGGCACGGCATGCACTGGGATCAGGTTCCCTGGGAGTGGTGTCTTAACAGGTCTGCAGGGACAGGTACTGTCTTCAGTCCTGGGCGATGCTTTACTCCTTACTAGTGCCCATAGTTGGGATGTCCCCCCCCCCCCCTTTCAGCCTTGCCCTGTCGAAAGAGGGGATGTTAATGATTTGGGATACTGCCACCGGAGGGCACATCGGGCAGTACCACAGTTAATAGATTAGAATAGTAAACATGGCATACTGTGCCCAAAATTGCATGGTGCAATCCCTACCTGCCTTCTTTGTTGTGAATTGAATAAAGAGTGCGGCCAGTTTTAAACCAATGTGAAGTCTGTGTCTCTTTGGGGGTGCGGCGACAAGTGATCAGTACCCTGGGCCAGGATCCTATTACACAGTTCTATCGTCACATTCTCTTGGCAAAACTGCAAAAAGGCCGTCCTCAGTTCCTCAGACCATCTGGCGTGGGTAAAATATTGCCCCGAGTCCATACTGGCAATTGGCAACTGCAGAGGAATGGATGGGAGGGACCCTCCTTTGAACAGCCGGGTCGGCAGTAGTCAGGACTAATGGAAAATTATTAGATTCAATTCTGGGGATTATGTGCAAAGATTGCACAACAAAAAGATGATTTTCTGCAACAAGGGAGAAGAGTCAATAACACTAGAACCTTGGATCGAATGGAAGGTAAAATTACCCACTATATCACCCTCTGTGCAACTATTTAAGATTTGCAGCTCTAGCTTGTTTAATAGAGCCTTCATGTATCCCACCCTAGCACAGGATGACTTGTCCTTAGAGGACCTAGTTAAACTAGGCCAAGTACAACCAGATTCATTGAAGTCGAAGGAATTCCAGAACCCTGTACAAGGACCCGTCCTAGTATTAAAATCACCTCCGATAATACTTATAGCATTTCCAAAAACCCTAGCTGCAGCCTCCATTTTCTCACTTATCTCAGACCACAGATCATGGGAGTAGTAGCTTGAGGATGCAGGGGGAATATAGACATTCCCCAATAATAGCTCCAACCCAGAAGGAAAAAATGGAATGATAAATCACAAAATGAGCCCCATTTGAGCCCAGCATTTAAACTTTTATATTTAATGTAGAAGAAACCAAAAGAGCAAGTCCCCCAATAGGTCTGCCTTACCGGGGAGGGGGGGACCTTCAAACAGAAAACATCAAAGCCTTTAGCCACAAAATCGGTTAAAGCCCATGTTTCCTGTAACAGGAGGACATCAAATTTATGAAGAAAATCTAAAAAACCCACATTGAATTGGCAGGCACCCCAGCCCGCGATATTCCAGCTTGCTATCCAGATCTCCAAAAAGTCATTAACATCAAGTCAATTGATATTCCGCAAGGGGGAAACTGGCATAGCAACCTGAACCATACTCTGGGGGTTATTACCATTAACAAGGCGCCCAGATAAAGGAGGACATTTAATACCAGGGCTCTGAACCAAAGCCCGAGGTATATTCTTTTGATAATTACCAGTTGGACAGCATTCCCCTCCCCCCCCCTTTGCTCTAACAGACCCTGGCAGCTCGTGATTCATCACCGTGTTAGGAGAGGGAATACTACCCTCACCAGCTGCAGTGCCCCTTGTGCAGGAAACTTGGGAGGTCAGCCATTGAGACTCTTCAGCTTCACCAAAATTTACTTCACTATGAGGACCCATTATTGGTGAGAGAATTGTTATTTGTGCCACGGATGGCATACCAGATAGGGCTAATTGCAAAGGAACCCTTATAGCTCTAGCTGTCCCTGCCGCAGCTTGGGAAAGCTTATCTTTAAGGCCCAGTTCCCCCAGGGAAATTAAAAGATGGTCCAATCTATTAATAAGCTCCCTTTGATCTGAAAAAGAGGCTGTCCAATGAATGTCCCCAGCAGAAGCCAGGGGGATGGTGACCCGAGGTAGATCCATTTGAGCTCAAGGGGGGTCAATTTCCATTAACTTGTCCTTGGAGAGATCAATCAGGTTTGCGGAGGTAGGCCTTACTAAGAGATTAGATGTTTGGGGGATCTCAGCTACTGTCCTTACGGCTGCGTGATTAACTACGGGATAATTTGATATGGGCAACTTCCAAGCCCCTACATTTTTTATTGAGGCCCAACCTCTCGCCGTTCCCACATGATCCACCTAACTTGCTTAAATCTGAGTGGTAGACTCTAGATATATAAACTGCCCTACTATTTAATAGTTTTTCCTTAGCAAAAAGTTTTGGAACGACAGCGGGCGAGTCAAAGGTAACATTAACCATCCAACGACCCCTAGAGCAGAATATATGATCTACTGAGATGATGTTATGCCATGTAATTGGGCATCCCAGGAGCACCCTCAGGTGTTCAGCAATATCTATTGGTGTCCAGGCTAGTGAAGTCCTCCCTGTCCTGGTGGTTGGAAGGCAATCGCTCCGACCACGGATAACCCATGGCGGACCCCCTCCAATCATGATTACAACAGACGCAAGCCTGTTCAGATGGCACATATGCATTACAAGACAGCCCAGGGGACCTGGTCCCTGCAGGAACCAGAAGCACAGCATCAACTGGCTGGAGCTCAGAACGATTTTTCTGGTGCTCACAAGACCTTCGAGTTCGATTTAGAGGGAGCTCATGTGATGGTGTTCATGGACAATGTGACCGCAAAAGCGTACATGAATCACCAAGGGGGGATCTTGATCCCGATCAAGCCACTCTAATGTTCGTGTCAGCGGAGAGACATGTCACATCGCTAAGGGCCCTTCACATCCAGGTAAAGGTGAACGTTCGAGTGGGTTGGTTGAGCAGACACACAGTGAATCCGGGAGAGTGGTCTCTAAGCAAGGCAGCATTCCAACAGATAGTATCAGCATTTGGAAGACCGGTCATGGGCTTGTTTGCAATGCAAAAGGAAAACGTTTCATGTTGCGCCATCCAAAGATGCAGGCAGTGGCACAGGATGTCCTGAACTAGCCTTGGACCAGGGGACTACTCTGTGCATTTCCACCATTTCTGATGATCATGAGAACAATAGCGAAGGTGCGTCTGGATCGGGTGTGACTAATTCTCATTTCATCCTTCTGGCCCAGAAGCACGTGGTTTACGGATCTTCAACTGCTAAAAACAGGAGCCAGTAACAACTAAAAACTAAAAACAACTAAAAACTAAAATTTTAGTAAAAATGAAAAAACTCTAAAAACTAACATTTTAGTTACTAAAATTAGTTACTAGTTATTTAGTTACTAGTTAGTTACTAAAATTTTAGTAACAACTAAAAACAGGAGCCAGTAAGACTTCACGTCACTCCGGACCTGCTCTCACAAGGCCCAGTGCACTACGACAACCTAGATATGCTGAAACTGACAGCGTGGAGGTTGAACGGGGAGCACAGAGGATTTTAGGGTATTTCTCGGCAGTGATAGATACCTTTATGCAGGTGAGAAGACAATCCATGTGGCGGATCTATCAGCGCATGTGGAGGGTCTTCATTCGCTGGTGCTCTTGCCGGAAACTCCGCCCTCTGAAAGCTAGAACAAAGTCTATTCTTGAGTTTTTGCAGGAAGGGCTAGCAAAGTGTCTAAAACAGAACGCACTGGCTAGGCAGGTGGCTGCTTTAAATAGCATACTGTCCTGTGTGCAGGACTATAGCATTACCAAGCACCCACGTGTGAAACGGATCCTGAAGGCGGCAAAACAGATCCCCCCGCCAGTGGCTCATCGCTTTCCCTCTTGGGATCTAAATTTAGTGCTGAATGCTCTAGTTAGGACTCCCTTTGAGCCTGTTAGGGAAACCTCTCTCTACTATCTGTCTCCTAAGGTAGCCTTTTTAGTTACTATTACTTCAGCCAGATGAGTATGTGAGCTGGGTGAGCTGTCTGTGGTGCCTAATTTTTTGCTCTTTTTGAGACAATTCAGTGGTTTTGTGGCCAGATGCTGCTTTCCAACCGAAGGTGGATATGCTTTTCCATAGGAATCGGGGTTGTGCTACCATCTTTCTGCCCTAATCCAGTGCACCCTAGGGAGAAACTTTGGCACAAATTAGATCTGCAAAGGGCTTTGAAGGTATATTTAGACAGGATGGTGTTTTTTTACTATTCCCCTTCTCTTTTTGTTTCATCATAGCATCAAAACAGGAGGAGTTTTATTTCTAAGTGGTTAGCGACCTGTGTGCAGGAAGCTTACAGAGCAGAGAATAGGGCTCCCCCACATACAATTTGGGCCTGTTCCTTATGAAGTGCAGCCACCTCTCAGGCATTCAGAAACCAAGTGCCTTATGAGGAAATTTGCAGGGCTGCTGCGTGGGCTTCAGTTCACACCTTTACTAAGTACTAAAAGGTGTGCATATTCTAAACTCTGCTGAGGCAGCGTTCAGCAGGAGAGTCCTGCAGGCCGTTGTGTAAGTCTGTCTGTTGTCAGCATAGCGGCAGTGAGGGGTCTGGCTGTATTAAGATTCACTCCCTTCTTGGGTGACACTGCTTGGAAACATCCCCATAGTCACAACTGGCCATCCAGGAGGAGATCCCTGTGAGAGAGGAAAATTTGGATGCTTACCTAGGATGTTTCCTTCTACAGGATATCCTCCTGGATGGCCAGTGGCTGTCCCTTCACTGGGTGGTTTGAGTTTATTTATTTATTTATTTTTACCCTGCCCCTCTCTCAAAAGTGACTCGGGTCAGCTTACAATTATAAAAATATAAAACAATTTCAATAAAAATATATAAATAACAATATATAAATACAACAACAACAATATAAAACTCAACTATAAAATTGGACCTATGCATAATTATAATAATACTATGAGTTTTTATTTTTCTTCCTTCTGTTGGCCACTGGCCATGACAAGTTAACACCAATACATGCAATAAAATATATCAAGGAAATATTCCAGGACATAAATACAATACATATTAAAACATATAAAACAATTAAAAATAGTCTTAGTAAATCTTCCACTTAGTATCAACCAGAACCTTATAAACATCAAAGAAAAACCCCAATAATAATAAGCATAAAAGATATATATACCTTAATCCATGGTTTATATGTCGTCCTGTTAAAGGCCGATTTTTTTGTGTATAAGCCTTGCCCAAAGGGCAAAGCGAGCTACAACTTCTGAATTTAAGTGCTTTCTAGCGGAAAGACAAAAAATTAACAAGCTCAACGAGGACAAAGCCTGAGAAGGGTTAATCCTATACCATATTTCGGCTCTTGCATGAGAAGAGAATGAACAGGACAATAAATAATGGGCAAGGTCCTCTACCACATTTTCCGCACAGGGGCATTTCCTTTTATTATAAGGTATTCCATTATATCTACCTAGAGATACTGCTGATTCAAATGTTTGCATCCGGAGAGCTGTAAAAGCTCTCCTGAGACCAAGATCTTTCATTTCATTTACATATTTGCAGCCATTCCTAGGTGGTAGTATATATCTATAACAGCGTGAGGTACGAACTATCCTTGCTTTGTAATAGAAAGTGTATAGGGAGACCCAAATTATTCAATTTATTTAATACATCTCTCGACCATGGATATGCGTCATCCTGTATTTCCACCTCAAAGCAATGCTTTATAATTGTATCTGGCTGGCTCCAAGCCAGCTTTAGCACAAAACATAATGTTTTCTCCAGTTTTGCACCCAAGGAAACAGTTCCATCTTAGTAGAGGATGTACCAGAGGGTACTCGTACAAGTAATTTCCTCAAGAACTTGTTCTGAATTGGCTCCAGTAATGACGTGGCTACTGGAACATAACCCCATATCTGAGCTCCATAACTAAGTTTGGACAAAATTTTTGTTTCAAATACCTTAAGGGCAGGAGCAATCAAATGACCCCCTTTGGTATTATAAAATTTATAAATGGCTGCTGAACCTACCGCTGCATCCTGTTTAATAGAGTGAATATGCAGGAGCCAAGAGTTGTTATATGCAAAAGCAATCCCTAAATATTTAAACGTTCGAACCTGCTCAATTTGAATTCCATTTAATGGCCAGGATACTGATTTAAAGCTTTTAGCAAAGATCATAATTTTAGTTTTCTTATAATTTATTTTTAAACCTTGTAATTGGCAATTTCCCCCAAAATCTACTAATACTCTTTTCAATCCAAGTCTGGAAGTTGATAGAAGCAGGGTGTCATCTGCATACATTACAACAGATATTTGCCGCTCCCTGATCTTAGGGGCCATGTGATTCCTGTTATCCCTATGATCCAAGATCAGTTGATTAACATATAGGTTAAAGAGCAAGGGTGCCAATAGACATCCCTGCCTAACATCTCTGGATGTGGGGACGTCTTCGGACAAGGCACCCCTCCTATTTAAACATATCTGAAGCTTGGTATTGGAATAGAGAGATGTTATCAAGGCAAGCAGACAAGTGTCTAACCCATTCTGATTGCTGGATTTGGGGTTCTTTCAGCATAAAACCATTTTTAAAGAAACCATTTATCAACTTCCAGAACAATCGATGATCCCTTAATTCCGGGGCACCCAATAATTTCCTCCAGTGCCCTCTAACATATTCTAACTTTTTTTGGCAAATAAACAACTTGTATTCATTACATAGCACCCTATAAGATTTAACCGCTTCATCAGAAGCATCATATTTCAGCCCTCTAGCAACTCTCCTGAGACCAGACTTTCTCCTAGTACACTCAAAATCCCACCAACCCCAAAAGGGAGAGTTTTCTATTTTTGAATTTGAAGGTTTTATCAGGTATGGGAGAAGATTTTCAGAAATATCATTCAGGGCTTTTAGTGCAATAGTTATATCATCAGTTTTACTCAACAAATCCCTAAGACATAGTATCTCAGGTGTATCTAAACAGGTAGCTAACTGCGCATCAATCTTTACTGACCATCTTATCCTACAGGGGCCTGATTGTTCATAGTCATCATTTGGTACCGGGAAGGGTACCCTCAAACTTAGATCTAAATGCGTTAGGGTTAATACTAATGGAAAATGATCACTTTCAAGATCTGATGTTTAATTTCAAAAGTATCCACATTACCCTGTAAAGAGGGAGAGAATACCATAATCAATAACACACACCCCTAAAGTATGCAAAGGTGTAGGTCCCATATAAATCTCCAGGTGCATTGCCATTTAAGATACATAAAGAATATTCCAAGACAAACTTATACAAAAGTTTACCTCTCTCATTTATAATCCTGTCTTGGGACATTCTTGCCCCATTCCAATCCAATCCATCTCTTCATCGAACATATCCATTAACTTAAGAACACTCAAACTTTCCTCACTATTTTGTCCTAGCCTGGCATTAAAATTGCCTAAAATTTAAAATATTATCCTCAGGAAATATCACAATTTTTCAAAAAAGTGCTATAAAATCTTGGCATGCCCAGTTTCCTATATCTCCTGGAGCGATATGAATATTATAGATCTGTAGCCATCTTGAGTGTGGGAGAAATATCCTAAAAGTTTGAACCAAAAATTCATCCTCATGGAGTTTCTCCATTTCTAACCCTACGTCAATGTGCAAAAAAGTAACAAGCCCTCCTGATGGCCTCCCTTTATTATTGTGGGGGGCTCTGGCTGGGTTTACCCATTTTATGTAGCCCTCTAGTTCAATAGACTCAGATTTAACCAACCATGTTTCTTGAAGACAAATAATGCCAAATTTATTAAAAACCTGAAGATAATCTTTGTCTTGTTCTTTCCCACCCCATCTGGCAATATTCCAAGGAAATTTAAAACAGAATTATTAAACATTTCATAATCCCCCCAGGATTTACCTAGCTGTTTTAGCCCCAACTGTCAGTCCCCTTTTATTGTTCCTTCATCTCCCCCCCCCAATCTGCGGACAATCACTGCTAGAGAGGGAATAAGACACATCCAGCGACTTACATACAGAGAATGCATATTCTCTAAATTCACAAAAATCTGCCAGAAGCAGTGCTCTTTATCCTGCTGGATCACCCTTGTCTTAGGTATACTAATGCTATTTACTTGAGCATCTACTAAAGACAGCTGGAACTCCTCATGGGGAAATGGTAAAACGGTTTGTTTCTCCTTTACAAGTGATTAATCCAAGAGGTTTCCCTCTGCTGCATTAGTTAGAGATTTATCGGGGGATAAATGCTTAAAGAGCTGAATCATAGAAGGCTGATCCTCCTTAGTTAAGCTATTCGAGGAAACCATACTTGTATTATCCTCTGGTAGCACACCTTGAGCTAAAGATAAACTGCCCTCCAAAACGTTCTGAGCGCTAACATATAGGGATTCATTTGTTGATTTATCTTCAAGAGATGTACTATTTTCATGGGGCCTCTTGCCTGATCTACAATGCCTGCCTAATATACTTATATTTCCTATTTGCTCTGCTTGATCGTCTATAATTATAGGCTCAGGCCCCCTTAAATTTCAATCCTGGGAAATATAGCCCACCCTACCCTCACTTTTCTTGAATTCAGGATCGGTTCTAACAGGAGAACTTACTCCCTCCTTTGACCCAGCCCTACCCCTAAGATGATCATAGAGATGGGACATTTGTTCTAAGATTTTATTTGGGCCCTCAAGAGGCAACTTGTATCTTTCTAAGTTCCATCCCGCTATTTGGGGTTCCTGGAATTCCTGCACATCCATCATTTCAGGAGCACTAATAATTGAATTATAAGATTCAGTTCTGGGAAGTGGAGTAACCAACAGTTGTGCCACCTGGGAAACCTTAACTCTCTTTTTCCTTGCCATATTATCTATACTGCTCAGACTTTGATCAACCTTTTTTTATCATTTTCTTTTCTTTACTAAACTGTAGATCACTTTATTTATTTTATTTTATTTTATTTTATAAATTTATACCCCACCCCTCCTGCAAAAGCAGCCCGGGGCAGCTTCCAACAATAAAAATATAATACCATAAAATACAATTTAAAATCATTCATAATAATATAATATCATTAAAACAGGGCTTAAAACATTATAAATAATAAATCAGGTGGGGGAGCTAAAAAAAAACCCTGCAACTTTGATTTGGTACATAAACTTCAGACACATAAATTGCATTCCTACTCAAAATACTAATTTTCCAGAACCAATTGCGCCTGAGCAGATGATTTAAAATTAATCATAACTGAGCAACAACCCCTTCTATTAGTAACTTGAGCCACAGACCTTATATCTTTCCTTGTAAACGGAATTTTAAACCTAAATGTGCTCAGCTGCATCTAATACTGTATACCATACTGGGAGATGACCACCAGGAAGAGGCAGGGCGGTTAGTGCAATTCTATCATGAGCCAATTTTAAATCCTCACCCCTCTTTCCCTCAGATGCATACATAGATACTCCGGCATGTAACATAGGTGGCCACTCAATTTTTTCAAAGTTTTGAGTCAACAGAGCCTCATGACCCTTCTTTAAGGCGAGGGACGTTTTGAACATTTGAAGTTGCACAAGCCTCAACCACTCCTGTCAGAATATCAACCTTGGCCAATAACACATTTATCTGTTGGAATAAAAATCTCACTGTGTGAGCTGTAAGTTTGTACATGTTCTGCTAATAAAAGTTCTTATAGTAGTATACTATAGTATACTACTACTATAATAAAAGTTCAGAAGAATAATCCACAAATGCACTCTGAGCATCAACCGTCCCATAGTTACCAGACCGCTCATAGTCACCCAACAATGGGGGGTCGCTGCCAATGGTTTTTAGAGCGATTAGTCCCAGTATCAGGTTCCTTAAAAGATCTCCTTGAATCTACTAGTGCTATCTGTTCAGCAGATAGAGCCCTCGCACGAGCTTCAGGTTCTTCTCCACCCAACAGCTCAAGCTCTCGCTGCTGCTGTTGCTGCAGGCTACTCCTTGCCGCCGCATCTACCCCCTACAGTCTCCCTCTGGAGTCCTGTGTGTGTGTGTGTGTTCCCCTCCCGTGCCTCTCTGCACTGCACTGCTCTGCACCACTGTGGAGAATGGGTGGGTCCCGATACTCCTTCCCTGTTTCTTTGGATTACCTGGAGCACCTGAGTGCAGCAGTTCACTCTTCCAGTTGAGATGAGGCCTCAACTGCCCTTCAGGCTGTTATTTTCCCTGGAAATACTTCAGAACTGCTGTACTGGGAGATGTCAGACCAATGTTCCATGTAGCCCAGTATCCTGTTTCTGATAGTGGCCAGTAATGGGTGCTTCAGAGGAAGAGTACAGCAGGGCAGTTCTGGAGAGATCCGTCTCCTGTTGTTCACTCTCAGCTTCCAGCAGTTGGAAGCACAGGCTTGAATGTACATTAATTTCTGGACATCCTCTACTGACTGCAAAGCTGGCATCCAACCTAAAATGTAGTTCTCTGGTGGGATGCAGTTTCCAGTGTCCTCTCAGGACCTTTGGCAATTACTCACAGCTCTCCTGAAATAAGCAGGTGCAATTCCACAATGGAATTGGAATGTATGCCCCCAACCTATGCATAAGCCCCAGAGCAGCTCCTTTGGTCTGCCGGGGGTGCCTTCTTGGAGGTCTCCCATGTTAAGGGGGGGGGCACAATGGAGAGGGCATTCTCAGTGACTGCGATGCGCCTTTGGAATTCCCTCCCAGAGGAAGCTCGCCTGGCCCCGAGCCTTTTAACATTCCGGCGAGTTTGTAAAACCTGGCTGTTTGCCCAGGCCTTGTGGGAGGGTGGGTTAGTTGGTTTTTATCCTCCTACCCTTCTTTATTATTTTTTATTATTTTTTTGTCCCTTCCCTGTTTTATCTGTAAGATTTTTATAACTGTTTTAAATGTTTTTAAGGTTGTTTTATTTTTTTGAAATCTGTTAGCCGCCCTGAGCTGCTTGCAGGAGGGGTGGGGTATAAATGTATTAAATAAATAAAAAAAAAAAAAAAAACCCCCCCCCCCCCCCCCAACCCAACCCTCCCTCCCCTGCCAAAAGCCTGGCAGAAGAGTCAGGTCTTACAATTTCATCTGAAGGCAAGAAGATCTGGGCTGAGGTGAACGTCCACTGGAAGGCATGCCCTCCTGTCCGTCCGAACCCGCTGATAACACGGGATATCCAAGAGGGCATCCCTGGACGACTGGGGCTGTCCAGGGGTTGAGGTAATCACTCAGATAATCAGGGTGTCACTGCTTGGAAATGTCCCCATAGTCACGGCTGGCAGTCCAGGAGGCGATCCCTGTGAGAAAGGAAAATTGGACGATTACCTGGGACGCTTACCTTGCCGCACAGGGGGTGAGGCAATCACTCAGACAAGCGGGGCCTAGACTGTGAAGGGCTTTAAAGGTCAGCGCTTTGAATCGGTGCCAGAAAACAGTAGGCAGCTAGTGCAGTGCTTGGAGCATGCGTGTTATGTGCTCCCTGCAGCCCATCCCAGTAAGGAGGCAGGCTGCTGCATTCTGCACAAGTTGCGGCTTCCGAACCATCACCATGGGCAGCCCCACATAGACTGCATTGAGTTAGGTGTTAGCGTATGTTTTCTACCTTAGCCTCAAGTTTATGGGTTGTAGTTAAGAGTCATTTGATGAACGTTTGGTGTTCATTTGGCTTGTAGTCAACTGGAGCACAGGGGGTCAGATCCCCACTGAGCATGCTCCAGAAAATTGAAGTCTGCCTCCTGGTGGCTGAGGTGGGAGTCTAACCCCATAGTCACAGCTGGCCATCCAGGAGGATACCCTGTAGAAATAAAATTCCCAGGTAAGCAATGAATTTTCCTTTCTTGTAATTTGAGTATTGCCATTGGTGCACAAGAGAACAATCTTTGTCATTCTCTCTGTGACAGTCCTTCAGGTAGTAGAAGACCGCTATCATGTCTCCCCTTAGTCTTCTCTAGGCTAAACATACCCAACTCCTTCAATCTTTCCTCATAGGACTTGGTTTCCAGACCCCTGGCCATCTTTGTTGCCCTCCTCTGAACCCGTTCCAACTTGTTAATGTCCTCAAAGTGCGGTGCCCAGAACTGGACACAGTATTCCAGATGAGGTCTGACCAGCACAGAACAGAGTGGAACTATTACTTCTTGTGATTTTGGAAACAATGCTTCTGTTAATGCAGCCCAATATTGCATTAGCCTTTTTTCCGGCTGCATTGTAGTGCTGATTCATGTTCTGTTTGTGATCAACTACAATCTCCAGATCCTTTTCACATGTATTTCTGCCAAGCCAGGTATCCCCCATCCTGTTTTTGTACATTTGATGTTTTTCTTACCTAATACAGAACTTTACATTTATCGCTGTTGAACTTCATTGGACATTTTTACATACACCTTAAAGTGCTGGTCTTTCAATCTTCTGGGTTTACAAGTCCACAAGTAAGTTCTGGATGCATCTTTCACACACACGCACACGCACACGCACACGCACACGCACACGCACACGCACACAACCCTGAGGCAGTTCCTTGATGCATTATTCACACAAACACTGCCGTGAGGCAGCCTAAAGTAGCCACAGCTGTAGACATAAGGGGCTGCCATGGAAACCAAATGACCACAGCTGCCTGGAGCAAAGCAGTTTACCAGGAGAACTTTTTACACACTAATGTTCTTGGAGAAGTTCTACTCAGAAGTTCAAAGAGCCTGATGTTTAAGATCTGGGTGAGTGATTTAGACACACAGAAAGTTCAGGATGTAACAGCAAACATGCAGGAAAAATGTGTGTGTAAACACACCCTGTGTGTTAATTTCAGTCCCGTTTTTCCAACTTATCAAGAGCATTTTGAATTTTATTTCTGCTTTGAGTGGCTCTGCTCAAGATTTATTAACGGCTTTGATGGAGCTGAGTCAGTTGTGGAGCCCATTGACTCTGTAGCTGCTTCATCTACTCTCCAACTGCCGTTGGACCCACTGCCACTATTTGAAACCTTCACTGAGTTTTAAGGAGAGGAGTGTATCTGCCTCCCACGATCAGACATGGCACAAGAAGAACAATGCAATAGGGAGGTTGTCAACATAAACTGAAATTGTGTGTATGCTCACTTGCTGGTTTTAGAATCACTGTTTTAAAACACAGCACAATTTGTTGACTCTGAAGTGTGGAAGGAAGCTGAACTTTGGGACACACTGCCTCATAGTCACTAGTACTGAAACTCGGTATTTGAAATTACTTGGTTTTTACTGAGTATCTCGGTATTCAATTCGGTTTTACATAGGAATCGGCCCGGTACTCGATTTAGTACTCTCAGTACTTGCGTAAATCCTCAGATGGCAACATTCAGGGCTTTTCCTGCAGCATATGGGGCTTTTCCTGGTTCTGTATAAGGGAACTTGGTACTCAGGAAAATACTCGGTACTTGTTTTTATTTTACTGAGTATTTTACTGAGTATCGAGTATTCAGAAGAGTTACCAAGGATGGGTTGAACACTCAGAGTCGATTCTCAGAAACTCAGAAATACTTGATTTTTTTTTTACTGTTCGATGTAGCCCTAGTCACTAGCTTGCAGTTTGACTCTGTTGGAGGTGCCAAAGACAGCAGATGTTGAACAGTCAAGTTAGGGATATCTCCAGCCACTGGAGTGGTCTTTTCTCCTAAGGCCCTAAGCATAGACATCACAAAGCAGTGACAAGCTGTTTCTTTCTCTAGCAGCAACCAATAGGCATAACCAGTGGCCTATTTCACTGTCTGAGTGAGCCTGAGAGGGGGCCAGAGTAGCAAGCTCATTGCTAGACTTTGCTATTGCAAAAACTGCCACGTGTCAGTGCCACGCATCTGCCCCTCCTGTTGCCCTCTCTGAAATGTCAACTGTTAGAACTGTGGGAAGTAAACAAGGGTTCCCACTTCTGTTCCTCTCTGGGTTGATAGGCATGTGTGTGTCTGCTGCCCTTCTCTGTGGGTTCCATTGCCAATCCGGACTCTGGCCTACTTGAAAAGAGAAGGGGATTAATAGATGCTGCTGTTTGGGGGCTACAGTCCTGAATCTATGGAGGAGGGCAGGGTAAAAATGTGAAAAATAAATAAATAAAACAGTGTATTTTAATTAGGGCTGAAGTGAGTTCTCGCCCTGGTTGAGAATCTTGGCGAGATCAGCCTCCTTGAGATTCTCAGGGTTGAGAATCTTGCTGGAATCAAGATTCTTGAGGACCTCAACCTGCCCCCCAAACTTTCTGCGCATGCACAAATGGCCGACAGGGACTGCACATGTGCAGAATGGTTGTGGCGATAATTTTGCTCATACGCAAAGCATTTGGTTTTTTTTGAGAATTTTGCAAGATTTTTGAGAAACCTCAAAACTGCTCTGCTCATGCTCAAAATGGCCACCAGGGGCTGTGCATGCACAGAATGGCCATAGTGCAAGTTGAAGCCCTGTTGTATTTTGGACACCAATACTTGTACCTGCTATTTCAGTGCCCACTGGATGCTTGCTAGTGTCTGCTGCTTCTGTGCTCACCTGCTGCCTGCCACTGCCAGCTGCTGCGCCTGCCAGTCTCTTATATTCTGCCTCTGGGGCACTCTGCAAGTTTGGCTCTCTGACACTTTCCCATCCCCAAAGTAAAACCACTATTCAAATGAATGCAAGACCTGCAAAGTGATGCCAATTGAAAATAATGGGAAATTAATTTAATTATTAAAATTAAGTTAAATTACAAATGAAAATGAATACATAACTAAAAATTGGAAATGAAAATTAATCAAAAACAAAAATGAAGTCAGTCCCTTCTGCACACCCCTACCTAAAACACTACCTCTTCTATCAAGTTTTCCTTTTCTCCTCACCCTCATAGATTCCTCATTTAAGATTATCCCCAGGATCCGTCCCCTTCCCTGTAACTGAGATAAGCACATGCACCTACATCATCATGAATGTATCCCCATCTCTCTCTATGAGCCCCTCCTGTTGTCCATTTTAGATTGTAAGCCTCTCAGAAGAAGGGTCTGTGTCTCATTACAACTGTTCCATGCCAGACACGTTGCTAGTGCTATATTAATAATAATACCAGACTTGCTCTCATTTGGATGTTCTCACACCATATGGCTGAGCCAGATGCATTCAGAAGAATCAAGGAGATAAATAGCTTTTATATATCCATAGTAATAGTGTCCTCATAGCATTTTGTATTGGAAGCAATCAGGAAGGTCTTCCTTAAAATGACAAGCAAGTATCTCAGAATTTCATGGAGAAAACCAACAGGGACAGTGTGAGGGAGAGGAGACCCTTCCCTGATGTGACCCCGTTCAAGAAGCCGTGGTGGAATGAAAAGGCCAAGGCCCTGGAGCCCCAGGAATCTGACCCTGCCTGGAATCCCCCTGAGGAGTCATCAGGGCATCCAGCACCCTTATCCTTGCTTCCTCTGGGGCCCCAGGATAGGTCACAAAGATCTGGCATGGGCTTTTCATGCCCTCAGGAGATTGGCGTGGAGTGGGTAAGGAGGTCCTGTCAAGACATGACACATGGTTCCCATGCTTTTGCCAGGTCCCGATCTTGGTCCAACCCAACTTCTAGATCCTCTGAGGTCTTCAATGGAGGGAGTTCTGGGTATGGGAGGAGACCAAGACATAGCAATTGCCCATGCTCCCTTCTGGAGCCAAGACCGGGTACATGGCCATTCTAGGAGGTGCAGTGGGGTTCCTCCCTGGCCAGGTTCTGTTACAGGCCAGGCCAGGCACAGGTTCTGGTCCTCTGAGAGTAACTCTCGTTCCAGGACCCATTCCTCCTTGTGCCAGTCCAGGTGCAGGTCTTGCTCTGGTGCCCATTCCAGGTCACATGTGGGCAGGCACATACCTCACTCCAGGTCTCACTCCCGGGATATTTCCACAGCGGACACCACTGTAAGGACTGTTCCCATTCACACTCCCAGGTAAGCAGGTGGGGGAGGGGAGGATGCTTCAGCTCCAGAAGCCAGGACAGTAGCCAGCATAGCCCCTCCCATAGCAGCTTAGCTGAGTGGCAATTCAGAGAGAGGCTGCCTGTCAGGCCCTTCCGTGGTGCTGATCAGACAGCTCCAAAGGCTTCCCCAGCTGGGATAGATAGTTCGGAGGAGATTCCCCCCACTGTACTACAGTGGCTAGGCAAGCAGCTGGTCACTAGGAGTCCAAAAGGAGTTTCTTATTTAGGAGGCTTCCAGGAGGGACACCCCATGGCTCTCAGAAGGCAGATCAGACAGCTTTGTGTGATACTGTCCTGAACATGAGCAGAGCCACTTCCCCTTGGTCTCAAGAGTTCCTGTCCGGAGTCCCCGCATCCCCAAATCGTAGCAGAAGGGAAAGCAGAGGATTTCTCTGGTGAGGTTCCTTTCCCAGAGAACAAACAACAGCAGGGATGGAATTAGCCAATACTAAACATAAAAAAATATATAATGGGGGACACATATAACATAAATAAATTACAATATAATTTCCAAAACCAAAATGTTTTATATGTACTTACACTGCAAGAAGAGTTTGATTTTCCAGTAAGCATTTATGAAAATGAATCCCAATTAATATTCAAAAAGGTGATTTCCAGTAAATAATACTTTAACAAATATTAAGAAGATGAATCTAGTGTTCATATCAGTTAGAAGATGAATTCAGTGTTCATGTCCGTTAACATGTTTTGTGTTAACTTTAATATCTTTCAAGTCGTCATAATTTCCCCCATTTATAATATAATCATGATATTTAATATTAATGGAGGTTATTCAATATTTATATTAATTGAAGGTGAAATGTTTACAGTTATCTTAAGCTCTTTGAAATTCATGGTGGCGTTATTCCATGAGCTCCCTAGTCAATCCCCAGTCCCTTCAGCTGGGCTCGGGGATGTTCTCATTGGACCTCTACCAGTTCCCTGAGCCTCCTCCCAGTCATTGCACCCAGCCCATCCTTGGTCTAGTGCCTCCTAATGTCTCTCCATGTTAGAACAGCCACTCCCCTTCACTTCCAGTGCTCCCTGTGCCCACTTCCCTATTGTTCCACCCCCTCCCTCAGTCCAGCCGCTCCTGTTGGGCTCCTTCCCCATCATTCCACTTGCATCTCCTTCTATGGTTAGATCCAAATTGCGCTCTCCACCGTGTATGTACACCCAATTGTTGCTCCCTCCTTGGTGTTATTGCACCCAGTAAACAAGTGTCTACCATAGTTATTTCACAATAATATAGTTCAGTTAATACTTCATGCCTACGCAAGTGGGGCTAAGGCACTCGTTGGAGCTCTTTTGGGATTACTGCAGTGACAATCTTTTGGAGGTAAACCACGAAAAGACCAAGGTAGTGATTTTTGCAGGCAAGGGGCTGGTTCACAAGTGGAGAATGGGAGGAAGGGAAATTTGCCAGGTTAAAGTTTACAAATATCTTGGCCTGCTGTTCCAGGCAAATGGACGCTGGACTCTGCAGGTACAGGTGGCGCTGAGCAAGGCTCGATCATATAGGAAGGTAGTGCAGTCCTTTTTCAGTCTTCGGGGTGGCCATCTGATCTGCCCGGCACTTAGGATCTTTTCGATGAAGTGCCTGCCTTCTGTATTGTTTGGAGCTCAACTTTGGGCTCTGGGGCGGGAAAGTGATCTGGAAAGGATCCAAGCAGGCTTCATTCGATCTTTGATGGCCGCTCCACCGAGGTTTAGTTCCCGGGTGCTCCGCATGGAAAGCGGTCTTCAATCTGTAGCGGAGAGGATCTGGTCCGCAGCACTAAATTATTGGCTTAGGCTGCTGTTTTGGTTAACTACATCCCTAGCTCTCCTAGTAGTCAGAGAGGGGTCACAAAACGATTGGCTCATAGAAATGAACCAGAAGATAGGGGAGCTGGGCCTATGCCCAGCTTCCCTCGCTTCTATGGGTTATAATATGGCCAAAAAACAGGTCCTGAGGGGACTGGCAGACATTGCTCGGCAAGATCTGAAGTCAGCCATTGGTGAGCAGAGCTCCCAGGTTTTTTACTTGCAATGGGCAAGTGATCCAGCTAGTTTATCCCCATACCTAGACCAGGGGTTCTCCCCACAGGATAGAAGGCTGTTTTTGCTGGCAAGGACCAATTATTTCCCCTCTGTTGTGGTTGAGGGACGTTATAAAGGGACCCCGCTTGCCCAAAGGTTCTGTAAATGCCACGTTCAGATGGTGGAGTCCCTGGCTCATATACTCCTTGTATGTCCCACCCATGAGGATACTAGAAGGGGGCTCCTTTCCCCGGTAATGGCCCCTTTCCCAGGCAGACCATCACTTTTTTATGTGCTATTGCTTTTGGGGGACAGTTCTCCAGAGGTGACTGGGGCGGTGATTTCTTTTTTGCATTCGGTCAGCTCTCGCAAAAGCAAATAAGGAAGGGGGGGAGGGGTTTGGTTCTGGTCCCTTTGGGTCTATCTAGTAGGAATCAGTGCCCTTATAGATGATGGTAGGACTCCCTTTCTATGCATGTAAATACGGCTAAACTGATTTGAGTGGAAGATAGAACTATCTTCTGTCTCCTGAACAATTTTAGTTTAAAATGTTTATGTTCAGGATGGATTATAATGTGGATGATTTTAAATTGTATATATATGTTTTATTTATTCACTTTGTTTCCTGCAATGACCCTCGGTTTTGCAGAATAAAGTTATTATTATTATTATTATTACTTCATGCCTTTCCCTGTTTATTTGACGACAACATGTTATGTACAGCTTTACTATTCCCCTCCTCCCTCCAGCGTATATGCAGATATTTACAAGTTGGCATTGGTCATGCAGCCTATATGTGGGCACAAGGCATCCCGTATCCATCTGGCTATGCAGTTATTGGCAGGGTTCCGAGTCAAATGCGGGTCCTCAATTTGCGTATTTCCCACAGAATCCCCCCCCCCCCC
>QEPC01001708.1:182719-261579 GCA_003113815.1 Sphenodon punctatus | reverse complement strand
CCCCCCCCCATTTTGACTAAACTTGGCTAATTCCCCTAAATTTAAAGATAGAGCAGATATTGGGGAACCAACCCCCCAATAATCTCATGTGGCAGGGGGTCTCGTGTTAACAGCTGGGTGAGTTGATTTGCCAGGCTGGAGAGGGTAGGAGGGGAGGCAATCCCTGGCAGCCCCCCAGCCACCCAACGCAGCCTGGCCCAGCACAGTGTGGGTGGTATGGAGCACAGGAACCTGCAGAATCAGGCTGTGAGCTTCCCAGACTCCCACAGAATTAAAAAAAAAAAAATTGTACAGAATAGAGGTTCTGGTTATCGGTGTAGTCGGTCTGCTCCGTGTACAGGAACACTGGCTCGTGGCAGGCCATGTGGAGGGGGGTACTCCAAGGTGATGCTGTTAATCTCACAGATGATGTGCAGGAAGCAGGCGGCTGTGATCATCAAAGGGGGGGGCTGTCTCCACCTTGAGGATGATCCTTTCTGTGGTGGGTCACCAGTGTCATTTTAGCACTCTGAATGCTCATTCCACCATGCACCAGGAGACACTCGACTACCTGTTGAAGCAGGTTTGTTCTGAGATGCAGGCCATGGGGTAGGCCTTAATGAGTCACAGCATCAGGGGTAGGCTAGGTCCCCCAGGATGATGGGCATTTTGACCACCCCCTCTATGGTGCTGAGGCTGTTCGGTCCAAAGTCCCCCATATACATCCAAGCAAAGGAGGAGGACTGTTGCAGGATGTAGGCGTAATGGCATCCATCCAGCACTGTCTGGGGTATTGCTTGCCTGCCAGAGCAGCTGGCCACCACATTTGTAGGCAGGAAGTAGTAGTGGACCACCGTTGGTCATGGTAGTCCACTACCACCTGCAGATGTTGTGGGCAGATGATGGCTATGTGGTTGTCATCATTCACCTCATTGCAATTTGGGAACTCCCCTACCTGGAAGCCTTCCATCACCTCAAGGTTGATCAATTGGACCACCCCATCGAGCAGCAGGGCCTTGCCCTTGATGGCCTCACAGAACTCCAGCAGGATGGCACTCACAGTGGATATCGCCACAATGAACTGCTGGAGTGGCAGGAGTCCAGGGTGGAGCTTATCCAAATGGCAATGGCCCATATGCTGTTCTATGGGTATGGGGGTCCTCATTGGCGTCAGCACTTTCTCTAATCGTGGACAGGGATCTCTTCAATCCAGAAAAGCATCCTCCAGAACATGCGGAAATGGGTCACCCATTCTGCCTCTTCCACCACTCCATGGTCCTGGGTACCACACAGGAGAACCGGCCAATGGGCATAGTCTGCTAAAGGATGAAGATCACTGCCATGATGTCCTGAGACAGGCAGCCTATGACCTGCTGCAGCTCCCCTTGCATTGCCTCTATCCCCACCAGTGCAACTTGTCAGTGATAGATAGACACTAGTGTCTGTTGCCCAGCCATGTGTGCTCCCCATAGATGTCAGCGCCACAAAACTGGTATTCCTCTTGCAGAGGATCCTGAGGCAGCTGGTGATGGCCTTGTGCCAGGTGCACCAGATGGTTTGCACCACCTGGAGCACTCGTTGGCACACCTCAGAGGTTGTTATGAGGAGCTGACGGGCTGCTAGTTGCTCACGCTCAATGGCTCTTCAGCAAATGGCGGCAGTTCCTTCAGACACGGTGCCAGAGTCTTTGACGTGCTGACAGGTGCTTACATGCAGCACATCTGCCATCACGGTGCTGACTGCATACCTACCTATTGGCTGGGATGGTCCATGCACAGCTGAGAGTCTATTTCTAACCTCAGTCGAGGGTACCGCCCTATCCCAGCCCTGTCCTTGCTCATCTGCAGCTTATGGGCAATTGGGGTTGGGAAAGGTGGAGCAGAATGGACCCCAATGTAATGAAGTGGTGACGTGCGGGTCTCCCTGGGATGCTCAAGGTCTCTGCCTGAGGATTGCCCTGTGGGAACTGTGATCCTAGCTGGTTGGCACAGACTCAGGTATTTCCTTATCTGGTGTACGTTAGGGGTTTCTTCTTGTTTGAAAGCAGCCTGCGCTACTTCTGGCCACCATTTTGCTGTTGCAGGCTCCTTCTGTGTACTTGACTGTGGACCAGCCCACCATAGCCAGTGTTCCAGCCTGTTCCTGGTGCTGCCTCTCTGTGGATGGGGCATGGAGAGGTGGGGTGGGTGGGTCTTACACCTTGGCCCTGGCTTACATTTGGCTGAGGGGGGATGTGCAGGGATTGCTGGCTGACCCATTCTCCAGGGTGGCTGGCTATGGGCTCATAAGCTGGTATATGCAGCTCCTGGGGCACCATGTGCATGGGATGGAGTGTGAACAGAAGGTGGCCAAGCTGGTGTGGACTAGTGTCTCATTTAAAAACAGCCTTAATCTACGGTGCAGTTATGTTTTGGGTTGGTTCAGGATTTGATAGAGGAATAGTCACCAAGTATGACCCTTGAGGATGAAAATAATGAAAATAAAAATGAAAATGCTATATTGCTTTATTCCAGGTGTATTGGGAAGCGGGTGAGGTAATGTTTACACTCTAACAAATACAGAATTTTGTTTTACTCGCTATCTGGTTAAAGAAAAGAAATCCCTTCCCAAGTCAGTTTTTCAGACTTCACAGTTGGTCCTTGTGATATCTGCCATGTCAATCTTCCATGCATGTCTGCTTCTGAGTATGCTAATATACACCATAATCTTTAATGTATTTATCTTCACACCGCCTGTGTTAGGTGGTATATTCCTATCCCCCCCCCCCCCCCATTTCACAGGTTGGGGAGCTGAGGGACAGATATTTATTATTTAGATTTTTTACCCCACCCTATCCCCTAAGGGTCAGCGTGGTTTACATCATAAAATATATATATACATATATAAAATAGACAATAAAACCATTAAACTAATAATACAACCCTCTCCCACCCTGGGTCTACCTCTGCCCATTAAATGCCTGGCCAAATAAATAGGTATTACACTGTCTCCGGAACTAGGGTTAACACTTAAACTAGTACTTAGTCAAACCTCTAGAGGAAGGGAGATCCAAAGCTGTGGAGCAGCCACCAAGAACACCTCTCTGCGAGCCCAGGATGCATGGACCTGGCCAATGATGGAAGTCACAAGAGGGTGCTCCCAGATGATCTTAGAGGCTGCAGAGGAACATAAGGAGGAAGGCAGTCCTTTAGGGATGTAGGGCCCAGGCTGTTTAGGTCTTTATAGGTAAAACATTTTTTTTTAAAAAAATCACCTTGAATTGTGCCCGGAATGCTACTGGTAGCCAGTGCAGACTCTGAAACATCGGTGGTATGTGCTCCCAGAAACTCACCCCCATCAAAAGGTGGGCCACCACATTCTTCAGCTCCTGATGTCAGGGCTGGTCCTTAAACCCCCAGCCTTGGGGCTTGTCTGAGGCACCCCCTGCCTCCTGCGCTACTGGCAGATGGTTGTAGGAAGCAGCTTCCTTCCTTATCTTGGCGTTCTCCTTCTCTCTCCCACACTGCACCCTATGCACACCTGGTGGAGGACATGGGCCCACCTGCCACAGTCTGATTGGCTCTATGTAGTATTTAGGGCTGCTGAGGGCTGTGGTAGGTATGGAGCTTCTGGTCATTTCTCCATGACCCTTGCTTGGCCCACTCCCCTTGCTCACCTCTTCTTGCTTGTGCTCTGCTTGCACTTCTGTTAGTGTCAGTGTTGGTATGTCTCAGTGTGTTGTGCCCCCTCTGTGTTCCTAGTGTGCGAAGCCCTTCCCCCCCCCCCTTTTGTGCTGGTGCTTATCCTGTTTGTATCCCTTGTGTGTTGGGGCATTTCTTGCCCAGTTCCCCTTCGTCTGTCTTCATGGGGTGTATGCTGATTGGCCCCTACTCACACCCTGTCCTGTCTCCATGTTTGTTTGTTTCCCTTATGCCTTGAAACCCCCACAGTGTGTCTTGTTCTCTGTTTGTCTGTCTGTCAGCAGGAGAGGCCCAGTCCTGTGGGTGCCTCTTGTTTCCCTCTGTAACCTTTCTGCCCCCACCCCCTTTTGGCTTTGATCCCACAAGGGCCTTGTTTTAGAATCCCCTGCTCCATGTTGCTGATTCCCTTCCCCTTAGTTGCCCCCTGAGCCTTGATTCCCCCAGCTCTGGTTTCCCAACTCCTTGTCTCTGGTCTCCTGTTGCCCCCCAACTCCCTGCCCCTAGGTTCCTGTTGCTCCCCCAGCTCTGGCTCACCATGCCCTGCCTCTGACTCCCCGCGTCCTGCCCTTGGCCCCTTGCCCCTTGTCTCTGGTCCCCTGTTGCTCCCCAACTCCCGCCTCTGGTTTCCTGTTGCTCCCCCAGCTCTGGTCCCCTGTTCTCTGCCTCTAGCTTCCCGTTCCCTGTCTCTTGGGTCCCCCTCCCTACTCCCCTGTCCCTTGACCTCAATAATGAATCGTATGCCTTCTTAGGCAGCTTGTCTGGCCCTTATGCTGAGCAATTCGTCTACCTAGTATCGGACAGCAGCTGAGAGGTTTCCTTGTTACTCCCTTTGCCTCCTTCCCCCTTTTCCTCACCTCCCTACCTTCCCCTACTCCCATTCCTAGGCTCTGGCCACTGGAGCCTGACACCTGAACAGTCTTTAAGGGTAGCCCCACATAGAGCACATTGCAGCAGCATAGCCTCGAGGTAATGAAGGTGTGGATGAAAGTGGCCAGATCCCTATCTGAAAGAACGGGACGCAGCCTTCTAGTAGGATCAGCAGGGTATAATTCCCCATCAATTGCTCGGTGTAGATCACAGAATCATAGAGTTTGAAGTGAACGCAGAGGTCGTATAGTCCAGCCCTCTGCTCAGTGCAGGAAATCCAAAGCTACAGCATCCCCGACAGATGGCCGTCCAGACTCCATTTGAAAACCTCCAGTGAAGGACAGCCCCGCGTCACCTCCCTAGGTAATGTGTTCCACTGTCTAACAGCTCTTACTGTCAGGAAGTTCTTCCTAATGTTTAACCGAAATCTGTTTTTTGTTGTTGTTAGCATCCCTCACTAGCCTCAGCTCATTCTGTGGTTTTTCCTTCCTGACACTGTCCCTACAAGTCTGGGCTACTTGTCTGTATACATCCTTCATGACTTGTCTCATCTTCCATTTCTTATACATGTCCTTCTTAATTCTCATTTCATCAAAAAGCTCTTTGTGCAGCCACATGGGTTTCTTTAGATGTCTTCAATTTTTATCTCTCATTGGAATTTTGTGATTGTGCCTTCAGTATCTCATTTTTCAGAAACTCCCACCCATTTTGGACTCCTTTTTCCTTTAGTTTATCTAGCCATGGGATCCTGCCTAGCATTTCTCTGAGTTTATTAAAATCAGCTTTCATAAAATCCTAGGTACACGTTTGACTATGCTCACCTTTACTTTTTCTTAAGTTCATGAATTCCAACATTTCATGATCACTTCCCCCCCAAAGTTCCCAATACTTCCACCTCATCGACCAAGTCTTCCTTGTTGGTTAGGATCAAGTCTAGGGTAACCGACCCCCTTGTTCCTTCCTCCACCTTCTGAAAGTAGGACATGTCGAGAATTTACTGGACATTCCTTGCTTAGCCGAGTTTGTCTTCCAATGGATATTGGGGTAATTGATGTCCCCCATTACTACAACTTACTGCCTACATGAAAGATTGGCAGTCTGTTTTAGGAAGGCATCATCCAGGTTTTCTATTTGGTTTGGTGGTCTCTGTAGTAGACTCCAACAATGAAATCATTTATTTATTTCATTTTTTATTTCACTCAGATACTCTCAACAGGACTGTCAGGCTCACTCTCATGGATTGCTGTAGATGGAGATTGCATAAATAGACTTGAGCAAGTATTCCCTGACTGTGAGCGATTTTGAAGGTGGATCCTGCTTTGACTTACTTTGGCTAGTTCTAGTCCTGTCACAGCATGTTTGACTAGGGATTTTATGCAAACTGGAAGGGGGATTTACAACCCCATGGCAGGCAAGTCCCCAATAAAATTGCATGCTGCTACCTGTCAGTGAGCCGTGAATGCAAGACACCGGGCTGAGAAGATACAAAGACTGATTGTTTGGACTGATTGCTTTTGCTTTCAGTTTTCCCTATAGGCATTCAATAAAGTATGGGACTTATTCAGTAAATGCAGCATTCTGTGCATAACAAAAGGTGCATTGCACTTGGGTGGGATATCATCCTGCAGTTTTCTAGTTGTCTTCAGAGACTTGGTAGACAAGACCTAATATAAAATTTATAAAGAAAAAAGGCATATATCTTGTCTCACGTTTCCTCTGCCCTATATTGTTATGCAGGGCCGGTCCCAGGGTTTGTGAGGCCATGTGCAAAGTCTTGGTGTGGGGCCTAATTTGCATAATTAGGCCCCACCTAATAATGCAAATGCATAAATTTACATAAAACTTACTCCCTCTGGACAGGAAGGATTCCCATTCTCCACCCCTCCGAGCAACCATGGAGAAGCACGGCCTCCCAATGCTTCCCCCCCTCCCCAGCCGAGCGTCTACCACCACTCCCCAGGAGTAGTTCCACTGCAGGGGCAGCCAAGCGGGCAGTGAGGCAGGCACAGAGAGATTGACTGTGTCCACTGCCTTACTGGAGGAGGGGGTGAGCTTAGCCAGTCTGGCCTCCAGGGCCTGTTGCTTCTTGCTGCCAGTGCCGCCTGTGTCTTGTGCACGCATGCAGTGCGACCAGTCCAGAGGTGCTGCTATCACACACACACAAGACACCCCAAATGCAGCTAGCTTATTAAGCGCATTATGCCATGAAAAGAGACATATAACCAGTTCAGTTGTGCCCTCATAATCAGTTCATGCTGCCCCCACCCCATAACCAATTCATTTGCGCCCCCACTCCCATATAATCAATTCACGCTGCCCCCACCCATAACCATTTAATTTGTGCCCACGGGGCAGCGTGAATTGATTATATAGGGGTGCAAATGAACTGGTTATGGGGTGCGGGTTTAAAGACAGTATTCCTGTTAGCAATAACTTCATTAAGAAGAGTTAGTGAAATAGCAGCCATAATAATCTCAGAACCATATTTGCAGATTTATTTTCCAAGACAGAATAGATATTGCTTTACATCCTAAATTCCTACCTAAGATAGTATAAGTAAGACAGTTGTGAGAATGTGGCCCTTTTTACACGGGCCTGTCCTCCCAGCCATGAACACGCCGATTTTTGTGTGTTCATGGGTGGGGGAACCCCGTGTGAACAACGCGGTGCACGCGCCCATTGTGAGTGGGGGTGTGTGCACGCTCGCCTAACACGCATCCCCACTCACCCCCCCCCACTCATCCCCACACACGGAGCAACCGGGGGAAACGATGGTTACTATGTGGGTGTGGATGAGTGGTGGGTGAGTGGGGATGCGTGTGCAGCCATGTGCATGCCCCATCCATGCACTGGCACGCCCACAGACTCCCCACCCGGTGGAGTCATGTAAAAATATCAAGTGAGGAACCACTCAAAGAAGAACAGATAGTTGCTACCTTGTAAACAAGGTTCTTTGAGATGGCTCCAAGCATTCTCACAACACTCACCCTTCCAGCCCTGCATGGAATTATTTTCTTATATTTCTAGAAAGGGTTGAAAGGAACTGTCATTCAGAGGGGGAGTGTGCTTTTTATACTAGAGGAGCTCGAGACCATCATGTGGTCTAGTATTTGAATAGGGTAAGCATGCACAACCCAGTTGTGAGAATGTTGGGAGCCATCTCGAAGAACCTTCGTTACAAGGTAGCAACCTTCTGATCAGCACGTGGGGAGGAGCTGTTTGTAAACAAACAGCCTTATCTCTCAGCCCGATTGGAGTGTCCCCGCTTGCTACTAGGAGGGAGAGGCGGTTGAGGGATGTGGTCTGGAGCCAGGGAGGGGAGGAAGAATAACTTATTGGGGGAGAAGCTGGCTGCAGCCTGCTGCCCAGCCAGGCAAGTGCGGAGCCCCATCTGGCTGCGGGGCCATGTGCAGCCGCACATGTGGCACATGCCTGGGGCCGGCCCTGTCGTTATGCCAGTGGCAACTCTGCTAGGAACTTGAGGCTTGGGTGGGTTGCTGTGTTGGTGGGGACCAACCCCTACTCACTCAGTCTACTCACTGCCTCCTATCCCATATACCTGTGCTGTTCAGTCTTGTTACATGCCTGATGAAGGGCCTATGTGTCCTCAAAGCTTGCATAATCTCCCCAGCTGTAGTTGGGCCAATAAAATGTAGCACCTCAGCTACTTTGTCTCCAGGATCATCATTCTTATGATGAAATGTTACCAAAAAGATACCCCATTGTTGCAAGACAGGGACCTGTCTTTAATCATGACTCTTAGTTCCAGATGCATTGCTGTCAGTACACAAATACACAGTGTCCAGCACTGACAACACTTGCCAGCAATGCCCCCAGCATCTCCCAGCTGGCCTTGACCAGCCAGGACGGGCATGGGTCTAGTTCACAAAATGTGTGTGTGTGTGAGGGGAATGCACAGCCAGAATATATGTGGGGATAGGCCGGTCTGAAAGGCCTCCCCACATGGCTTTGCCGGCAGACATGCACATGGATGCAGAGCTCGATTTCCTGCTCTGTAGCCAGAATATGCGTGGTGGGGTGGAATGTCTGAAAGTGGCCTAACAGATCCCCCACTTCACAGCCAGTGCAGAAGATCAGGTCAATGGTATGTCCTCTATCGTGTATTGGGCCGATGGCAACTTGAGACCGGTCCATGGTTGCCATGGCAGCCGTGAACTCATGCTCCGCCCTGCCGAGACTGGCATCAGCGTGGATGTTGAATTCGCCCAAGACTATTGTCTTTGGGGACTGTAACGACACCATGAAACCAACTCCATCGGAGCATGTAGGGATGCCACTGTACAAGTAGGCGCACGGTATACCAGCAGCACCCCCAAACTGTCTCCTGCCAAATCAACCACAAGATGGAGACCCTTACAACCTTCCATTAATTTCACTAGATACCTCCTGATGGACCAAGAATCCCTAAAAATAATGGCTACACCACCGTTGCCCCCTCCCTCCCACCCCCGGTCTCTCTGACTCTGGCTGATGCTACACGGAGTACCTAGCTGGCACCAGGTCAACCAAAAAAGGCCCCGACTCCATGTTCAGCCAGGTCTCCGTATTACACACGATGTCAGCTGCACAATCCAGGATCAATTCCCTGATCATTGATGATTTATTAGCAACTGACCTTGCGCTAAGCAGCAACAGCTTCAAGCCAGGGGCCCTCTGATCATGAGTCACCACCCCTCTGCCTGAGGGGGAGGGGAACAGGCACAAAGCACCTGTCCCATCTCCCTATTAGTACCCCCCCTCCCAGGACCATACCTCCACACCCTGTCACGACCCCAATGACCTTGGTCATCCCCCCGGTGGGCCCGCCTGGACCATCCTCTCCCTGGCTGTCCTGACTCCCTGGTGAGGGAAATCCCCTCCCCTCCACCCCCCCGTCACGTGCTCTCACCGGGTGAAGCATAATCCCCTCCCTGGAACCTCATTCCCCTCCAACACTAGGGGAAACGGTCCCACGCACACTAACCCATTCCCTCCCCTCCCCTGCTCTCACCAGGGAAAAGGGCATCTCCACCCACCCACCTTACAACCACAAAAAAACACAAGCCAAACTAAATCAACCCACCCCTCACTTAACACCACCCCCAAACCAAGCCTCCTCCACTAAGCAACCAAATATACTACCCTGCCACCACAGAATCACCCAATAATGGGTGTAGTATTTGGAGAACATTAAAAATAACATTTAGAGTGTGAATGAAGATCACAATTGCCAACAGCCAATATCGGTCAATGTGAGCATCTCTAGAGTAATGCAGACAGGCAACTATAGCAGTATATACCAGGGGTGGACAAAGTTCCCAACCTCAAGACCTGTGTACCAAAATCTTTATATGGCCAAGAGTCACAAGACACATGCACACAAATCTCCCCTGCTGCAGGATTGGCTGGTGGAGCTGGAACTTTGTGGTCCTGGCTGCGGAGATTCTGAGGACCAGCTGTGATGCTGAGCTGAGGCTCAGGTGTAATGAAGGCAGACACAGGACCAGTAAGGCAGCACAGTGCCCAGGACCAGCCCTAAAGAGCCACACTTGAACTGCCCAAGAGCTGTATGAAGCTCCTGAGCCACAGCATGGCCACCCTTGGCATATACCGGCTCTTAGTATCATCATTGAAATCCCTGGGTCAGCAAAAATGCCACTAGTAAAAGCACTTGCAACCATGCCAATCCAAAGTGCTTGAAAATCATGTCCTGCCATTGGAAATAGAAAGTGACTTCAAAATAACGATGTTTTTAAAAAAGACTACGTTTTGGATTATTTTTAATTAGTGTCTGATTTTCTGAACAAGAAGGTCACTAGATTCACGTTTTCATCTTCCTGCCGTAACGAAGGCTAAAAACAGATATTTAAGTGAAAGCCAAGTTTCCTGTGTAATAACATGACTCCAGAAGTTGTTGCTTTCAGGAAAAGCACTGAATAGGCAGAGACTTCTGATAATAAAATGAGCAATCAATAATGTGTCTTTGGACTAAAATTTATGGAGGACTGGTGGAACCCGTTGACCCAGGAACTGCAAGGGAGGAAATTTGTGGGGGACTGAGAGGTTTGCCCAAGCTTACTCCCTGCATGGAGGGCCTGCGTCTGTTTCACCCTGAATCAGGCACCAATCTTGGGAGTTCTTCAGCAACAGGTTTTATTGTCCAGTTCCTTTTGTCTCCCTGTTCACTTCAGGGCTCCCACCTGGCCATGGACTTCAGCTCATAAATCAATCACACACACACTCAGAACTTTTAACAAGCACTCCATCATACTATTTGTTAGGGACGTGCAAGCAGAACGCGGTTTGGATGTTCATCCGTTTGGTCCAAAAACTTAGTTCGGGTTCGTGGGTTTGGTCCTGCAGAGTTCGGACCCCCACCCAAATGTTCAGAAAGTTCGGCCACAGCAGAGGCTTGGGGCACTCCAGGGGTGCCTGTGGGGGAATGGCAGGTCATCGGAGACACAGCAGCAGAGACTGGGAAGGCTTAGCACCCTGGGTTGCCTGGGCAGGCAGGCTTGGTGCTTGGCCCCTGGGGGTGCCCATGGCACCATAGCTGACCATCTGAGACCCAGCGGCAGCAGCAGCAGAGGCTGGGAAGACTTGGGGCTTGGTGGCTGGCCTGGCACCCCTACTTGGCTGGGCATTGCAGGCTGCCAGGCATCGGTGGAGCAGCGGCAGACATTGGATTTCCCGGTAGCAGAACCCATGGTCAAGCAGAGGCAGCAGTGGCAGCAGCATCAGCAGCAGACATTGGATTGCCGGGGCACCGAACCCATGGCACAGCAGAAGAGGACATTGGATTGCCGGGGCAAAGAACCCATGGCACAGCAAAGACAGTAGAAGAGGACATTGGATTGCCAGGGCACAGAAACCCATGGCACAGCAGAGGCAGCAGAAGCAGACAATGGATTGTCGGGGCACAGAACCCATGGCATGCTGTGGAATGATGGCTCCCCTTGACTGTAATGTAGGCCCCAGAACCCTGATGGTGGGTCCTGGGGCTGGAGTGGCTGGCTGTTGATGCGGTGGAATGACAGCTCTCTGTGAGCAGAATGATGGCACCCCTAAAGGTGGGTCCTGGGACTAGAGTGGCAGCTTCTGGATGAAGTGGAATGACAGCCCTCCCTGCCTGGACCATAGGCCCCAGAACCCTGATGATGGGTCCTGGGGCTGGAGTGGCTGGCTGTTTCTTGATGCGGTGGAATGACGGCTCCCTGTGAGTGGAATGACAGCCCCAGAACCCAGCAGCAGCAGAAATTACATTGTCAGGCCACAGTACCCATGGAACAGCAGCGGCAGCAGCAGCGGACATTGGATTGCCGAGGCACAAAACCCATGGCACAACAGAGGCAGCAGAAGTGGACATTGGATTGCCCCGGCACAGATCCCATGGCACAGACAACAGAGGCAGCATTGGAAGCAGCAGCAGACATTGGATTGCCTGGGCACAGAACCCATAACACAGCAGAGGCAGAAGAAGCAGACATTGGATTTCCAGGGCACAGAACCCATGGCACAGACAGCAGAGGCAGTAGAAGGGCACCTTGGATTGCCAAGGCATAGAGCCCATGGCACAGACAGCAGAGGCAGCATTGGCGGCAGCAGCAGCAGACACTGGATTGCCTGGGCACAGAACCCGTGGTGTAGCAGAAGCGGCCATTGGATTGCCGGTGCACAGAACCCATGGCACAGAAGAGGTGGCAGCAGCAGCATAGATTGGATGGCCAGGGCACAGAGCCTGTGGCACTGCAGAGGTGGCATCAGCAGCAGCAGACATTGGATTGCCATGGCACAGAACCCATGGAACAGCAGAGACGGCAGTAGCAGGATTTGCCTGTGCCCAGCACCCGTGGAGCCAGGATGTTAGAATTTGCCAGGATGTTAGGATTTGCCAGGGAAGAGCTCCCATAGCAGCAGCAGGATTGCATGGATTTGCTGGATTTGCCAGGGCAGAGCACCCATGGACCAGCAGACGGCAGCAGCAGGATTACCAGGCCAGTGGGGCACATCACCCAGGGTTGCCAAGGTAGGCAAACAGCCACCTTGGCATGAGCAGAAGGCAGACTGAGGCAGGGTTCAAGCTTGGCAACCAAGGGAGGCAGACAGGCAGTGTGGCATGAGCATGGGAAGGCAGACTGAGGCAGGCTTTGATCTTGGCAACCTGGGCGGGCGGGCGGGCAGACAGGCCATCTAGTCAGAGAGAGAGAGAGGCAGGGTGGGCGCCGGACATTGGGAGGGAGGGACAGCACCTCAGCAGCAGCAGCCCAGATTGAGGACAAGTTCCATCCCAAGAGTGCCCCTGGCATGGAATGGCATGTGCCACTGCACAATCAATCCACGTCCAGGGGCAGCTTGGGGATTCCCAGCAGCGGAAGGTTCACCTTTATAAAAAGCAACTGCTCCACCAACTTGGCCCCCAGTCTCAGGCGGCGCGGTGAGCAAATGTCTCCTGCCATGGAGAACACTTGCTCACTGGGGACACTTGTTGGTGGGCAGGACAAGAGACCCTAGGCCACTTTGGACAGGGCCGGTCACACGTTGGTCTTGCTGGCTCAGTAGACCAAGGGATCACTGCTGGGTTTGATGCACGACTTCTCCTCCAGGTAGCTCTCCACTGCTGCTGAGGTGCTGTCATACTCCCTCACGTAACTCTGCCTGGGCACCACCTCCACCACTGACCTCAGCCATGCTGCCTGCCCTGCTGTGCACGAGCCCATGAGCACCAGAGTGCCCTGCACATACGAGCTGCTGCTGGAAACAGGGGTGCTGCTGCTGCTGCTACTGCTAGGGCTGGGGGCAGGCATAGACCCTGCTGGCTGAAAGGGGTGGCTGTTTCCACTATCCCTGGGGCATCCTGCTGCTGTTGCTGTGCACTCTCAAGAGCCCGCTCTGCCTGCCGGACCCTCTCCACCAGGTCACCCTTCCAGTGCTCACTGTCTGGCGTGGCATGCTGTCTGGCGTGGCACGCTACCCTTGACCCTGGGGTCCAGCATGGTTGCCAACACATATTCCTCCCACTGCAGGAGCTCATTGAACTTGCGCCTTCAGCCCTGCCTTCAGCTTCCGCACCAGGGCAACCGCCTCATCCACCAGCTTCCTGCCCTTAGGGCCACAATCCCGTCCCTGGAGAATCTTCTCCAGCCTCCTGAGACTCTGGACCAGAGGGGTCACCTGGGTGATGGTGGCCGGGGAGGAGCTGATGGTCTCCGTCATGGCCAGGAATGGTCTGAGCACAAAGACTGTGTGAGCAAGGATTTCCCATTCTGCCCCATTTTACCCTGGAGTTGCCCCGCTGTCAGTTCCCAGTTCAACCTGATGCAAGGCAGCTTTCTGCTTGAAAAGCTGCTCAAGCATTAGGAATTTCGAATTCCACCAGGTGGACACATCCTGCACCAGCTGGTGCACTGGGGAGCCTTGCTCTGCCTGCTTCGTCCAGAGAAGGTTGCTGCCCTTCATGCTCTGGTTAAAGAAACCCAACAGCTTCCTCCCCCGCTCGATCAGGGAGCTAAGGGTGCCTGCCCCATTCCCCTTCTCCCCCAAGCCCAGAGACTCCTTGACCACCAGGTGACGGGTGTGTGCAGTGCAAGGGATGCAGGTGAAGCCCCCCTCACAGACTGCCCTCAATATGTTCGGCACGTTGTCCACCACCACACACTCCTTGGTGAAGAGCGCATCTGGCATGACCCACTCCCTCACCATGGCGGTCAGGGCTGCCTCGATGTTCCAAATGATGTGGGGGCTGTCCATGACTTCCGCTTGAAGCAGGGCCCACCTATACCCTACTTCGGGACCCCTCCAGCCACTGCCAAATGCTGCCTCCAGGTCCTGCCACTAGTGCGCCATCACTGCCAGGTAGGTGTGCTGCGTGTTCCTGCTCGACCACAGGTCTGTGGTGATGTAGACAGTGGCAACCCCACCCCCTGTCAGCTGCTCCCTCACCCGCTCCTTTAAAGGCCGGTAAAAGGCTGGCACCACCTGCTGGCTCAGGGTGGTGCGCTAGGGCAGCTTAAACTGGGGGGCCAGAAAACCATTCAGGCACCTAAACTCCATGTCCCTGACCACCGAGAACAGCTGCCCATCCAGCGCTATTATTTCCCATAATATGCACGTGTCTTTCACTTGAAAGCCATGCCACCCTCCACATCCTGCAGCTGTCAATGGACTTGGCAGCTGCCACCACCCCAGCTCCTCCATGGTGCACTGACGCTGCTGTTGCTGCCCCCAGCAACAATACCGTTCCTGCTACTAAAGGCAGCTGTTCGAGCAGGACACTTGCCCGCTGATGGAGGCAGATGACTGGCCGCTGCAGTCGGGAACCCGCTGGTGTCCACTGCCCCTGCCCGCCCACTTAGCAGCACAGCTCTGTTGCATCCCTTCAGGTGCCTCGCCATGGCAGTTGTGCCAAGGTTGGTGAGCATCTGCCCACGCTTCACCACCTTCTGGCACAAAGTGCACTGCACCTCCCTGGGATCATCTGCCTGCACCAACTTAAAATTCACCCATACTGAGGATTTTTTGCCCCCTCCTGCCTTCTGGCCCACACCATGCGAGACACCACTGACAGCGCTGATGGGAGGGGCAGAACATGGTGGTGACACAACTCTCGAAGTGACAGCCATCGCCTCAGCACCAAACATCTCCTCCGCAGGACTAGTGTCTGCCTTGCTGTTCCCATTCTGAGTGATGTCCCGCAAAGGGGAGTACTAGAACCCTGAGGCTGATGGACTGCCCACCGTGCTGCTGCCACTCTCCCTGTGCTCCCTATAGCTGCTGCTGCTGCTGCTACTACTGCTCCTCTCCCTGCTGCCCTTGCCCGGGGATTGGACCCTGCCGCTAGCAGCTGGGGTGGGATCCACCAGCCCTGGACTGCTGGGGAACACATCAATAATGGGGTTCAGGGACATTGGTGGCCCTGGAGGAACATCCAACCCTGAGGGGCCTGCACCTGCACCTGCAGCAGAGACAGCCACAGCCTCCTGGAGTGCAGGCCTTCCAGTGCCCTGTGTGGCAGTGGAGGACGCTGGCAGGAGGCGCCGCTGAACCATCCCCCTAGTGCCACTGCTGGGAGCCTCTGAAGCCTGACTGCCAAAATCAGGCCTGACAGTTTGGGGCATGGTGATGAGCTTGGGCTGCTGCTGCTGCCTGATGCCACTCTGCAGACACGGCCTCTGCCACGTGCCCCATTGCCCACCTTACGGGCAGCAGACTGGCCTCTCCTGCTTCCCTTCTCCATTTCTCCCACCCAAAGAATGCACTAGAAGATTTTATATATATATATATATATATATATATATATATATATATATATAATTTTATTTTAATTCAAATTTGTAATCTAATACTATATATATCTACAGTAAATCTTAACTGCTATTAACTATTCTAAAACCTATGGAACTAAATGGAATATTTTATATATCTACAAAGGCCTGGTCCTACAAACACACTATAAAATATTAAAACTGAATCACTACACACTATCTCTATCTATCTCTGTAACTAAGTTAACTCCTACATCATCTATCTATCTATCTACACAGGGATGTGGGGGGGACACAGACAGCTCACAACAAACAACACAGGGAGGGGTACAAAACTGAAATGAAACCTAAATCAATCTAATCCTACTCTAAATAAATCCAAAAACAGGGGAAGGGAATCAGGGATGGAATATATACAGGGAGGAGGGAATGATTCAATGGAGGGTAGGGAGAAAAAACACAGGGAGGAGTAAAAAATAAAAATAAAAAATAACACCTAAATCTATCTAATCTAATATAAATAAATGAAACTATGGAGGTAAATGTGTGGAAATGGGTGAAAAAGGAGGAGGATGGCAATGGATTGGGAAGAACACAAACTGCTGGGAGAGGGACACTATTACTTTGTAAAATACCAGGTACATTGTTTGTGCTATATAAATGCTTGCTAATAATAATAATAATTAATAATAATAACTTCTGAAAATGCCTGCTCAGAAGGAATTGGAAGGGGGGAGGGCAATTACTTTTGTTACTTGCTGCGCCCGTCTTACCACAAGCCCCATTGGCTCTGTGTAGCCTAGCCCCATGCCAATCGCAGACTGCGAAGCCAGTGGTCTGAGAAAAAGAGGGATGGTGACTGGGCAGACTGGCTGCTACTACAAGCCTCTCCACTCCTGGCGTCAGGAAGTCTGTTCCTCAGCTGCCGCCAGCCAGTTTCCCCCCCCCCCNCCCCCCCCCCCCCAACTGCGGCCGAACTGTTTGGGGGTTTTGGCGTTCAGTTTGGATGTTCAGTTCAGGCGTCCGAACTGGCTGGGTTTGGGCTGAACTCTGAAGGTCCGAACTGCGTTTGCACATCCCTACTATTTGTGAGCCCCTTGCTCCAGGGAGTAACTCCTAGGCTTATCACACCAACCTGTGTAAACCTCTCCCGGGTGGGTTTTCCTGGTGAAGTCTCTCAGCTAGGCTCCCAGCTCAGCCTTAAGTACTCATTCCTCTTTGATTTCTAAAAAGAATCTCGTTGGTGCACTGAGTTTAAGAGGCTGTCAAAAAAATACCAACCCAGTCCTAATTAAAGCTATTTACCTTGGCAATGGAATCCCAAACCCCTCGTAATTCTCATTATGTTTCAGCCTCCCAGACTACCAATAAAAATCCTAGTTCTCATACTTCACAGTTAACATCTACTCAGGAAACCAACATGATGGATTCAGCTCTCCCTACTTTGACCAATTCTATTCTGTCCCCCTTTAAAAGGGAGGCGCTGCCTTGTGTACCTTCCATTAAAGGAGCTAAGAATATCAGTACCCCTCTGCCTGTAGTATCTAAAGCTTCTTGTTTGGAGGTAGATTTATTGACCCAACCAATTGCAGATGAGGAACCTATATTTAATGGGGTTTCAGTTAGTGAGCCTTTGATTAATGACTGAGCAAGCCGGGGTTGTGATTCTGCACCTTTTTCTATTTGCTCTTGGAACACTGCAGGTTGGAACCAACACCTGGGGAATGCCGATTTCATCAATTTTAGAAGTAAATTTCAAATTATTCTGCTCCAGGAGACCTGGTCAAAAGAGAAAGTCGAGCTAGGAAATTCTAAATCTTTTTTTGTCCCTGCGATATCTCTTAGATCTAAGGGCTGCCCTTCTGGAGGCCTGACCTGCTTGATATCAGAATCTCTTGATGTTAATATTTTATTAGAATTAAAATTTCCTCCGTATGCCCTTGGCTTAGTGTTTAAGTATAAAAGTCATCTGATTCTTCTTCTTACAGTCTACATTCCTCCTAGTAATGCTGGTTTGTTTAACTCTAATATTTGGACTAAATTGGAAAACAACACAGGAGATCTTTTACTAAGTTACCCAAAGGGCCTTTTTTGCATGTCAGGGGATTTCAACACAAGGTTAGGCCCGGATGATGATGCTCTTGCTCCACATTGTGAAACTGGTACCTTATCCCCCTTACCTTATCCCCCTTACTGAATATGCATTCCAGGTCTTCTAAAGACCAAATAATCAATTCCTCTGGATTAAGACTTGCAAAGCTGGTTAGGGGTTATTCTTTGAATATTATTAATGGTACAGGTTTCAATGATGACTCTGGTGAATTTACTTTAATTGGCCCACAGGGATCTAGCGTAGTGGATTATCTTATTGTTTCTGCTAATGTAATGCCATTTTAAAAGAGCTTTGCTGTAGGCTCATTTATATTAAGCAACCATCTTCCATTGCTATTTGAGTTGGATTTTCCAATAACTGTTCCATCTGTCTCTCTCTCCAACTTAGCAGGTCTTAACCACCTGGACAAACATATATCACCCAAATGGATTTCTGGCCTTGCTAAGTCCTTGGCTCATTTACTATATGGAGACTTTTGTAATTCAGCCAAGTCAAGTATAATAGAAGGACATGAGGATGGCCAGGCGATAGATGCCTTTAACTCAATAACCTCCCATTTTCAACAACATTTTGGAACTTTTATGTCAGCTAGGTCCAACAAGGGGCAAAATAAGTTCAGGCACCAGGTTTGGTTTGATGTAGAATGCAGATTAGCTCGGGAGAAATTTATTGGAGCTTACCAAAATTATCGCCAGGGGCATTCATCGGATCTGCCTGTTCAGTTTTTCTCATTAAAAAAGGAATACAAACAGCTAATCAAATTTAAAAAGTGTATATATAACGACTCTAAATGGTTAGGTCTTTTGGAGGCAAGTGAGTCTAAGGATGCTCAGAAATTTTGGAGGATAGTGAATGGTCCACTGTATAAGGGCAGATCTTTATGGTCTTTCCCAGTCGCTCCGCAAACCTGAGAGGAATATTTTCGCTCATTACATTTAACTGAAGCAGCTTTGTATCATCCTTTTGATTCAGCACTTGAATTTGGAATCTTACCAGTTTGGCAGCGTGTTTCGGAACAGGAGGAAGCTCTTCTTATAGACTCATTCAAGACAAACAAAGCTTCGGGACCGGATCTGATTCAAATTGAATTTATTAAAGCCCATTTAGATTGGTGGGTCCCAGTATTAGCCGCTTTATTTACAGCTATAAATAGCTCTGGGATACTCTCACGGGGTTGGGGTAACGCTGTGGTTATCCCAATCTACAAGAACGGTGCACACTCAGATTCCGCTAATTATAGACCTATCAGCCTGCTGAGTTTGGTAAGTAAGATCTATAGTAAATACCTACTAGACAGGCTGATTTTTTGGATGAATCAGACCAAAATTTTGTCCCCAGAACAGGCTGGCGTTCAAGTAGGTAGAAGCACCATTGAACAATGCCTAATCTTATACCATCTAACACAAAAATATAAGGTAGCCAATGGTAAGCTTTTTGTAGCCTTTCTAGACTTAAAGGCTGCATTTGATTCAGTTGACAGGTCACTGCTGTGGGAAAAACTAAAGAAGTCCTCAATTGACAAAAGGCTACTATTTTTACTTCTTTGTGTACATGCTGATTCCTCCCAGGTGGTTAAAGTGGATAACAAGGGCCATCTTACTACCAAGATTAACACCACACATGGTGTGAGGCAGGGCTGTGTTTTAGCCCCTGATTTATTTAATCTCTTCATCAATGATGTTGTTCAGACCCTCACACAGTATGAATTTTTTCCTCCTTAATTGGCCTCTAGACCTGTTGGCTGCTTGTTGTATGTCGATGACCTTGCCCTTTTGTCACAAACCCAGGTCAGTTTGAACAGGCAATTAAAGGCTTTTTTGGCCTATTGCCATGGGAACAGGCTGAATATAAACTATATGAAATCTAAAATAGTGGTGTTTTCCAATAGTCGTAAAATCTTCAATTGGTTTTTTTTAGACGGCGACCTTTAAGTACCTGGGCATTATGGGGCCCGGTGTAAATGTTCTCTTTCTTGGGTCAAAGATTTTGTGGTTTAGGTATATTTTGTGGTAGCAGGTTTATCTGTACTCACTTTTATTGCTATGTTTTATTACCAGCCCAGCATTGTGGGCTAAGTTAGATATTATATTGTATGGATGTATTTACAGTTGTAGAATTGAATTGTTGATGACCATCGATCAAACAATAAAGATGATTGATTGAATGATACCTGGGCATTAATTTTTATGCCCAGGGATGATGGTGTGATCACCTGTCAAGGGCCACTGTGACTGCTAGCAGACCTGCGCAGGCTATTTTGAGGGTTTTTGTTGGTATGGGGTGCTGTAGACCTGATCTTGCTGTCAATGTTTTTAACAGCAAGGTCAGATCTAGTTTTCTGTATGGAGCAGAATGTTGGGCTCCTCTTACATCATCAAATTTAAATTTGGTTCAATCTAGCTTCCTTTCCAAATTACTTAAGGTTCCAAAGGGCACTCCCATGGCAGCGGTGACACTTGAGGTTGGCCAAAGTAGCTGGCATTCAACTGCCTGGAAATTTACTCTGAAGTTTTGGTTAAAACTTGTTAAGATTTTTAACTTGAGCTTGGTCCAATTTTTCCTTAAGGACTCATACAAAGGCCAGTGGTTAAAAGCAGTAGATAGACACTTGCATTACCTTGGGTTTTCGCAGGCATACTTTGAAAATAAGGATTTAAGAACAGCTTGGGCTGAGATCTCGACGAGATTAAAGGATACAGCCAGACAGGAGTAGCTGGCCAAGGTTGACACCTCTCCCCATATGGATGGTTACAGCTTTTGGGCTCCAGTCCCTGGTAAAATTGCTCCTTATCTGCCTTCATCCCTTCCTTTCAGAGAGAAGTATTTATTTCTAGCTGCTCGTCTAAATGCCCTTCCTTCCAAAGTGCTGGACGGCCGCTTTGGTTGTATTCCCTATAGCGTCCGACTGTGCCCTTTTGAGCACCAGCTCACTGAATCTACCCATCATATACTATTTGAATGTATATGATGTTTGATTATAATCAAACATCATATACTATTTGATTATATGACTCTCTTAGAACAGAGTATCTTTTTTCTTTGTTTAATAAATTTCCAGGTAGAAACTCTATTGTTTATTGAGGATAGCTTTGAGTGACACTGATGTTGCGATTACCAACACAGTTGCAAAATTCCTGAGGTTAGCTTTTAATTTGAGACATGCTTCCCTGGACTTTTAAACCCATATGTATCTGTGGTGCAGAATCATAACACCTCTGCTCAGAAGGTTTTTGTATTGTATTATTTTCTGTTGTTAATGACAAGCTAGCTTAAATTTGAGTGCCTTCGATTTTTGTTTAGATTATACTTGTTTATTTATTGTAGTCTGTGTTAGATTTTAGATACGTTACTATCGTCTTTTGATTTATCTCTCTTTCTCTTTTCTTTTCTTTTTTTTCAACTTATGTCTTTATTGTAATTCCTTTTATGCAATGGCCAATGGCCATGCAAATAAACCTGATTTGATTTGAGCCTTAAGTACTCAGGGTTTCTGGTCACGAACCCCCAACCAATCATATGCCCCACTTAGCCGTAGTGGCCCCATGGCTGCTCAAGCCCCCTGAGCCTCAGTGAGACAGATCAAGGCCAAAGGCCTCTGGGAGCAGGTGCAGCTGAGGCACTCCAGGGACACATTCCTCCATTCTGATTACCCCCATGATGGCAACATACTGGCTGCCTTTAGATGCAATGGACACAACGGCTGCCTTTCCATGTCCAGGGGCTAATAGAGTTCCTGCCTGCCACTCGCACCAGAAGCACTACTTGCAGAAGCACTCCCATGGAATTATGGGAGCTGTAGTCCATGCAGGAAATTGGTCAGGTCTTCCCTGAATCCTCCACTCGGTGCTGCAGCTAAACAGCTTATTCTTGCTGCTCCCCATCTTCCTGGATGCTTTGAAAGAGCATAAAGGCAATGTGCAGCAAGGAATGAGTTGTCTGGCTGCAGTGCCAAGTGGAGGATTCAGGACAAACCTGACCACTCTCCCGCATGGACTACAAGTCCCATAATTCCATGGGAAAGTTTCTGCAAGTAGTGCTTCTGGTGTGAGTGGCAGGCAGGAGGAATTGGGACAGACAGGGAGGAATTGGGTCAGAGAGACCAGAAATGGCTGTGAACACACCACCTGATGTCTTTAGACACAATGTTAGCCACAGGGGAGGGAAAACACTCAACTGCTGCACCTATGGGTGTTTTTAGACAAGTGCCTCACCAACCATCATACATGTTGCAGGGCAACATTGGTGCCGTATGCAGCCCTGCAACATGGGTGGGGAGGCGCTTGTCTAAAAACACCCTGAGACTGTCAGGGTTGGGGCTTGAACCCCCAGCCATGGACAATTTGAGAGCACTGCCTTAAGGGCTGGTGCCACCTCAGGCTGTTCTAAAGGCCAAATCCTTAGGTATGGGCGAACGCGGTTCGGAAGTTCGGTGTTCGGCCCGAACTCGGCCTGTTCAGACTACCGAACGTGAACACGAACCTGAACGCGAACATACCGAACCAAACACCAAACGGCGAAATGGCCAAACATACTGAACAGACCAGAATGGCGAAATGGCCGCACAGTTTGGTCAGTTCGGATCGCGTTTGGGTAGCAAAAAAAGGTTCACTGGAAGGTCGAACGTGACAGGGAGGGGTAGTACTAGTCACTGAGGAGCAGACTTCCAGGCACGAGGGGTGGAAAGGCTTGCAAGAAATGAAACTATCTGCCTCCCCCCTTCCCAACACCGTCTGAGCTAGTCACTGTTCCTGAACAGCAGGCGTTGAGTAGGATTATTAGATTGCTTTAAGTTTCATTTCAGTTTTGTACTGAAATGAAACTGAAACCTTAAACTGAAACCTTGTGTTGTTGGTGATTCCCCCCATCCCATATATATATATATATATATATATTAGAGAGAGAGAGAGAGAGAGAAGTAGACAGTGGTAGGAGTTAGCTTAGTGATAGAGATAGTGTTAGTGATTTAGTTTTAGTGTTTGTAGGAGTAGACCTGCATACTTATTAGATAATCCATTTAGTTCATAGCATTTAGAATAGTTAATAGCATTTAGATTTAGTGTAGATAGATAGATATAATATTAGATTAAAAAAAAAAAAAAACCCATATAAAAACAACAACAAAAATTAAAAACAAAAAAAACCATATAAAACCAAATAAAAAACCAAAAAAACATATAAAAAACAACAAAAACACTCATATAACAAAACATTTCCTGAACGGCCGAACCAGAACCGAATGGCCGAACCCGAACCCTGCGAACTAACCGAACTGCCGAACCGAACGGACAAACCGAACACAGCCGAACCGAACGACCAAACCAAACGGTCGAACTCGAACCGCGATCTGTTCGCCCATCCCTATAAATCCTTGTTCCTGTGTCTTGCTTTGTGCCTCCGCCCCCTGTGTTGCCACACCCTTTCCCATCTGTGCCCTGTCTCCCTAGCCTTGTCTCTCAGCTTCCTGATTGGCCACAAGGTAGCATTTAAGGTAGCATAGTGGTCACAGGAAGCTGTAGGAGGGAGTAACTGCTCTTACCTTTCTGTGTGAGCTGGCTTGTGGACCTTACCTCCCCCCACCCCTGTGGCTGTTGAGTCTCTGCCTCTCTCTATCCCTCCTTGTGTGCTTGTTGGTTCTCTGTGGTGTGTGTGAGCCTTATGGACCCTGCACCTCTTCCCTTTCTTGTTGTATGTGCATACCTATAGTCTTCCCCTGTGTGGAACCCTTAATAAGTGCCCTGGTATTGTTATGTCTGGTCTTCCCAGTTGTCTGTGCTGGTGGTGTATAGTTAGCTTGTGTTCCCCTGTAGCCCTGCTTGGTCTTGTTCTCCCCATAGCTTTGCATTTCCCTGTAGTTGTGCCCTGCTCCCCCCATAGCTTTGTGGTTCCCTGTAGTCCTGCTTGGTCTTGTTCTCCCCCATGCTCTGTATTCCCCTGTAGCTGTGCCCTGCTCCCCCCATAGCTTTGTGGCTCCCCGTAGTCCTGCTTGGTCTTGCCCTCCCCCTAGCTGTATGCTCTCCCTTAGCCTTGCCTTGCCCTATCCTCCGTAGCCTGTATCCCCCCTTGCTCTCCACTAGCCTGTATCCCCTCTTGTTTCTCTTAGAACTCCTCTGCCCTCTTTCACTTCTGGAGTTCCTCTCTTGCTTCTGTAACCTCGATGATGAGCTGCGCACTCTAAGGCCAGGTTACCTGGCTGATAAGAATGAGAGCAGTCTCAAAACACCCAAGAGACTGGCTGAGAGGCTTCCCCTAACTGGGTTCCCTGGGCTGTTTCTACGGTTGTCCCCTGGTTATAGGTTCCCTCACCCCTATTCCCCTGACAGACACATCCATGCAATCAACGAAGAGTTAATGGGAGGCTAACAGGACTAGACCAGTGGTCAAAATTAGTGATGGTGCTTAGAAAACGCACAGTCACGTAGCAAACATCTTAAGCACCCAATCGTCATTGCGTTTAAAGACACCCACTAGCATCAAAGGCTCAGACAAGCTTATGGCACACAACAATTGGTGTCACTAACTTAATTTCACTAATTTGCAAGTTTGTTGCAAGAATCTTAGAGCTTGGAAGGTTTGCACTTTTTTGAACAATGTGCGTCTGGGAAGGTGACAAGGGTACTTCCATCAGTAACTACAGTTTTTCAGTGTTTGGAGGAGAATCTGGGTAGATAGGCTACTGATGTGGCTGCAACTGGGTAAAATAGCTTAAAGCTACATCCTGCCAAACTGTCTTTCTTCACCAAGGTATCTGTCTAGTCCATCAGAGTTGGACTCCCTTGACTATTACTTTGTTGGATAAACATGATTATACTTAATAGGTGAGGTGCCAAAAATATCCCTGCTAAATAAGTAGAACTGCCTGATACTAGAAAAGTTCATGTTTCTGGTCCTGTGTACATAGGCACTGTAACTCTGCATTTCCTGCTGATGCAGACTTGAATCATTCATTCATTTTCCAATCAGTTGGATATTTGTAGCCTGGTGGGTTAGTTTAGTCTTGACATAAATGCTCAGTCACCTAGGCAATGGAACTGGCTGCTATAGTAACCTGAAGGCTGCATTACTCATCAAATGTGAATTCTAGCAACCAAGACACTGAAGTTTTGGGGAAGGGGGTTTAAATTCACTACCTCAAAATACTTGCAAGAAATGTCAAATAGCTGAAGAATTTGTTGCACAATCAGCTGATTTTAAAAAAACAACAAAAAACTAGGATAAAGGATGTCACTTTTGCAAGGAAATGCTAAGTTAGGGATCTTGTTTTGAATAAGGGAAATCTGAAGGTAGATATTTCATACTTGAAATCTTGATTTGCTCATTAGTCAACTCTAATGCTAGCTTTGTGGGCATGGTTTTTGAAGAAGGGTTAATACAGCTGTCTAGATTTTCACCTTTTCATTCATTGACTTGTGTGCAGATAGTTCATACGATTAGCTGAATTAGTCACCTACTTGCTTTTTCTGGGTCTATAAATTAGCACAGCTAGCTGTTAATTATTGTGGTTTTCCACTTGACCTGATGACCTTATTCTGAAGCAGTCCCTTCTATCTGGTATGAGACTAACCCATAACAAGTACCCATGTTCACTGCATTTTCTTCATTGCCACCAAAACTCAGTGAACACAGGTCCCTGCACATGAGTCCTAGGCTAGATTAAAAGTTGAACAACAACTTATCAGTGTTCCTTCTCATTCAGTTTCCAGCCCTCCTTTATGATGGAAGCCCCACTGCTACACTGAAAAGGGTTTGACTAGCGGCCAACCTCATCTGCAGCCCTAAAATAAAGACTGAGGCGGCTTTTAGATGATCACGCTGTGCGCTCACGCGGGGTTTCAAAAACCCCGTGAGGAGAGATTGCACGTGACGCTGCCGACAATCGTGCGCGCCTGATACGGCGCCGTGCATTCTTCTCAAGCTGTGAATGACCTACCTCGATCAGGCTCCCGGTCAGTTTGCAGCTTGAAAAGAATGTGCGGCACGTATCAGCTGCGTGATTGCCGGCGGCGTCACGTGTAATCTCTCCTCACAGGGTTTTTGAAACCCCGCATGATCGCACAGCGTGATTGTCTAAAAGCGGCCTGAGTCCCAAGGGACTGAAGATCTTGAGGTGCAGTCTGCAACTGTGAAGTTTACGCTCTTTGGAAAATAAATCCAGCTACAACTGTAGAGTCTAGTTCATAAGTGGGCGAACCGTGGCTCTAGAACAACACGCGGCTCTTTGCCTCCCCCCCCCCCCTCAATTGTGGTAAATGGATGCGGCTCTTGAGATTAGGAAACGTTGTCAACCCTGGCCTAGTTTCAAAAACCAGCCTTCATTTCAATAGTCTTTGGTTTTTAATAGCAGAAATAGCCACCCCGAGCTGTTCTCAGGAGGGGCAGAGTATAAATTAAATAAATAAATTAAAAAAAGAGGAACACTGGCAATCCCCGCAGCTAAAGTTTGTATTAGGGCTATACATTTGGGTTTCAGTAAAACATGAAAGTCTGCTTCGGCTTCCGTATTTGAAATACAAATACTAGCACTGCTTATCTGAGTTCTGAGTGAACCCAAAATTTCCTGAAAAATGTGGAATCCAGAGTCTTAAAATGGGCCCCAGAACTTCAGTACATGTTCAGCTTTGAGCTAGACGGCTCTCTGAGTCTGACTCTCAGCTTAGTTGTCTCCTTGGGCCTCCTTTTTGAAGCTCTGGCCTTGAAAACTCAGGTGTCAGACGTGGTTCAGAGAGGTTTCTTTCAGCTATGCAATTTGCATAAGCTACACCCTTTTTTATCTCAGGCTGACCTTGCTACAAGTGACCCATGCCCTGGTGACCGCGGGGCTTCATTTTTTAAAACTCCCTCTTCTACAGGCTGCTTCACTTGCAGCTTGTTTGGAATGTGGCAGCGCGTGATTACTTACTGGTTTGGGCAGTTGTGATCATATTAAACCCATCTTGCATTCTCTACATTGGCTGCCTGTAGAGTTACAGAGTGAGTTTAAGATTGTGCTTTTAGGATCCACTGCCGGTTCCCCATAATGTAGTCTGTCCTCCCTCTTTACCTTCCTCTTTTAAATTGTTTTAAACTGGTTTTATATTGTTTTTATATTTTTGTTGTAAAGTGCTCTGAGTGCCATTCAAAGGCATGGAAGCACTATACAAATAAAATTAATTATTTATTATTATTATTATTATTATTATTATTAAGCTTGTAGTAAGTCCACCCTGCTTGAAGGGGCTGCCGCTGTCTCTGAACTTCAGTCTCCCAGCCCAGTGGAGCCCACTCCAGCCAGGGAGAAATGGTGAGTCCGTAACCCCATTCCCCTTCTGAAGTCAGCAGTCTCCTCTGAGCTTAGCTCATTGCCCCATTCCCCAAACAAGTGATCCCTTCCCTAACAGTGACCCAACCCCCCCACCCTGAGCCAGGAACATGACCTATTTCCCCTCCCCAAGCCAGTGACAACCCCTGAGCCTGACCCATGTTCCTTTCCCACATCCCCAAGCCAGCAACCTTCCAATGAGCCATTCCCATCTCCCATTCTCCTGTGCCCCAAGTCAGCTATATGCCTCCCTTTCCCTCAAGCCAGCAATCTCTCTGAGCCAGACCCATGCACCATTCCACCCTCCCCAAGCTAACAACCTCCCCAGCAAGCCAGCTGTCTTTACCTTTCTCCAAACCAGTGCACCCTCTTTTAAACTGGTAGCAGTCCTAGCAGCAGTTTTAACTGCATTTCCCTTTCCTTATAGGTCTGTCAAACTGGCAGAGCTTCACTGCAATTCTGTGCCAAAATAATCCATATGCAGGGACGCGTGTTCACTCCATCTTTCACACTGGCAGTGATGAGGGTAATGCAGTGGAAATGGGCAAAGATACAAACATAAAAACAAATACAGATACAAATACCTGACCCTGTACACAGTCCTAGTTTAGTTTGTATGAGTGGCTGGAGGTAGAGACAAGAGGGTGTAGAGATTCCTCAGAGACACTGCCTTAAGTGCTCCAGTGGCAGCTTTGGATTATGGGTAAATATATATATATGGATGCTATAAATGTAAATAGCCATCCATTGTCAATGAATACTCAAGAATCTCTCTTGGACCCTTTGTTCTGCTCTACTCTGCGGTAAAATCCAATATCAACATTCTGTGCGATATTATTGCCACTGTGGTCTCTGGAGATGGGGAAATATACCATAAATGTCTTGCAGCCTGTATTCATCAGGGACCTCAAGTCCTTTGAAGGTTTCTTTCCAGAGACAATCCATGTCTAAACCAAGGGCAGAGGACCTTTTCTCTCCCAGGGGCCACTTTGAAAATTAGTGCAAGACCTGGGAGCCGCACAGAAGTCGGCTTAAGGGTGCAGGCGCTTAAGGTGGGCACTCAGGAAGAGGAGGATCCAGATCACGGATTTGTGCCACAGATTTGTCCCCTATCTGCGTGTGCATGCTCTCACCTCTGCTCTCTTATCCCGAGCTCAGTTTTTCAGTGCTATGGGGTAGGGACTAGATCCAGGAACTTGGAAATGGGCCACTTGAAAACTACCCACAGGCTATATTTGGCCCCTGGGTCTGAAGTTCCTCATCCCTGCCTGGTCTAAATTCATGCACTGTGTGCAAGATGCATGCACAAGTGTTACACAAGTGTTGCGCATGTGTTACATAACCCTTGTGCATCTTGCATACAGTGTGTGTGTGCGGGACATGGATTGTCTCCATTGTGTTTAATCTTCTCAGTCTCTCCTAAGAGAAGTCTGTCTGCTAGAAGGGTGGAGAGTCACCATTTGTATTCTTCTATATGCATGTAAAACCCCTGTCAGATAGACTCAGAGGGTGTTTTCAGACATGATGCTAACCCCAGTTTAACCACACTTGAACATTTCCTGTGCATGTTGCAGGACTGTATTGGTGCCCTATGCAGCTCTGCAACATGCATAAGAAATGTTCAAGTGTGGTTAAACAGGGGTTAGCGTCATGTCTGAAAACACCCTTTGTCTTCTCGATTATTGTCTGTTGATTTACAGTAGTACTAGAGATGGAACAACTACTCCATTTTATATGCATGAAGATTGTATGATCCCAAATAGTCATTTACATCACTCCGGTGTTCATGACTCGAAAAAGGTTGAGAACCCGACTTATTTGTTCAACCTATCAAATACCCAAGTAATCTTAGTTAGCGATGCAATGTTTGCATACTTATTTGCTCATTTACTTTGGTATTTTGGTTACTTTATTCAGTGTTTCATAGTGTCATTCAATTTGGCTATCTCACCACGCAGTTACGCATCGGTGCTATTGCGCTATTCCTATTAGCAGTTCCTAGTAGCACGTCATGCCGTGTAAACTGCATAGCCAGGGTAGCCAATCCCATTTTAGCCATGAACTAACTGTGTGACCTTGGGCGAGTCACTACCTCTCAGCCTCAGTTCTAGGTTTGTAAAATGGGAATATTTATTTATGTATTTATTAAATCTATTTATATCCCAGTGCCCCTTGCCCACACGGTGACTCGAGGTGACTCACAGACAACAATAATATCAAATTCAATATATAAAACAATATAAAACAGTAAAAATAAAACAATTTATAAATATTTAAAACACAATTGGCATCATCATATCACAATAAAACAGGACTGTAAAATATAATTTCCCTACCCCAGAAACCCACCTAACGTATCCTACCTCATAGACCTACATCACGAACTGTTGTGAGGATGAATTATATAGGAATTGTAAAGCACTTTGAACACTGAAATCACTATAGAAATGCTTTAAAAAACCCGTACTGAAAAAAAGTAACCAAAATACCAAAGCAGAGTTACCAAATAAAGAGTCAAAATAACTTTGATGAATATTCAACTCTGCAAATGCAGTGGGAAGCAATGCCTTTTGTTAAAATGGGACATTCATTCCAGATATTTGTTCCAGCCCAAAGCAGGTTCACCCTTGTGCTTTCCAAATCCTATCCTTTGTCTAGCAACCTTGGAGTTGAAACATCAGGTAACTAATATCCAATAACTCAAACAAATTAACTAACTTCTCTCTAGACAGCACTTGGGCTGTTTTTACACAATCACAGCTAATCCGAATTAGTTTTTAATCCAGATCCATTAATTCAGGGCTGTTATTTGAGAAGAACTGTTTACATGATCATTTAAAATCAGGAATAAGAATTAATCCTGTGTTGCAGTATGAACACGTTAATCTTAATTAGGAGTCACAAAGAAGACTGCGAAATCCTATAGTGCAGCGCAATCAGATTTCATCGTCTTCTTCCACTCTGATTTCTGAGAGTACATTGACAGCAACAGACGCAAACAGTCACCTTGCAAAATGGAGGGGTCTTCACCTTGGCGCGGTGGATTTTAAATTTGGCTTGTCAAACAGAGATTGCTGGCAAAACTGGGGGATACCATAGAGATACGGACAGGCAGAAGGGAGACATGTCTATCTGAAGCAGTCTATGGTGCCAGGGACTCAGTTCGGATTAACTGCTCACACAATCACTAATTCGGATTGAGCTTGATCCACATTAAAATAAATCCTTGAAAATTAGGTTTCCAGAACCCAATTTAAATTTTGAATCTGGGGTCATTAATTTGGACGAAAGCATTCACATAATTAATCCGTATTAAGAGCTGCTTAATTTGGATTGATGCTTGTGTAAAGACAGCTTTGGTCTTTTAAAAAGGGATTTTGATACAGACAGGATTGGTGGTTTGTAGCTGAGCTTGGAGAGTTCAGTCTATTCATAGGGGACAGCATGAAATAAAATGTAGAGGGCTGTGTGAAAGTCTGACAGATGGGTTGACAATGCTGGGGAAGTGTAGGTGGAGTGGGTCCTTCCAATGGATTTGAGTTGGGGGAGGCAGTGACTTTCATTGCTAAGTATAGGATAGATGCGCACAGCAACATGGAAGAAAATAGAGAGAGAAGACTGAGCCGAAGTCATTACCTTAAGGGGAGTATGTACAACGAAGCCAGTCAAAAGGCTGGTTGTTTTCTACAATAGCTGGGGAACTGTAGGTTTTCATGACTTTCCCCCACTCCCCCTTCAGTCTTTGTGACCCATCAGTGTTCATGTAGTCTGTCTTCTGGTACAAACTGTGGGTTGGATGATGTGCTGAACGCCCCCTAGTTCTGGAATTTCTTCCCCCCTTGTGGTCACCAGGAGGGGGAAGAGCTGGTTTTGAGGACATGGACATAGATTTTCTCCGAGTTTCCCGTGATGGGCAGTGGCTAAATTGATTTTTGTCCATTGTGAATATTAGCTTGTCAGAATATTTGTAATACAGTCTCACAATATAAACTTATCTGTCTCCGTCCCAGTAAAAGCTTTAAGGAAACCATGGAATGCAGAGCTAAGGATGGAGCCCGTTTAGTGTTAATGATCCATCTGGTATGTCTTGAAGGCTACATGTTGCTAGGAGAATGCACTTAGGAGCTCCTGATTATTCCCCTGTCATCCAATTACTTAGGCACTGCAAGCAAGGGGAAGGCAGTTTTCTCATTGTCTGAATTAAAGCTTGGCTCATGGAGGTGTTTTCCCCCATGGGAAGGCAAGTGCCAAAGAAGAGGAATACTTAGACAATTATTCAAACACTCATCTTTAGCAGAGTAATGCTGACCACTGCCTTTCTGAAAGGTGGGCTGTCATCTGAATGGTCATGGCTAACTAGAGGTGTTTTTTTCCCCAGGCAATAGATTCCAGAGAATAAAACCAACTGATGTTTGTGGTGAAAGGGAAAGTGCTAGAATCCTATGAATCAGGGGCATAGCTAGGCAGGAACGGGCCCAGGTGCTAAAGATGGACATGGGTCACCCCATCATCGCTGCCATCTTGTCACGCCACCTCTGCTCAATCCCCCCCCCCCCCCAAAAGCTGGTTCCTTCTTGCAGAACACTCTCAATTTGCATGGCAAAGAAAGAAGATATCTTCTCTGGTCTACTGTTTCCTTTCAGGGATTCTGGTTAGACAGAGGTATCTGATATTTAGGGCTGCTGCCTCTTGCGGTTTGACCCTGAGATTTCCATAGGCCAAAATGGGGGAGTCCATCCATCCTACTGATATTACGGTTTAATTGCTATGATGAAGCACAGGTAGAGCCACTTTGGTTTTTCTGATCTGCACCAAAATCAATAGTAGTCTATTCTTTAATGCCAGCAGCATTCACTAAAGCAATCATGCAGAACTTAAACAGGCGGATGTACAAACTAAACCAGGGGTAGGGGAATGTTCTTCCCTGGTGTCACTTTGAAAATTTGTACAAGTTCCAAGGGCCACATAGGTGTTGGGAGTAGGGGGGACTTAAAGCTACTGGCTGCCCCAGCTCACCCAGAGCCATCTGTCCCCTCAACTCTCAGGATAAGGAAGGGGCTTGAAGTGCAATGGGTTTTGTGCACGGGAATGGGCAAGCAGGGAAAAGATTCAGATCATGGATCTGTAGCATGGATACATTCCATGTCTTTGAGAGCGTGCCCTCATCATTGCTGCCTTTCCCTGGAAATATAACTAAAATTAGTGACATAATGTCCATTGGAAACAATGGGCGTTTTTACACACTCCAGCTTTCTCCCAGACTTCAAAGTCTGGTTTCTGCAAACGTGGTCACCTCTCTTCCTGAACATCGTCCGGGCGCCATTGTAAACAGTGGTGCTGGATGACTCCTACATGTTTTGAGACCCAGCCAGAGTGCTGCCACAAGTTGGCAGACTAAAGATAACAAACCAGTATATAGTAAGGCAAAATGGGGGAAAGGGAGCTATCCCTTTAAGAGCCAGAACTACAGGTCCGGGCTAGGCCTAGGTGCTTAAGGACTGAGAGAACAGTAGGGTGGAAACAGCAAAAGGAACTGAGCTCTCTAGGCTCTGGATTGCCAGGGCAGAGCTTGGAAGCCCACCCCACGCCTGAATAAGGTCCTAACTGGAACTACTTGAGACCCAGGCTCCTTGAAGGCAAGTAGGCCTCACCTCAACTGGAGGACTGAACTGCTCCACTCAGGTGTGCTCTTTCTAAGTTTGACTTTTGTTGATTTGTATAACTTTTGTTTAATGGGACCCACTGTTGTTGGGAGACGCCCTCAGCTGGTGGGTCCCGGCCCGGCTGAGCCTGTAGGGGAGTGTGTGGAGCCAGGGCATGAAATTTCAGATTGAGCTGTGGGAGCTGCAGTTGCCAGACTTAATCCGAATATTAAACCGTTCTTGCCTCACTACACCCTTAAACCAGACATCCGCCCATGTTTTCTGGGTGCCAATGGCTCCCAGGCACTTGCAAATTTCTTGCCCTGTGTGGAGGCCAAGTATAAAATTAGGGGTACTTGACCCCATGAGAGGTTTGGGTGTAGCAGACACCCCTCTTACTCCTGTCCAGGGTCCAAGCTAATTCCCCAGTCGTGCAGATCACAGGGCCCTGTCACAACTCCCCATATCAGAGATCTTATAAATCTGGGCCTCAAAACATGCGGCGTTGCCTGGTACTGCTGTTTAGCATGGCACTAAGGTGACATCTGGAAGAGGGTGGGGGCGGGCGAGCGAGCGAGCATCTCCCCTCCCCCCACCCAGTTTGCAGAACCTGGCCTTTGAAGTCCGGGTGAAAGACGGAGCATGTGAAAAGGCCCAATGGAGAAAACACTAATGCCAATAATGGAATGTGAATATTGGACAGTAATGTGAATCAGTGGATGGTAAAGCAATACAATGGAGCTGCATCTCCTCCAGTAGGGAACAGGAGTATGGGTGTGTGTAATTTAAAGTCAGGGAATGAGGGTGGAATAATAGGGAGGAAGCCACGAGGAGTGGCTAGAGGGACAGACTGATTGGAAAGATAAGAAAAAGGCCACAAGGAGTAGGTGCAATGAAGAGGGTGTGGGTGGGATGACAGAGAAGGTGGTCTTGGGGAGTGGGTCCAATGACAAGAATCTTTGTGGAATGACAGGGAGGAGGCTACAGGGATCGAGTACCATGGCAAGGGGCAGGGTAGGATAATAGGAGAGCTCCCCATGGTTGTCTTATCATTCCTCTCAATCACTTAGTTCTTTACATGAGCAGTCGTTTCCTCTTGCAAAGCAATACAATGGAGCTGTATCTTTGGGGGTGGGGCAAAGGGGTGTGGAATGATAAGGAAGACACCAGCAAGAGTGAGTGGAACGGCAAGAGAATGGCTGGCATGATAGAAAGGAAGCCAAGAGGAGGGGATGGAATGAGGAAGAGGCGATGGAATGAGGTTTTTGGTTGAAATGGGGGGGGGGGGGAGATGACAAGGTTCTGCGTGAACTAAGGGTGTTTTTAGACAAGCCTCGTTTCTCCCAGACATCAGAGTCTGGGAGAAACAAACTCTCACGTGCACGCGTGTGTTAGACGCTCACCCCCGCTACCGGGAGCCAGTCAGGTGCCAATGGAAACAGTGGGCGCCAGGGAGCTTGTGCATGTTTGGCAACTTGAACTTGTAAAACCTTGATATTGGGGTTCTACAAGTTCAAGTTGCCAAACATGCACGAGTTCCCTGGCACCCACTGTTTCCATTGGCACCCGACTGACTCCCGGTAGCGGGGGTGAGCGTCTAACACACACGCGCATGTGTGAGTTTTTCTCCCAGACTCTGATGTCTGGGAGAAATGAGGCTTGTCTAAAAACACCCTTAGGACGTGAGCTATCTTTCCCCCCATTTCAACCAAAACCTCATTCCATCTCCTCCTCTTGGCCTCCTTACGGTCATGCCAGCCATTCTCTTGCCGTTCCACTCACTCCTGCTGGTGCCTTCCTTATCATTCCACATCCCTTTGCCCCACCCCCAAAGATATATCTCCACTGTATTGCTTTGCAGTCAATCAAAACGTATGGTCACTTGCAGATCCCATTATCTTCAATCGGCATTTCCATTATTGTTTCCAGTGGGTGAGCATTCCATATCCTTTGTTTTAGTATGTCCTTTCCCTGAGCTCACTCTTTTTACACATGCCAAAAATGGGTTCTTATAAGTGCTCGAGATAATACCGGGTGTTATAATGCTGGAATTTCGTAATGTGTGGGGAGTGCGTTCACACATTACAAAACTCCAGCATTTATAACATCTGGGATTATCTCGAGCACTTATAAGAACCCATTTTTGTTGTGTAAAAATAGTACTCGAGGCCGCTTTTAAAAGATGCTCTGAAAAGCGCCTCCTGAGCCCCACGTTGAGAGAAAAGCCGCGCGAGGAGTGTTTACATGCTCCTTGCACTGCTGGAAGTGACGTGCTCCCCATTGTCGGCAGTGGCTGGAGATGCGGTGCTTTGAAGAGGCATGTTCTGAAAGCCTAGAACGCACCTCTTCAAAGCACCGCATCTCCAGCTGCCGCCGCTGCCGACAATGGGGAGCACATCACTTCCGGCAGCGCAGGGAGCATGTAAACACTCCTCGCAGGGCTCAGGAGGCGCTTTTCAGCACATTGTTTAAAAGCGGCCTGAGAGTAGAGACTGGATTCTGTTAGTCAGTGTCCCCCTAAGACTTCTTGTCCTCATTCCCAGCTGCCCAGCATCCCCAAAGTCCCCTTCTTTTCCCCTCGAGGTACTCTTCCTTTCCCTAGAGCGAGCCAGCACCCTAAAGCCTTGCCTCTTCCGTTCAAGCCCCCTTCTTTTCTCCCTAGCTAGCCAGTAACCCCAAAGGTCTACCCTCTCCAACAGCTAGCCAGTGCCTTGAAGCCCTGTTCTTCCCCTCAAGCCTTTTTCTCCAATCCTGGCTCGCCAGCAGTGCCCCCAAACCAACTCTTACCCAGAGAATCAGGGGGCAGATAGCTCTGAGAATAAGAGAACGTATATTAAAGCTAGTATTGTGCAAAATAGAAGTGCATGTACCTGTAAAATGTGTTTGAAGCTACTCATTGTCAAGAGTTGAACATTCTTTTTGAACAACGTTGCCTCCCAAAACTAGGCTTTCCTTGATCCAGAAAGTCTGGTAGTTGAACCACCATGGGCTCTAGCTCAGGAGGAAGAGGACTCTAGAGTTAGGGAGTGTCTGCCAAGCTTGCAAATAGTCTTCAGGGAATTGTGCTTCCCCAAATCACTAGTCATTTCCTTCTCAGCAGAAACTTCCCCCAGGCCCCCTAGCCACTGCAAGGAGCTGGGCAATCTAACTGATGAACAATGCACAGGATCTGCAGGATTTCTAGTGTCCCACTGAAGTGCTTAGTGAGAATCCCTGGACACCTAGCAATTCTGGACCTAGGAGCGATTTCACCTGCCGCAGCTATTATAGTGCCCTGGCTATGCATTTCTGATTAACAAGCTAAGCTGAGTCAGATAGTTGGACTTCGATCCATAAGCCACTTACTCTAGAGTAAGCACATTACACCGGTGCTCCGAGCTCTGCACTGGCTGCCGATAGTGTGCCGGGCCAAGTTCAAGGTCCTAGTGATGATCTATAAAGCCCTATACGGTCTTGGCCCCTCATACCTTAGGGACCGCCTCGCCCTTCGCGCCCCGGAGCGGCTCCTGCGGTCGGCCGGGGGTGCCCTCCTGGAGGTCCCCCGTGTCAAACGGGGGGCCACGATGGAGCGAGCATTCTCGGTGGTAGGACCGCGGCTGTGGAACTCCCTTCCGGAGGAAGCTCGCCTGGCTCCAAGCCTTTTAACATTTTGGCGGAACTGTAAGACCTGGCTGTTTGCCCAGGCCTTTGGGAGGGAGGGTGGGGAGGGATGATTTTAGTCCCCCACCCATTTATTTATTATTTTTCTAGCCCTGTTTTATATGGTATATTTTATATTTAATATTTTAAAATGAATTTTAAATGTTTTATTGTGATTGTTGGAAGCCGCCCCGAGCTGCGTTGCAGGAGGGGGCGGGGTATAAATTTGCCAAATAAAATAAATATAGAGTAGTCCCACTGAAGTCCATGGGGGTGTGACAGGCAAGGATGCTGCTTCTTGTGAAGGAGGTTTTAGCAGCCACTTAAGTCTAATGTGGTTCTTCAGCATAAAACTTACATATGTGCATTGCAAACTCTTTGCACACCTGTATGAATGAAGATTGCACCATCATTTGGGTTCCTTTCCCTCTAATTAAATCTCCCAGAGAGCCAGAGCTAATTTGATAGGTTTTTTACAGGCCAAAAGTTAAATGAAAAATAGAAATTTGGCCTATTTAATCTTTTCTACAAATTCCCAAACAGGTGATACTGACCTTTATATTCAGTGTTTATGAAGCTGGATAGTTTTCCACAAATAGTGCTGTTCAGAAAAATGTTTGTAAAAGAAGAATTTTGAGTTTTTCAGCTAACAAAATATGCATAACTGATTTTATTTATTTTTTTGACAACCCAGAGTTGTAAAAATTAACATTTTTAGTGAAGGAACCAAAATGTTCTTGTTTATGCAGTGCAAAAAAGAGTTTTGTAAAAATAATAATCAGATAGCACTTGTTAGTGGCATAACTTTGGGTTAAAATTTGTGGGGGATGATAGATCCCCTTGATTTACAAAGTCCTGCTGCCATGACCCCAGAACTGTAAGTGGGGGAGGAGGAAATTTGAGGGGGATGTGTCCTACATGGCCCAGCTATAATTACGCCTATGGCTCTTGTGCTAATTCACTTCTGTGTTCTGCTCTCCTGGCTGTAGCTGATTGTTAGTTGAGCATGAAATTAACATTGGGTGTGATCCTGCTAGGGGTGGGGTGGGGGTGGGGGGACTTTGCACTAGCAGTTAGCATGGATGCAAATCCATTGAAGTGGTACCTTTAATCCTGGCAGTTTATGAAAAATACCTGGTGCAGGGCTGCATTGACCAGGGAGGTATGGCAACCGTAGCGCTAACCCCATAGAGGATCATAATGTCCATGCCTCCCTGAGGTCCTATCATTCTTGTCCAGCAGAGTTCTTGAAAGAAGAGGAAAAAAATACAAGGAAAGGCAAACAAGAATTTCTATCCAGGATCAAACCAGTCTATCAGGTCTGGTAGCTGATGCATGAATGCAGACACCCCACTGCCCTGGCCCTAAGTGTAGTACATCTGACCTGTTGTACAACACTGTACATTTGAGTGCTACTTCCTGACATGGGTGATTAGTTTCTCATGAAGCATGAGAATTAATCACCACTATGCTAGTGGGCTGCAAATGTGTGCACAGTCATGTACAATCAATATGGAATTGCATGATGTAGTATTAACAGGCGCTTTCTGCAGCTGACTAGAGACTTCTGGAGTGGCAAACATTTTCTCTTCGTGCACCTGGAAGTCCATGTGAATTAAGGCCCCATTCATTAAAATAAGGATCGTGCACTGTAGAAAATCACTGCCAGTATTTTTCCATCCTGTGGCTGGCATTTAGGCTGTATTTGCACTAGAGAATTTCATCCCCAATATTCCCACTGTTTCAGGAGCATCAAGGAAGATATTGTGTACATAAGCATCTGGTCTAGGAAACCAGTATTTCCTCCACCATGTTTAGACCTGTTGGTGTGCAAGCTTTCATCAGAACGATGTCAGCAATAACAACTAGGGTCAGTTGTTAAATCACAGCGTGGACCCAGCCCCGTGGCCGTATATCCAGCTTTAGACTATTGGGGTTACCCATTCTGACACTCCCATGGTTGGTGTGTTTGTGGGGACCAACCTCCGATTCCATTTTCTTTGTTCATGGGGGTGCCATTTCTTCAGGGATGAGGCTAGAATGCTTACTTTGCAGGAGGGAACGGGTGCCAAAGACTATGGCCCAGGGAGCAAGGATTTTGCTACGAGGAGTGTCCAGTCCACTCTCTGGGCTCCAGGGGAAGCCCCCATTTCAGGCAGAGGCACTGATGATTAGCTTGGAGAATCGGGGCTTTGGGGAATTGCAGGGGGGATGGAGCAGACCACAAGGACTTTCCCACTGCTTCCCAACATAACTCTGCCCCTATGGAGCACCACCCATGATGTCATGGCCCTTTGCATGGGTTATGTCAGAAAAGGGGCATAGCTGCCACTTTACACACACATGCACACACCCCTTTCTGACATGGCCCTGCCCCTGCAGATTGTTGTGAAATCACAATGCTTCATAATTGGCAGGGTTACATCAGAAAGGGGTGGGACAGTTGCTTTGCCCTACCCCCTGCAATGTGGTCCTGCCCCCTCCAGATTTTCTCCCAGAATAAATTGGCAATCCTGTTTGCTAACTGTAGTAATAAAGCTGTTCTGCTTCTGTGGGGGGGATAACAGAAAATAATAGTTGTTACCTCTTGGCGTTCTCCTTGCACCTCTCACTGCTCCACTTATTCATTTCTTCTGCTTCCCACTTGCCCACTGAGCCGATCTAGTACCTCATGTCTCTGTCTAAGAAAACAGTCAAAAGCATGAAACCATACATCCCTGCCAGAGCTCACAGTATCATCTCCTGAATGATTACACACACTCATGGTTTCACACTTACCATTACTGGTACAAAACTCTGAGTGTGTGCACACTGCACACACTATTTCAGGCAGAGGAGGACTGAGAATTCTTGGGGCCTAGGCCCAAAGACAATTGCCCTCACCACCCCCCTTGAGATTGCTGCACCCCCACGTCCCTTTTCTCTATGACAAAGATCCTCCAGCAGCTAATAGGCTGACTGAGCTGAGCCTGCAAAATAGCAGTATCAGTGGTAGCATCCAAGTAGGCAGGGGTGCCAGGCCCAATGGGACTGTTCATTAATGTACCTGATTTCAGCTTGTGCCAGCAAACTGCCCCATTCCACCTTTTTTCTTGTGTTACTTGCAAGGGGAACAAGCTAGTACCAGTACAAGTTCTGCCAGCTGATCGAGAATGTGTGTGTTGCTATCAACACTATAGGTCCTTCAGCTCAGTCCCTGGTAAAGATGCTGGGATAGCCCCAGCAAGCCGCTGGATCTGTATGGTACTACACAGAGCTGCATGGATGCATAATCACTGAGTTTCTGGTGCAAGAGCAAGTTCCTCTGGATGGCAGAGCACCGTGAATTCTGTGCTGCTGCAATCACAACCATTAAGAAAAAAACCCACAACAAAACCCCCAGATTTTGCCATGTGGCCAACTAGTTGCAGAAATTGTCTTTGGTATTTAATTGCAGAATTACAGGCTGGAGGTGGGGGCTGGGGTGGGGAGTGTTTTCAGCTGCTTGCACTGTGTGCTGCTGATGTATATTCTGGGGCTACAGGGCACTCTGGCACCATTGCCAAAGAGGTACAACTGAGAGGGGAAATCATAGATATTTGTAAAATCATGAGTGGCATTGAGTAAGTAAATAGTTGTTTACCCTCTTGAATAATGCTATAGCTAGGGAACACTCTATAGAACTAACCGGCAGCAGGTTTAAAACAAACAAAAGAAAGTACTTTTTCAGTCAAAGCACAATTAACTTGTGGAACTTGTTGTATGTGGTCAGGGCCAGTAGCCTAGGTGGGTTTAAACAAGGATTGGATATATTCTTGGAAGTGTAAACCATTTTAAGCTTGGGCAAGATTTCCAGCATAGGTTCAACTCTAGAGGGTAACCATCTCTCTCAGGAATTGATGACTCAGACAAGATGTTTACAGAAAGTAAAACAGCAGTTTATTAAAACACAAGATAAAAAGAAAGCAGACTATTGGATAAAGAATGCAAATTAGGTCTGCCTGGAACTGGACAAAAACACAGATCCAATAATAGATTCAGAAATCACAGTCTGTAAATGATCTTAAAGGAAAACAGTATGACATATAAAGTAAATGACAGTAGAAATCATAAGAAGAGTTATATATGAGACAAAAAAACACCTTTTCAAGGAGGTGGCCAGTCCCCTTGAATCGGCAAATCGTACCCATTAGAAGATAAGAAGTAAGTCGTGGTGGAGAAGCGGTGAGGGCTCCCTGATGGAGACTCTGCTGGGGTCCATGTGTCCCACAGATAGAGTCCCACGGAGGGAAGAGTTGTGAGCTGCGCCGCTAGTGAGTGGGCAGTTGGGGTCAACATTTATAGACCCCTCTGTTACCAGAATAGCAAATATGGTAACCCCTTATGATTAGTCATCAGACTGTAGCAAGTAGTAGGATTTCTAGCTAAATATGGGGAAGGTTTACACCATCCAATCAAATCCATCCTCTTACTTCCCCTTTTTTCTGATCTGTCAATCAGACTTCATCTTTGTCTTCACCACTTTTCCCTCCCTCCAAGTGAGGGAGTGTTCAGGCCTGGTGTCTTTTCCCTATTTCAGTCTCTTGTCTTAGCATGATTTTACTTAGGTCAGGCGGGCAAACACAAAGCAAGCAAGAAGAACTAACTTTCTGCTCCTATCAAGCAAGCAAACAATTAACCTTAGCTGGGGTAAATAAAGTAAGTACTGCAGACGACAGGTCCATAAATGACTATTAACCAAGTAGGTCAGGTGATGTAACTTCTGACTGCTGGGGACTGGGAGTGAGCAGCAGGGAACAGACCACTCCATTATGCTCCTTTGGGTAATTCTCCAAAGCCACTGAGTGACCACTGTCTCAGGATGCTGGGCTCAATAGACCATTGGTGTGACCCGGTATGGCACTTCTTATGTATAACCCACTAATCCACATTGGACACAAGTCTTGGCGGGGTAAAAACTATAAAACAAACAAAATGTCCATGTAGTAAAACATAGGTGTCCAAAATTGATGGACTAGCTTCCTGAGAAACACATTTTCATTTAAAGGCCTGCATAATTTGTAAGATTCTCTTAATTTGCATAATTTATTCAGCTTGCAAGTGTAAACCCCTGGTCCCTTATAATTTTAGGAATAGTGGTTGGGTTCAGTCTGGGTTGACAGCAGTTTCCCACCTGATAGTAACAAACAAAAAGAGATTAATTCTCTCTTTTTTTCCCCTTTCCTTTTCTTTCCCTTGCTTAATTTTTTTGCAATTGGCTCACTGAGAATTTCACAGTAATACATTAACATAGGCATCTGTTGCTATAATACTCAGACAATTAATAGGCAATGCATATACACTATTATAGCCAACTCTCAAGAACACGGTATTACTAATTTCTCACCAAAGGATAGAAGAACTTAATTCAATAGAGACAACATATAATGAAATAATAATAATAATAATAAATATATGCCATTAATGCATTTGCATAAGCCCAGCTTGAACAGGCATCGCTCATGATTTCCAGGGGCGGCCCTACCATGGGGTGGCTCGGGGCGACCGCCCCGGGCCCCGCTCCTGGGGGGACCTGCATGCTGGGTCCCTAGCTCCCGACCTGACAGTGGCCGGGAGCTGGGGACCCTGAGCGTGGGGCCCCCGGCCGACTCCAACTAACAGGCAGTGGAGGGGGCCAGCAGGAGTGCGGGAGAGGCAGAGGCCCCCCGCCTCTCCCACACTCCGTACCCTCCCCTCCACTGCCTGTCAGTCTCGGACAGGGGAAATGAGGACGAGAGGGGCAGGGCCCCCGTCTCTCCCTCATTTCCCTTGGCCGAGAAACTGACAGGCGGGGGGGGGGGCCCTCCACAGAGTGAGGGAGAGGCGGGGCCTCTGCTTCTCCCTTACTTCCGCTGGAAGTGAGGGAGAAGCAGGCAGAAGTCCCGTCTCTCCCTCACACCGCTGACCCCTCTGCTGCCTGGCTGTTTTGGGCAGGGGAAATGAGGGAGACGCAGGGCCTTCCCCGCCCCCCCCCTCATTTCCCCTGGCCGAGACTGTGAATCTGCTCCAAGCCTGGCGGTGATGGTGACGGCGGATCAGGTAAGTGATCCGTATGGCCACTCAGGCTTGGGGATGGGCAGAGGGGAGTGCCCCTCCGCCCATCCTTGAGCCCAGTCCCAGGTAGCGCTCCGCCTCCAGGCCGGGGAAGCACCCCCTGAGCTGGGGAGTGCTCCTAGGCCCGCCAGCGGAAGATAGGGGCCGCTCATTTGTTCTTCATCCTGGGCCCTGCATACACTAAGTCTGGCCCTGACGATTTCCTTGGGCGGAAGAACTATCCGCTCTTTTGGCTGTAGATAGCTGAAGCTTTTTCTCCTGCTGCCGAGTCCTGCAACTCTTAAATCCAAGCCCTGTTCCTCCTTGGCTAGGCATTCATTGCAGCTCTTCCTCACCAGGCACTTCTGCTTATACTGTGCCAGCCTCTGTTCTGGAGCTGGATCCAGGAAGAGTTGAGGACTAAATCTCCTTAGCTCTCTTCAAGTATTCAAATTAGACCTATGAGTAATTGTCTCTTGCAGATCTTCTGTTCTGCCCCTCGGCCTCTCTACTACAGCTGCATCCCCTCTTGAAGCAGGGCTGAACTCTTCTAAGTACGATCTGCACTCTCCCCCACTAGGGTTGCTACCTATGCAAAATTTTAAGGAACACTTATGAAAAATACATGTTGCAGGCCTTGCATTGGTGCCAGAGGCTGGATCCCTCTGAAGCAGGGCTGCAGCTGCAGTAAAGAGGGGCAAAAGATCTGCAAGAGGCTATTTATTCATAGGCCTGATTTGAATATTTGCAGGTAGCTATGGATATTTAGTTCTCAACTCTTCCTGAATCAACATTTAATTTATTTAATTTATTTATTTGTTTAATAAATGTATACCCCGCCCCTCAAGCAAAGCAGCCCAGCTGAGGTGCCAGTGCAGGCCCTGCAACATATGTTTTTCGTAAGTGTTTCTTTAAATTATTTATTAGATTTTTATCCCACCCCTTTCGCACTTGGTGACTTGGAGTGGCTAACAACATGTATAAAATCACAATAAAACATATTATCAAAATATAAAATACACACAAAGGATCTGCATAAAAAATATTTCCCCACCCTTCCACCTAACCTATCCCACCATCCCCTTCTCCCCACCCCCCGACAGAAGAGCCAGGTTTTACCATTTCTGTGGAAGGCAAGGAGATCTGGGGTGAGGCGAATCTCCACCCAGAGGGCATTCCGCAGCGACGGTGCGGCTGCCGAGAACGCCGAGAATGGACCTGCCAATAATGCGAGATCTCCAGGAGGGCACCCCCAGACAACTGCAAGAGCTGCCTGGGGATTCAGGGGATGAGGAAATCTCTCAGGTAAGCAGAGCCCAGGGCCCAGGCTGTGGGGCTTTAAAAGTCAACACCAGCACCTTGAATCGCTGCTAGAAGACAATGGGCAGCCAGTGCAATGTGCGAAGCACTGGTTGAATGTGCTCCCTGCGGCCTGTCCCCAAAAGGAGACGGATCGCTGCATTTTTCACCAGCTGCAACCTCTGAACTGTCACCATGGGCAGCCCCAAATAGAGCGCATTGCAGTAGTCTAGCCTCAAGGTGACGAATGCATGGGGCTTAACTCTTCTGGAATCTTCTGAGCACAGCCTGCCCCACTCACAGAGTGCTGAACTGTGTATGTCCAAACCACTATCTGAAGGAAGCGTGTGTGTGTGTGTTGATTTTAACCCTGCTGGTTGCTGCAGTGAGGTCACTAGTAACAGTGTGGATTACGTAAGAATATAGGAGTTATGACTGCCAAATTTTTAAAATAAATTGCCAAAGACACAGGGCTCTGTAGGATGGCAAAGAGGAGATGTGCAGGTGCTGTGCTCTGGAGCAAGTTGCCATGGCACTTTGCACTCCACAGCAGATGTTTCATTTAGACATCACCCTAAGACTTCCGATGAGTGTACCCAACAGCCAGGGATTGGGTGGAGGTCTGCACCCCCACTTTACCGGGTTTGAGTGACTCAGTTTCCCTCGCGTACAGCCCACTTGAATCAGTTTTTCTCTCTGACTGATTCAAGCCTGCCGCAGGGACAACCCCTTTGTCACCCAAGGGCCCGATCCTTCCCGTTTACAGACTTTTTTATCTCTGAGTTCGCAAGAGCTTGAGAACTCTTGTTGCTCACTTGTGTTCCAATGTTAGACACAGACACTTCTTCATAAAGATAAGTCAGTTAATTGATTATATAAGCAAGATTGTTGATACAGAGTGATTACTAGAAATCAAAGGTAAATATAACGCATTCCTAACCTATACTGGTTGAATTCCTAAATAAGCATCTTACCCTACAAAAGTCCATAAGTTCCTCTCAGTCCTTGATGTAAGCGACTGAGTCTTCAGTCTTAGAGTTGCTAGAAAGCAAAGTCCTGGTCTCAGTCCATAGTTTCCAGCCTTGCTGGCTGGCTGGCAGGTTTGAGGATGCAGATGCAGTTGCTCAATATGACTCTGACCAAGCGAGAGACAAGATGGCTTAATGTCCCTCGCTTAAGTACCTTTCATAGTCCCTTTGTTTCTCATTCCCGCCTTGGAGAAATCTGAGGTCTGTCATGTAGGCAACCCAGGCAAACCTGAAGGTCGATTGCATCTCCACAGTTATATCTGGCCAGGGTTCCTAATACACATTCTTTTTATCTCTTTGTATTTCCTGGAGTTTTGTCAGTGTCACAGTCCTGATTTGGATTTTACAGTTCTCAGTTGTAACAGTACATACATGTTGCACCTTTTGCTTTACATATTTACTAGGCTTGTAGTCTACATGTAGGCCAGTATCACACGTGTGTGACCCTATGTTCCTTCGTGACAATCACCCTAAGACTGCCGATGAGAGTACCCAACAGCCAGGGATTGGGTGTACAGATCTAATGGGGTGGGTGGAAATCTGGGAGGGAAACTGTATTGTGTGTGGTTGTGTGTTAATTCCAAGTAATTTCCCTGTCTTTTCCAAGAGACTGAGGTTCTTGCAAATGCGTGTGTTGCAAAAAGTTCAGTGAATACATGGATATGCCTTCCCGGATGTGTCCTTTGACGGGTTTCATGGATTCTTTAGCTAGCAACCCTGTTTTATGCTGCTTCAGAAAAGTAAAATAAATGTATTCTCAACACTAATTAGCTCTCCACATTTTTACAGTGTTCAGCACAAGCATTTATGGGGGAAATTATTTAATGACTCTCAAATTAACATTTCCCCCCCTCCCTATTTGATGTAGCAGCGAAGTATCTGTACAGGCTGTATTATCCAAAACAGGTGCAGTATAATAGAAACATGGCAAATGTAGGCTGCTCCAGGTGGGTTAAAAGCTCCTTTTAATAAGTTGTCTAATTTAATAAAGTCTTCTTTCATAGGTCTGCCTATATTTCTTTAATCTTCTCAATGTGTCTTGTAGTTTCTGCATTAGGCAGCACATTTTTAATGGGTAAAATCACAACAGCTAGTTTTATGCAGGGGACTAGTGAGGTTGTGGAGGCCCCAGGCTTGCATCCAATTAGGGGACCTTAAAGGCAAGGGCTCTAGTGTTGGCACTCGGGTTGTATACAAAGGGCCTCCTCAGAGTCCAGGGTAGGGATGCCAACTGCAAATTTTAAAATATCACTTATGAAAAATGCGTGTTGCAGGGCCTGCATTGGTGCTTTAGATGACAAATGTGCATAGTCCAGAGCCCAGGCTCGGTGAGCCTCCTTGTACTGTGGTAGCTACATCCCCGGTTTCTGATAAAGGTCGAAAGCTCCTACAGCTCTATTTCCTCACAAGTGCTATCATGCTGCTATTTGTAATTTCTTAAGTGATCTTTCATTGTTCCTGGGATTCTATTTAATTACACAGAGGAGACTAGAAACTCTGTTGTTGTTGCCTAATAAGAATTTCCCAAGCTGTTCAGTAAAAGCAGGAGGTTTGTGGTTTTATACTGAAATCTGCCCCCTGATTGATACTGTCACAACATCATTTGTACTCAGCACCTCTGGCTTCCTGCAAGAGAAGGAACACATTTTTAATCTGTTGCTGACAGGGCCGGTCTTACCACAGGATGACCTGGGGCAGCTGCCCCAGCCACCGCTTTCTGAGGACCCCGCAGTGGCTTCTGTTTTCACCTCACCAGGTTGTGGGGGCATCACTCCCTCTGAGTGGAGTCCCAAACATGACCACAGAGGTTGCCCCGAAGTGGGAGGGGCTACCAGGGGCCTCACATTTTATTTTCACCCTGGGCCTCGCAAATCCTAAGGCCAGTCCTGGTTGCTGATCATCATCATCATCAACAACAAATTAAGCTTGTATTTATATTGTAAATTTGGCCCACATGGATTGGTAGCGGGAGTGTTTTCTCTGATGATAAATCTGCATATGAATAAGAGCCAAGTGTGAGCTTAGCTGGATATAGAAATGAACCCAAAAAATTCACCAGGAGGGCATTGGTTGCTAATGTTAATGGTCTGTCTTTGTGTTGGGTTTTAAAGTTTTTGATGTTTGAGTCAGCCTGGTTTGGTGACGATTACCTTGTGTGTTTCACGTGTTGCTCTACCCAACAAATAGCACCATAATGAATCCATTGTTTTGTGGATGCAGGCTGCTGAATCAACATTGGAATGAATGTGTCTGTCTTGTCCCACCGGGAGGTTGATAGGCTCACTGATGGCTACTTTCAGCTGTTAGAGGGGGCCCTCAGCTCCCTGACTCCTTGTCCGACCATGTCACCTTGATGGTCCATGGACCACTGTGGTATGATGGTGCATTCTGGCAGACTTAAAGAGGCTGGGGTGTAGGTTGGAGAGGAGATGGCACGGGAGTCTTTTGGAGGCCAATCTTCAGCTATACAGAAAGTTCATGTGGGCATACAGAAAAGCTATTGGTGAGGCCAAGTGGTTGTACTTGTCCTCGGGCATAGGTGCTGCAAGTAATAGACCAGCGCAACTGTTCCAAGTTGTGGACAGCCTGGTGAGTTCAGACTGCTTCAGCTCAGCTACAGTTTCTTCTATGGAGTGTTGTGAAGAACTTGCTATCTTCTTTGTGAGAAGATTGAAGGATTCTGGGTGAGACTCTCTGGGTCTTTTGATGTGGAGAGCCACAGGATCCAGAGGGACTGTATTCCTCTGGTTGACTTTGACATAGTTACCGACCAGGAGATCCATGTGCTGTTGGGATTGTTGAGACTCACCACCAGTGCCTCTGACCCATGCCCTTCCTGGTTGTTGAGGGCGAGCGCTGTTACAGTGGTACCTTTATTGATAAGCATTGTTAATGCCTCCTTTATAGAGGGGAGGCTGCCTGCCAGCCTTAAAAGTGCAGAGGTTTTCCCCATTCTGAAGAAGCCATATCTTGATGCTGAAGAGATTGCCAATTACTGTCTGGCCTCTAACCTTCTATTTTTAGGCAAAGTGATTGAGAAGGCTGGGACAGTACAGCTGCAGCAGCATCTGGATTAAAATAACATTTTAAGGACATTCCAGTCTGGGTTCTGGCCTTCCTATGGGGTCAAGACTGCACTTGTCAGGGTGATGAATGATTTGCTGCTGTTTTTGGATAGTAGATAGCTGGCCATTTTGATCATGATGTACCTTTCAGCAGCATTCGATGCAGTTTACCGTGAATTGCTGATTTGCTGACTGAGGGATGTCACTACTGTGACCAGACTTTCTGGTGGGTGATTTGAATCATACCTACAAGAGTAGAGTCAATCAGTGGTGATGGATAGCTATGCATCACCCCCAAGGGACATGAAATGTTGTGTCCCCCTCCCCCCCAATACTGTTTTATTGCCCATGTTGTTCTACATATACATGCAACCCCCCGGAAATGTTGTGACTAACGGAGTTGTATATTATCAGTATGCTGATAATACACAGTTACATATCTCTATTTCCCCATAAACACTGTAAGCTTGGTCTTTGCCCTGGATAAATGCCCGAAAAATATAGTTAGAAGGATGTGTCAGCATTACCTTGTGTTCAGTTTGGAGAAGACTGAGGTGATGCTGGTGGGAAGGGGCAGCCGATATGTGGATACCCTCTCTTCCTTTGGGGCCCTGTATGTTGTGTGGAGGCAGGGGAGTAGCTAGGGTGGAATGAGTCCCTGGCCAAGAAGTCAAGATGACACACACACCCCAGTCCCCTTTGTCTTCCGCCGGCAGCTGGTGGGCCTAGGGGCACTGCTCGGCTCGCATGCATGTGAATTCACTTTAAAGGCGCTTTTGCCCTTTCTCAAAATGGAGGTTGTCTGTGCTCACTGCACCCTCAAAGATGGTTTACAACTGGGTGTTTCCCATAATTCCAACTACAAGCATTTCACAAGTAGAAAGCAAGTAAGTAAGTAAATCCATTTATTGTTTGCTCCATGGCCGTAACAAAACTCATAAAACTACACACATATTGTACATAAACATACACTTAATAATACCATAAAAAATTAATAGATTCTCTAAATTGATCCTTCTACCAACACAATAAAAGACAGAGCGGAGCCAGGGTATCAAAATAGCATAACCAGCGAGACCGTATCGCAATTCCCCAACCAGGAAATTTCATAGTCCCATATACCCACAACTGGAGTAGTACCCTCCTCCTATAAATCTAATCATCAGTGGCAGAGCACCACCACTGAAGGTTAAAATCCCCCAACCTGGGCCAGATCTCATCTGATCATACCCCTCGGGTAGCCTCATCCAAGAGATGATCCAAATGGGCTGCCCTTAACCTAATAAAAATTTGACAAAGTTTAGCGACGGCCCTAGACATTGCCGAATCTGTGGTACTGTAAGGGAAAGTGCAGAAAGGGGCTCTGGGAAGGGAGTTCAGCAAGGGACTCTGGGAAAAGCCACAGTATAGAAAGAGCTTTGCTTGCAGAAAAGTTGCAGATTAAGAAAAGAACTGTGCAGCTGGATAGCCTTGACGGCAGGAAACTGTGATAAGGAATGAACAGGATGAGGCTGGGAAGAAGAACATAACATGCACAGAAAAGATAGTGAAGCAACTAGTGATGTAACCCATAGCCTTGCTTTGACTAGACAAAGGAACAATAGAAATGATGCATGGCAAGTGGAAAAACCCAGCTTTCAACCTGTATTGAGCATTTGTGAAATATGCTTCTGTAGTTTGGTATAAAAGCTTATGGGGGCAGTCCCAAAAGCTAGCTCTCCTTTGTAGAGTCTGCTAACGCTTTAGCACTCAATAAACTGGATTACATTTTACCCTGACTCTGTGTACTGCCTCGAATTGGTGAGCCCACCCGAACCCAGTGGATTCAAGGAAAAAATCCACAACAGTACCAAGCAGCTTTAGCACTAATCCCTCAGGATCAGTAATACCACAGCCAAGATCTGGGATAAATTCACCCATAATCATTGATCTTTGTCCTGCAAGAGCCGGGCAATACAGCAGCACATGGCTGCATGAGTCTATTTCGGGGAGCTTACATAGCTGGCAGTGTCTTTTCTCTCTCGGAATGCCCCCCCATCTTCCCTCCCTCATTTCCGAAGGATAAACATTGCACCTAAAACAAATAAAGGCTCTACGGCATCTAGAATCCTGCCACTGGTATAAATAACTAAACTCCCCCCCTGCACAACTCGGGGGGAGATACTCAGGGGCAACCCTCTGTTCAGACAGAAGCGCCGTTTCTTTCTGTAGTTCCTGGTCCATTATTCTCCTCGTCAGCAACGACTTCACTCCCTCTAAACCCACATGCCCCAGGGCATCCCTAGATAACCCCAAGGATTTCACCACCTCCTCCACCTGCCCCGACCATGAATCAGAGAGTCCCTCCACCACCATATTAAGCATGGCGTTCTCCTGGGAGGGAAACATAACCACCCTGGCCCAGTACTTCACGATCGCTACCAACGCCCGAGACCAAATGGTAGCACTCCCAGTTTCTTGCTGCAGCAATACCGCCGGGGTACCCCGAGGGACTCCCAGAATCGTACACAGAAACTGATTCTGGCACCGCTCCAGCTTCTCCAAAAAGGGGAGTCCCCACAGAGGTAAAACATAGAGACACTGGGCTAACGTTTTGGCCCTGAACAACCGCAGGGGCCGGCAGCACCAATCTCCCCCCTTGCGTAAAGAAATATTTCAAAATGGCGCCTGATGAGCTCTTACATTGTCCAATCACTGCCCTCAAATGGGGCTTCCAGCTCAATGAGGCCGACATAATTATGCCAAGATATTTAAATTCTTTCACTTGCTCAATGGGGTTGCCCTCTATGGCCCACCGATGTAACTTCCCCGACCTCCTGCGCCCCCAAACCATCATGTTTGTTTTCCCGTAGTTGATCTTTAAATCCTCCTGCAGACAGTACTCCCCAAACCCCTGCATAGCCCTCCTTATCCCCACAAGGGTTTGAGATATCAAAACTGTATCGTCGGCGTACAGGAGGGCAGGGATCCTCCTAGTACCAATTTGTGGGGCATGAGTGTTTAAATTCTTAAGATAAGGGATAACATCGTTTAGAAAGAGATTAAACAACAGGGGGGGCAGTAAACATCCCTGCCTGACCCCCCTACAGACTCGGACTTCCTCGGAAAGACAGGAGGCTATACCGGGACGGATACGGATTGAGTTATCACTATGGGTTTTTATTAGCAGAAACAGTAATCTATGGTCCATAGACATCGATCTTAACTTCAGCCACAGTCTTTCTCTGTTAATAGAATCGAACGCCATTGATAAATCAATAAAACATAAATATCATTTCCCCAAGCGGTTCACACAGTTATTCGTAAGGAGGGAGAGGATGAGAACCTGGTCCAGTGTGGATTTCCCACGTTGGAACCCAACCTGTTCGGGTTCCAGTATCTTACTCTCATCCATCCACCCCAATAGCTTCTCCAGGAGGAAACGTGAATAGAGCTTTCCTATGATATTTAGGAGACATATGGGTCTATAGTTCCCGGGCTGGGACGGAACCCCCTTCTTATAGATGGGCACCACAATTCCTTTGTGCCAAGACTTGGGCATTTCTCCAGTGGTGTTAATTTCAGAGAATAAAGGAGCCAGAAAATTTGCCCACCACTCAGGCTTGCATTCTAATAGTTCGGGCGGGACGAAGTCCTCACCCGGGGCCTTCCCTGGTTTTAATTTCTCTATAAAGGATAGCACCTCCTCCTTTGAGACCGGTGGCCAAACAGGGAGGCCATCACTAACCAGCAAAGGGACAATAGTTTCCCCACTACTGGAGAAAATTCCCGCATAGAACTTGACCCAAATCTCTGCCTGTATTAGAGCTCCCCTATTCTTACGAGAGTCAAGTCTGATACGGTCCCAAAACTGTTTTGGATCTTTCTGCAATGCCACCTCCAGCAACCTCTCCCATCCTTCCCTCTGGGAGGCCAACCTACTGGATGCTACCAGAGAGCGATAACTCCTACGAGTATCTACTAGTTCCTGTCTATTAACCAGGGACGGGTCTCCCCTTACCTTCCTTGCTAACCGACGCAACCTACTCCGTAAACGTCTACACTCACCATTAAACCATGGTGGTGCCCACTCCTTTTGACAACCTACTACCTTCCTAACAGCTAACAAAGGGGTCAGTAGGCCCAATAATTGGTCATAATTACCCAACAGATCCCCCCCCCCCCCGCATTAGCCATCCCTTCCACCAACTCTCTTATCTCCTCCTGTTGGGTAAAACCTAAAAAGGTCGATTTCAGCTCATCACTCCACTTAATCCGCACTAACCCCCCCTACTCCCCTCCAACCCCCCATCCGAGCTCCCCTGGCTAAAAGGGTCCTCCAATAATAGAGAGAGGGGGAAATGATTTGTTTCTGGCCTAGGAATTACACAGAATTCCCTAACATTAGCAAAAAAACTCTCCAGTATCATGCAGTATTCAATAACACTGGACCCACGCAATGAGTGAAATGTAAAGGCCCCTTCGGAGTCGCCCACAGCACAACCGTTCAGAACCACAAGACCAAATTCCCCCTGGAAGTCCCATAGCCGACCCACCCCTGAACTAGTTACCTGATTGCTAGACACCCGCCTGGGAAGAAAAAGTCTGATTCATCCAGCTGCGGCTGCCAGCTGGCTTGGGCCGGGTTACCCAATCTAATATTAAAGTCCCCCCCCCCAACAGTAGTACCACCCCCGGAAATATGCTGCACCATTTGGATAATTCTTCACTTATCAGAAACCAAAAATAAGCTGGAAAAAAGGGCGATGCAGGGGGCGGGAGATAAACATTCCCAATCAACAACTCTAGTCCAGACAAACTTACAATAATACAAGGCAAAGTTCGAGGCCAATGAACCACAGCATTTTATTTCTACTTGTAGGTCCTGTGAAACTAGTAGCGCCAAGCCCCCACTCGGCCTACCAGGTCCCACCATGGAGGTAGCCGGTAGTGTATACACTATAAACCCCGCACAGGATAAGTCAGATACAACCCAGGTCTCTTGAAGCAATACAAAGTTGTACCCAGCCAGAAAGGGGAGGAAATCGATATCCTCAACTCTAGAATTCCACCCCCCGATATTCCAACTAAGGAATTTCAAAACCACAGGGAACTCCATTTGATGTCATTTATCCAGAGGGGCGTCAGGTTCTATTTGCTGTGTCAAACCCCCTCCCCCTCCCTGTCCACTGCACAAGGCATAGCCTTCATCTGAGGTTTGCAGCATTGCCATGCCCGGGTCTGAACTGGACTCCAACCGCCCCAAATACACGGCCCCCTCAGTCTCAGCCTTCCCATATCCCTCGTCTCGATAGGGTAGTTCCGCAATAGCCGGGGCACTAACTGGGGCCAGACAAAGGGGAGGGGTTCGCAACTCTCGTTCTCTAGGACTACCTAGGCAGTGAGGCCCCCACCCACTTCCTACCCCCTCATCTACCCCCAACCGCTCCTCAGAGGAAAGGAGGGGGAGGTGCAGGAGGGGACCAATACCCCTAAGACCCCTTCCCAGCGATCGCTCCCCATCCAACCTGGAGGACGAGCAGACTAGACATCTGCGTAGTTTATAATCCCCCAGCTGCCTAAATAGGCAAATTTATCTAAAAGGCCCTTTTGCCCCGCCTGAAGGGCCTCCTGTACCCCCTCCGTATGAGTAACCACCCCTCCACAATCCATCGGGGAAACCGGATCAATAGCCGGTTGGTCAGGTTCCATACTTCTCCCCACCCTACTCTCCAGCCGCCCCTGAAGCAACACAAAAGTATGCTTGGTCCTACTCTTAGGGTCCCGCACTTGGTCAGCAGCTCCTGGAGCCAAATGTGGTGGAACTATCCTTTGCGGGCCCTGAATAGAGACCACTCCAACCCCTCCCTTCCTTACTGCCCGTACGGGGGAGGAGCTACCCCACTATTCCCATCTATGATAGGCAAGGCCCTTTTTTCCCCAGGAACCAAGGCCATCTGCAACCCCCCCCTTCCCCAGGGACGGCCCCTTCCCCTGCGACTGTTGGTCTGTATTCACCACCTGAAAACTATCCGATGAATTCCCAGACACTCTAGACCCAAAGATCGCATTGGCCTTTAATAATCCAGAATTTTCCAGTATTAAAGAAACCCAGCCTGATGTTATAAATTGGGCCCTTACCATCTGGCAATTCCTTTGGCTGACTAAAATAACAATGGCCGTAATATCGTGCCTAATAATGGGTTCGTGCAATATTACCCGTAGATGTTCTGCAATATTTAAAGGCGAACTCCATATCGGTAAATAGCCATTTACCAGAGGGCCGATTTATTGTGAAAATAAGTTCGTCCGGGAGAACCCTAAACAGGGACTTATCTCTGGGGGGGACCGCCCCTGCCCCCTCCCGCATCTGGCCCCCCATTCCCGTAACTGCCATACCGAACTTGGACTGATATGGACTCCCTTCATTCCCCCCCCCCAATTTATTGATACCAGACTCTCCCGAGGTACCTCGACCCTCCATCCTAATAACGTTCCCCCCCCTTTACTCCCTTGATTACCCTGGCATAACAGTAAATTCATTGTCTCGAATTTATCATTCAATACGTTCAACTGGGCGAACATAAAATGCAGAGTCTCTGTGGTGAGGGCCACGTGATTTGCAAGAAAATCCAATAATACCACATCGTCCTCTGGCCCTGAGCAATGTTCGTCCAGAGGAGTCCAACCCTCCATGCTTCGACCACTCCTGTGAAACGCAGGGGTCAGCATCTCCCGGGGGCTGCCACCCAACACCCGGACAGATGAGGAAGAAACCACCGCTTGGTTACCCTCTGGACAGACTGACACGGTTCCGGCTCCAGCCGAGGAATTACGGCCGCCTGGACCACCCAGGAAACTTTCCATACGCCTTTGCTTCAACATCTTCCCTGGAGGCGAGAGGCGACCTGCAACCTCCGCCCTATGTCGCTTCTGCTTCTTCACAACAGCCCCAACCCAAATCTCCTCGCTGGCCAAGGATAGAGGGGACTGACCGTCCTGGCCCTCGTCCAAGGGCCGCGCGCACACACCCTTGTGCGCGTGGCCCTTCAGCGCGCGGCCCTTCGGCGCACGGCCCGCGGCACATGTCTGCAGCGCTGCCGCAGGCCTGCCACTTACCTTTCTAGCTGGGGAACGCTGCATCCCGGGGTCAGTCCCCTGATTGATTTCCCCAGCGGCTCCAATCTCCGGTAACTCCTCAACCAGCGCCATCCCACTCACTCCCGCCACCAACAAGAAGGTAATTCACACAACTTAAGCTCCAGGCCCCAGGGCCGGGTCGCGCCGAAGGGAGCGCAAAAGGGCGCACCCTTGTGCGTGCAGCCTAGGCGTGCGCCTACGGCACAGCCGTAGGCTGACTGCTAGATTTTCTTTCTTTCAGGGTTGCAGATTTCGCCTCCCCTCGGGCTCAGCAGCCGGTGTCAATGTCAGGTAAGTAGGAAGAAAAAAAATTTGAAGCACGGCAATCCCCATTCCCCGCTCCTCACCACAGTGGCTTGTAGGCTGACTGCTAGGTTTTCTTTCTTTCAGGGCTGCAGACTCCGCCTCCCCTTGGGCTCAGCAGCTGGTGTCAGTGTCAGGTAAGTAGGAAGAAAAAAAACTTGAAGCATGGCAATCCCCGCTCCTCACCACCTAGAAAGCAAGTAATAAAGTGCTCATGCAGAGCACTAAATTCCAAACGGCTAAGCGACAATCAAACACACAAGACACCCCAAAATGCAGCCTATTAAGCACATTATGCCATGCAAAGAGACATTCCTCTAGATATATAACCAGTTCATTTGTGCCCATGCCCCCATCAATTCACGCTGCCCCCACCCATAACTAGTCTTGGTGCTTGCTGGGTGTCTTGTGGCTGTGGGGGACTGGATGAGGGCAAATCGACTGAAGCTGAATCCTGACAAGATGGAGGTGATGCTGGTGGGTAAGGCAGTAGGGGTGATGGCCCATTGATGGGGTCTGCCCTCCGCTGGTTCCTCAGGTGCAGAGTTTTGGGGTGCCCCTTGATTCACAGCTTCGTTTGGGTGTCCAGGTGGATGCTGTGGTGAGGAGTGCCTTTCATCAGCTACATCTGGTGCGTCGGCTTCAGCTGTATGTTTCGGACTCTGACCTGGCCACTATCATCCATGCCTTCTTCACCTCTCGGTTGGATTACTGTAACACGCTCTACGTGGGGCTACCCATGGTGACGGTTAGGAGACTGCAGCTGGTGCAGGACATGGCGGCCCGTCTCCTGGTGGGATTGGGCCACCGAGAACATATTACATCAATTCTACGTTCATTGCACTGGCTGCCTATAGTCTTCCGGGTCCGATTCAAGGTGTTGGTGCTTGCCTAGAAAGCCCTAAGCAGCCTTGGCCCATCCTATCTGTGGGATTGCCTCACCCCTCAGGTCCTAGATCAGCCCCTGCGGTCATCGGGGGGTGCTCTCCTCGAGGTTTCTCGGGGGGCCACATTGGGGAGGGCCTTCTCAGTAGCCACTCCTCCGCTGTGGAACTCCCTGCCATTGGAGGCTTGTTTGGCTCTGGATCTCACCTCTTTTCAACGTAGATGTAAGACTTGGCTGTTCCGCCTGGCCTTTGGTTGGGGTGGGAGCGGGTTAGGTGGTGGTGGTGGAGTGGGACATTTTTATCCTCCTTTTATGTATGGTTTTAAATTATGATGATAATTTTTTATGTTTTTATTGTAAGCTGTCCAGAGCTGCCTGTGGCAGGATGGGTGGGATATTAAGTTTTTAAAATAAATAATGATAAATAACCAGTTCATTTGTGCCTCCATAATCAATTCATGCTGTCCCCACCCTATAATCAGTTGCATTCCCATATAATCAATTCATGCTACCCCCACCCATAACCAGTTCATTTGTGCCTTCAATAATCAGCTGCCCCACCCCATACCCATTGTGCCTGGATCCCATAATCAGTTCACGCTGTCCCCACCCCCCCTGCTCCAACCCCCGCCCCCACAACTGCAAAGCAGCAGTGGACCCTGCCCGCCTTCCCTCCCCTCCTGTTTCCCCCCCTCACCTACCCGTGGTGGCGGCTGGGGCAGCTGTGGCGAATGGATCTGCGGTGTTGCTTGCAGTGGGCCGCCCACTCCTGCTGCAAGCCTTGCCTTGCTGCATCCCAGTCTCCTCCTCCTCCTCCCCCCCCCCACCGGGCTGCAGCTTGAATTTGCAGCTGCTTCTGGCTAGAGCTGGAAGCAGCTGATACTAGGTGGCCGCTGAGACAGAAACTCAAGTTGTAGCACCACCAGGGAGACCGGACTGCACACCAAGGCAAGGCTTCCTAAGGTGACCGCCCACCCCCGGGGAGAGTAGAGAGCAGTGGGAGTGGACGGCCCGCCGTAAGGAAAAATTTTTAACTGGGCTCGGCCGCCCCTGGTGGCCCTCAGCATAAAGCCGGGGGTGCTCAGTGGGCGCTATGCCACTGGGGGGAGAGAGCGTAGGGGGAGAGAGTGGACCAGGTAAAGATCTTGGGTATTACTTATGACCATGCTCTTTCCATGAAAACTCAAGTACTGGATGTGGTTTGAAGATGTTTATTCCAGCCATGCAGTCTGCATAATTTATACCTGTATTTATCCCAGGATGATGTTGCCACAGCGACCCATGCCCTGGAAAGCTTGATTTCGGTAACCCCCTTATATGGCCTTCTAGTGGCTCTTTTCTGTTGCTTGCAACTTGTTCGGCAGTGTGACTGCTTACTGGTTTGGGCAGCCTTAATCACATTAATTTATTTATTTTCACAATTTGTACCCTGCCCCTTCTGCAAAGCAGCTCGTGGTGGCTAACAGTTTATAAAAATATAAAAGACAATAATACAAATGCAATAAATAAAAATAAATACATAACAATAAAACAGTAAATCTTCCAGTCCCAATAGGGATATCAGAGGAAGTAAAAATGCAACCCCCACCATAACCCACACCTCCTCACCAAAAGCCTCACGGAACAGCCAGGTCTTGCAGTAGCGACAAAAGGAGGAGAGGTCAGGGGCCATCTGAGCCTTTGTTGGCAGGGAGTTCCACGGCCTAGGCACAGCCACTGAGAATGCCCTCCCCATAGTCGCTCCCTGGGATACCCAGGGGGCTTTGAGAACGGTGCCCCCTACCGACCGCAGGGGTCGATCCAGAGCCCGGGGAGTGAGGCAATCTCACAGATAGGTGGGGCCTAGACTGTATAGGGCTTTATAGGTAAGAACCAACAACTTGAATCAGGCCCAGAAGACTATAGGCAGCCAGTGCAGAGAACGGAGCACCGGTGTAATGCGCTCTTGGTGGCAGTGCCCTGCCAGTAGAGTGGCAGAATCAATTTAAGATTGATTTGCTGGTTTTTAGGGTCCTGAATGGTCTAGGCTTTGGCTATATTCGAGAGCTGGTCCTGGAATCTCACCCTACTGGCTATCTGTGCTTAGATGCCACCCATTGTTTGGGGATCCTGCTACCACACCTTAAATCAATAGGCAATTGGGCTTTTGCTGTGGCGGGTCCCTCAACGTAGAACTCCCTCCCTCTAGATCATCAGCAGTGGCCAAGAGGTAGATTGTGAACTACTGGTGAATCACAAACTGGTCTCCAGTTTATCACAGTGTGAGGAAGGGGACCAGCCTCTCGGAGACTGTCTCTGGGGAGGAGAGCAGGATTGGCATGCCAGTTTTGCAGGAGGAGATGGATTAGGAGAGCTCCTCCGGTGTGGCAGGGAAGGTTCTGTCTATGCAGGAGTGCTCCTCTCAGCTCCTGAGACCGGCAGTTACTGAGGATTCCTAGAGCCAGGAGTCAGTGGGAGAGGTTCTGGCCTGGAGCACCAGAGCCATAAAATGGTATAGACCCATGATCTGGACCTTCCTTTTTCTCCTCCCCCTGCCCCCCCATCCTGAGGACACCCCTAAGCACCCAACCCCCAACTCTTATGCAGCTCATGGTGCTTGCACTAACTTTCAAATTATCCTGCAGGAAGGGAAAGGCTCCCTACCCCAAAATAAGGCCTTTAAACCCTTAAATGAGCCTACCTTCGAATCTGTGAAGAAACATCCATGGAGGTGTGAACATGCCTAATTTGCCATGCTCTGATGGAATGCAAAAAGGCTCCCCCAACCCATCCATTATTCTGTGAGAGGGATGTTAAAAGTGATGTAGAACAGCAGGTTCCAAATTGGGGTCTGTGGACCCATGAGGCCATTTTAAGTGGTCCAGTTAAAAGTGATCTTCCCACTTTGTGTCTGTAGTTTCAAGCTGGCTGGGAGTACAGAAAGTGGGGCTCTGGTCTCTGCTGGAACCTCAGCCATCTTAGAAGCTGTGGGTTACCCCATGAATCAAGGTGGGTATGATAAGTTGGACAGAATTCTCTCGAGACAGCTCTGTTTACAGCCCAGCTTTTATTCAGTTGGTTTCACAGCAACTATAGCAACTCTTTAGCCCTGCGACAGGCTACCTACAGCAATTACATACAAAGATATAGACACGCGTAATCCATCTTTGACAGGGGCAGCTTGTCAGTCTCTATAACCTCTCCCACTTTCGAAATGGCTCTACCCGGTTTTATACCCACTGCCCTGCACTTCCCATGTGTTCAAGCTCTCCTGCCCTAGGGCCCAATCTAAAGTGCATGTGCAAACCATGCACGGAACGTGAGCAATGCATGCATACTTACCATGCACATGGTGGGTGCATATTCACCATTTGGATTGGTCTCTCCCTATATTATACAATTACCTTCTCTTTCCTCCTGTCTGTTCCTAGTTAGTGTTAACATCCCAGAGTCAAGGACTGCATTTCTTAATTTACATACAAATTATAATTGTCTTGGTCCACGTTTGTGAGAGGATGTTGTAAAAGCCAAAAGTGTAACTGGGTTCAAGAGAGGACTGAATATGGTCTTAGATGATAGGTCTGTACATTATTATTGGTCAAATCAGCTAAGAGGATGGACCAGGTTCCGGGCTGGGAATGAATAGCAGGAAATGTATCACTCCATTATGACCTGTTCTACATTTCTCGGAAACAACTAAAGCTGCCATTGCCGGAGACAGGATGCTGGGCTACATGTACCATTGGTCTGATCCAGAGTAGTATTTCATATGTTCTCATATTGTTATGTTGGACTTGGCCTAGTGGGGTTTTTTTGGTTGTTTTTTTTAGCAAGTGACTAGATTAGGACAGGGATAGTATTTTATCTTGGGAGTAGGGTTGCCACATTTTGCAATTTGACCCTGAGACTCCCATAGGCCAAAGCTCAGGGTCAAATTGCGAAAGGTGACAACCCTACTTGAGAGCTGAGTGCGAGTAACCCTCACTGCATCTAGATACTTGGTATTTCTCAGTCCTACATACTTTACCAGACTTTCCACAGAGGTTTTGTGTTTTTTTTTAAAAATAAATAAATGTCCAGCACCCCAAATAAAGAGCTCCTTTGGAAATCCATGGCCTTTACCTTTGCCCATTAAACTGGAATAATGCTTCTTATTTCCCAGCCTTGCTGGGGTGACAAGATTACTGTTTAATGTTTGTACAGTGTTTTATAAGTGCTAAGTACAAACATTTTAAACATGCTGCTAAGTTTTCCCTTTGCAAATGAAATTTAACGATTGGTTAGTAAAAAATGTGGTCTAAACCAGTGGCTCTTAGCCAAAACGTCACTGCCATTGGCTGGAAAGAGAGAATTAATCCTGTTAGAATACTTGCAAATGCACATACATTGGTTATTTAAAAAAACAATGTAATTCTTAAAGTGACAATGAGCATTTTTACACACACCTTAAAGTTCTGGATTTTTCAATCTTCTGGGTTTACAAGTCCACAAGTAAGTTCCAGATGCATCATTCTCACACACACTGCCCTGAGGCAGTTCCTGGATGCATTCGTCACACACACACACACACACACTGCCCTGAGGCAGTCTAAAGTAGCCGCAGCTTTAGATGTGATTGGCTGCCATGGAAACCAAGTGACCACAGCTGCCTGGAGCAAAGCAGTTTACCAAGAGAACATTTTACACACAAAAGTTCTGGGAGAAGTTCTACACAGATGTTCAAAGAGCCGGATGTTTAAGATCTGGGTGTGTGATTTAGACACACAGAAAGTTCAGGATGTAACAGCAACCATGCAGGAAAAATGTGTGTTTAAAAACACCTAATGTCATTTTAATCGCACTTCAGTTTTAAAATGTTTTTCCTCCCACTGTTATAACAGCAAACCTTGAAGAATGAATGAAAATATACAGTATTATATAAGGAGCTGCTTAACTGAGTCAGACCAATGGTCTATCTTAGCTCAGTATTGTCGCAACCTGACATGGCAGCAGGGTTTCAAATCTGGCTCTCCAGGGTCTTTGATAGAGGCTTCACCCAGGCATGTTACCAGAGATCCTGAATCAGAGATGCCAGGGATTGAACTAGGGACCTTATACAGGCAAAGCATGCCCTCTCCCACCTGAGCCACAGCCCACCCCCTATCTGGACTAGGGATAGGACTTCGGGTTGAAAATCAGGATCGTTTCTGAATCAAAGCGACTTGTCTTCAAATCAAATTTTGGAAACTATAGTGTTTGGTTTTAGTTTCGATCTGAGCAATATGGACCTAAGTTCAATATCTGCCCCCAGCTCTGCCTTCCCCAGACCCCTACCCAGTCCGGGTGCTGGGGGGCAGGGCTGCGGGCAGAGGGGCTCTGCAGGGGTAGGGAGAGGGGGAGTAGTTTATTTACTTTTTCTTTTAGGCTCCAGAGCCCAAAACGGCACCCCGTGGTGGCCAGTGTGGCCTTCTCAGAGCCACGTTGGGGGGAAAAATACAAGAGAAAGTCACTGCGCCTCCACAAAATGGCCACTATGGCGTTCTACACATGCACAGCCATTTTCCAAAATGACGCCAGAAGTGTTGGCACCATTTTGGAAAATGGCAGTTAGTCTGCGCATGCCCAGCTGCTGGCTGAGAATGTGCAGAACAGTTGCCATTTTGCAAAATGGTGCCAATGCTGCCAGTGCCATTTTGGAATATGGTAATGCAGGCACAGAATGGGAATAGCGACCATTTGCACATGCGCAGTGATCTTCTTTAGTATATTTTTCCCGGCGTGGCCCTGAGAAGGCTGCGCAGATGCCACAACTTGCTGCTTTGGAAACCTAGTAAAAAGGGTAAGTAAATCAACTACTCCCCCTCTCCTCACCCCTGTGCAGTTCCAAGGAACTTTGATCCTTGCCAGAGGATCAGAACCTTTTGGGATCATATCCCCGGTAAGGATCGGATTGCTTTGAATCAATGCAAGGAGTCCAAAATTGGACAAATTGTATTGATCTGATTCCGATCTTCCCATCCCTAATCTGGACACCTTGAGAAATGTGATTTTTGTTTAGAGGGAGTGGAGAGCCTTCTGTATCGGTAATACAGTGTGCTTGGGAATTACAAGGGCCATTCTTAAATGAGCATGGCTGGAAGGCAGGTCTGTGTTGGTTGAGTGGATCAGCCACAGAGCGCCCACACACAGAGTGAGTGAAGAGGGATCCAAACGTGGTGCTGCAATGCCCACGACGTTCACGATACCCACCCACCTGACCTCCACCCATCAGCCCTGACCAGTTTGAACAGACAGCTGTTCCACCTGCTGGGCCAAGAACTGCCCAGCTCTCACATCAGCACACTCCCACCGCATGACGTAAATACATGGCGGTACATAGGCAAGTGAAGCCACTGCAGCTGCTGCCGCCTGCCCTCAGCAGGAATCTGGGAGAGTAGAGGAGGAGGAACAGGAGAAGGCAGAGCTCTCAGCTATGCATCTGTCATGGCACAAGGGTGGCCACTAGCCACAAGGGCACTGGGCGGCAACACATGGAACACCGGGGCATGTCCTACAACCCATGGGCAGCTCAGGAACACAAGGGGGATTACATCAGGAGACCAATGGGACAACAGCTGAAAAAGCCAAACACAAATCCCTTCACTCCCCATCAGACTGACATTCCAGTCCTTAAGCCCCCCCCACACACACATAGCATGGAGTCCAGGACAAACACCAGCAGTGCATGGGGCCCTGGTCCAAGGGGGATCACAGCTGGTGGAGTGGGGGTGATGAGCCCTGCACCGCAAGCAGTGGGACTCTGTGACGGAGTGAACAGGGAGCAGAAACCGCCCCAGAGAGTTCTGTGTCTGCAAAAGTGCACTGAAACACTCCGGCTTTTAGAGCGGATGGGGGTTCTGACCCTGCCTGGAGACCTCCTACAGCGACACACTGAACCCAAAAATCATTGGGCGCAACTGTGACAGATTGAGAAGGGCTTTGGCTTGGCAGGGTTTCCCCTCTAGCCTCTGACCCGCCACCTACACTTGGGTGGATGCTCCTGGTCCCTGCTACCTGATGCCTCAGCTGAGCTCCCTGACTCCGCTGGCCATATCCCCACGGGCTTGGGCAGCCCAGAGCTGCAGAGTGGTTAGCTCAATCCCCTTAGGTATGGAAGAAGTATAGGGTTTTTCTGAGTAGACAAAGAGGTCAGGCTTCCCTGGAGGTCTAAGGTGCACCTAAGGGGCACCACACACCCCCTATTGTAGTAAAGGAAATACTGCAGCTATTTTGTTGTGGCCCTGAGGTTTTGTATGTGTTAAATATGTGATCAGGTTTTTTTTATCCTGCTATGGCACTACCACTGTTGGGGAGAGGGAGAGAGAGAGAGTGGGAGAGTCATTCTACTGGAGTCCCATCCACTGAATGGATGAGATGCTAGTAGAAGGGTTCTCTCTGTCTCTAAGTGGCAGGGTTTTACTCAGCAGCACGGAGTGCCCAGTGTTAACTAATGTTCTGTCCATCAGATTTTAAGGCTGATAACTCCTAGTTGCTGGATTTTTGGAGGCTCCGCCTACAACGGACAAGCCCCACCCCTAGAGCTCTGCCAGCCATAAGGTTCTGCCGGCCTTACTGCCCCACCAACTCAAAACCCACCAGCCATCACCGACTTCTGCTACAGTTTAACCTTTAGCACGTAGTTCCATTGGCTACATAATGCATAAATTAAGCATGCATATAGATATTTGTAGAATAAGATCCTTGAATTTGGCAGTATTGCTGCAGTATTTCTGTACTTAATTCACTGTACAGACAGTACAGTGCTGTATTCTCACTGAAGTCAGTGGGACATTACTTCTGAAGGTAGAAGGTGTTGACATCTGCCCTTTTTGTAATTTGGTGCCAATGTAATCCATTCAATATATGCATGAGGAGCTTTATTTATTCATTTAAAAAAATTGGAACACTCTAATACAACAAAGCCCAGGCTGTCATGTGTGCTGCATTGGAAATCATAACTATGACTAAGGTGAATCTGAATTATGGGGGAAAGAGTCCATGTGGGAAGTAAAGGACAAAGGCAAAAAGGTTGCCAGAAAATTTCTGGCCAAATTACTGGAGAGAGAAAGAAAGGGCAACAAACGATTTAATATTTCTTTAAAAATAAATATGTATTTAATGTATTGTATAGTAACTTCTGATTGTCCCAAACCTGGGTTTCCGATCCTAGCTTGGACAGCAAAAAGTGCCTGGGGCACTCAGTCCCCACATGGGCAATAATCAGCTGGGGTTGGTATTGGAACGATTTCCTTCTCTTGCACTCCAGCTCCAGGCACGGTGACATTTCCAATCTCAGGGCACTTTTGCAAACCAAACACCCAGGGGAAGGGGAGGGGAAGAGGCAATTAACCCTTTGCGGGGCTGCAAAAAAATGCCAAACTTCCGGTGCCTGCTCAGTAGGGGAGAGAGAGGAGCGTGTGAGCATTAGCAACAGCGGAGGAGGAGGGACCCGGAGTACTCTGTCGGGAGTAGCAGTAGGCGCTGAGACATGGTGAAAATAAGCTTCCAGCAGCCAGTGCCCGAGATCAAGCCGGAGAAAGAGGCGGCGGACGATGGGACCAATTCGGAGATCCTGCTCCCCCAGTGCGTGGTGAGTCGGGGAGTCAAGCTAGGGGCATCTCCCCCCACTCATGCATTTGGATGGGGGAGGGCAGGAGACTGCACCTCCCTCCCCGTGCACTGAGAGCTGGGGAGGGCAGCCGCTCCCCCCTTGGTAAACTGAGTTCCGGAGGGAGGAAGTGCCTGATGCCCGGAGAGCTTGAGACTCATTTGGTGTGTGCGGTCAGACTGGCAGCGCCCTGAAGCTCAACGGAAAGGTACCAGCCGTGCGCTTTGGCGCTTCAGGCAGGCACAGTTAGGGATCCATCCCGAGCCGCGGACAAGAAGAGTGCTCCGTGCGTTTTTGCGCGCACGCGTTTCCTCTGCCCCCAGGCTGAATGGCTCTCATTCCCTTCGGAGCCTTCAGCAGCTTCCCTTACCCAGTCAGAAAGAGCCAGAATTTGCTGGGCAAGGAGACCCGCTATCCTTAGGGGTTAGTCGGTTTCTGTACCAATGAGCCTACGATTAGGGGAGTCCCCTTCTCTCCAAATCTTGTCCTAGTCCCGGCTCAGCCGGCTAGGATAGATGGCTCTGGGCCAAAACCAAACACCTCTCTCCCATAGACTTTTGGACAGAGGTATTTTCTTCTTAAGAAAATTGCTTTCCCCACCCCCTTGCCCTATTAAAATGCAAAAGTGCACTAAAATGCAATAAGAGCTTTCACTGGTTTGGGTTTCTCCCCTGGATTCTCAACCCCACACTGTCAGGGTCAGATCCTGGCATCGGACAGCTAGTAGCTCACTGAAATCTTGTCTTAGTTCTTTGTTTTCTGTGTAAAGTAATTATTAAAGATTCCTCCAGGTTTTTTTTCCCTATTGGAAAGCTCCCCTTGCTTCCTACAAATGGCAATATCCTTGAGCTGTGCTGGCTTAAAGACATTGGACCACAAGCTTGATTTGAGCCCTCTGGAGCCCGACAGGCAGATGAACTTTGATTTGCAGTGCATGGGATGGCACCGTTGCCTGTCATCTCCTTTTCAATAATTAGCCTTATTTGGAAATGGATAGAACTATAAATAACAATCTCAAACAGGAGCTGTAATTTTTCATCTGTTTTTGAAGTCACTGTGCTGAATTTGTGACATCAGTGATTTCCATGGCAACAGGAGTGTGATGACATGGGGAGATGATTATAACTTCACAACTGTGAAGGGGAGAGACTTCCAGACACACAGCAAAGAAACTAAAAGGAGAGGAGAGCTTCAAAACAAATTGTATCATCCTAGTTTCCTTTCCTCCTCTCGATTTCCTGTGAATGCAGTCTTTGTCACTTTCCTAGCATGGATGCAGGGCTGCACCTTTTGCTTGATTAACTCATAACTAGCTAAAATTATCCACTTGTTAGTTGACTCCAACCAAAGCTCCACCTTTTTCCTATCTTGCAAAAGCCTGCCAAATGCTATGCCAAAAAGGAAAGTTTTGCACTGCCTCCAACCAGGCTTGGGCTCTGGCAGACCTCGGGGGGAAGGGAGTTCCATAATACTGGGGTAGCAACCAACAATGCCTCTCTGTGGGCCCTTGTTGTATGGGTAAGATTGGCAGTTGGTACCCACAAGAGGGCGCTCCTGCCTGACTACAGGGGTCGCAGTGGAGCCTGGAAGCAGAGGTGGTCATTTAGATATTATTAACAAACATTTATATAGCACCAGTAGTGTACCTGGCACTTTACAAAGTAATAAAATAGACACGGTCCCTGCCCCTAGGGCTTACAATCTGTGAGACAGGAGTTGGGGGAGAGACTTAGGAAGGGGAACAGAGGGAGAGACAAGGGGTCTAACATTCATGAAGATGAGAGGTCTCAGGTGCACGTACTTGGCTTGGCTACTATGAGAATGACAGCAGGCAGGTCCATGTGGCAAGGATAAGGGGAAACAGATCGTAGGTATAGGAATAGTGGCTCAGCAGGATAAAGAGTCAGACAGAGCAGAGCGAAAGAGGTGAGTTTTAAGGAGAGATTTGAAGGTATGAAGGGAGGGTACAAGGCGGATGTGGACAGGGAGGGAGTTCCAGGCATGGGGGGCAGCAAGTGAGAAGGGACGAAGGCGCTTAGGGGAGCAGGGAAGGCATGGAAGGGTGAGAGAAGGGACAGAGGAGGAGCGAAGTGCACGGGCTGGAGCATGGAGGGCGATAAGTGCAGAGAGGTAGGGGGAGCGAGGTTGTAAAGAGCTTTGTGGGGCCCAAGCTGTTTAGGGCTTTAGAGGTCAAAACCAGCACCTTGAATTGTACCTAGAATGCTATAGGAAGCCAGTGCAGACTTTGGAGCACAGGTGTAATGTGTTTCTGGTGACTTGTCCCCGAAAGGAGCCGAGAAGCTGCATTTTGCACCAGCTGCAGCTTCCGAACAGTCACCAAGGGCAGCCACACATAGAGTGCATTGTTGTAGTCTAGTCTTGAGACAATGACAGCATAGATGATGGCCGCCAGATCTGAATCAAAAAGAAAGGGCCACAGCTTTCTCACTAGACTGAATTGGTGAAAAGCACTCCTTGGCACCACCACAGCCTGACAATCCAGGCACGGCAGGGGGTGGAGCACTCCAAGGCTGCAAACCTGAGTAACTAGAGAGGGCTGGACCTCCTCAATAACAGGAGTCCCAATTCCCTTCAAGTCAGAAGATCACTCAACCATCACCACTTCGGTCTTGTCTGGATTCAACTTCAATCAGCTCACCCTCATGCAGTTCTCAACAGGAGCCAGACACTGGGAAAGCACAGCGACTGCAGGACCTGGGTCAGATGAAAAAGAGAGGTAGAGCTGGGTGTCATCAGTGTACTGATGGCACTTGACTCCAAACCTCTGAATGATCTCGCCCAGCGGCTTCATATACACATTGAACAAGAGGGGAGACAGAATGGAACCCTGTGAGACACCACAAGGGAGGTCCCGAGGGTACAACGAGCCATCTCCCCTTCCATCACCATCCGCTGGGACATCCCTTAGAGGAATGAAAGGAACCGCTCAAGAGCAGTCCTGCGCACCCCTGCCAGGTCCCGCAGACATGTCAACAACACCTCATGATCAACCATATCAAAAGCTACAACCTTCAAATCCCTTTGAGAGGGATCAAATCCATCAGTGAGCAGTCAATGGGGATGAGGACCAGGGGAAGCCTGATGGAAAAGAAAAACATTTGGAGGGATTTGAAGGTTGGGAGGGACCACTGAAATACTTCCTCTTCATTTCTTCCATTTGAGACCAACACCGCAACCACACACTCTACAGTTGAATGTTAATGGCAGCAAAGAGGATGGAACTACTTACCGATGACAAGGTCAGCTTTGTCACATGTGGACGGAAGACCAATTAAATCGAGCGTTAAGATCCTGATTCTGTAGCTTCTTTGAAGATGAGTCCCCGTGGAAGGCAAGGGGCTCCATGCATATAAGATCTGCTTGCACACAGCATTCACAATCTGGACAGATGTGAATTATATTGTCGGATTTAAATTCTTTGAGAGAAGACTGTAGCACTTTCACAATTATTTTTGCCTCTTAAAAATCACTAAAATAATATTTGCAAATTTTAATTTAATACTCTCTAATAACTTGCTGGGATGGATCAATGCTGTTGATATCCAGCTATGTGCTATGTACTCCAGCAGTCAAAGTACATTTCTTTTCTGAAAAGTGACCCAGTTTATGCCATTGTGGGGCTTCCTGTCTTTGCCTGTTGTTCCCTGATCTACCCCCAATTTGCAAGTTATCTGAGAATGTGTTTCAATTCCACATTCCAGCTGTTAAAACTGAAACTGGGACTCTGAAAATCAAATGGAGCTCTCCTATTTCTTGCATTACCACCAGTTTCTGCAGCCTGACCTTAATAAACAATTTTGCTGACGTGTGAGTAAGGAGAAAGAATCTAGAACATTTTACTAGCTTGAATTAGTAAGAATTCAATAAATAACAAAAATGTATTTCAGTTTGAAAACAAGAATAGACCATGAAAGCACACACTTCCTTTCTAAGTCGCTTTTTAGAGTAGAACCATACTTTGGGATGACATTTTGGAGTAGGGTCTTCTGCATGTACAGTTCAGGCTAAGTGGGTCAAGTAGGAAGTGAATCTGTGGGTGTTACCACAAGTGACGGCAGACTGCCACTGTCACAACTCGATCCAGACCAGGAAGCCGCTTGCAACCCGATCAGGATCGGGTCCAACTGCAGAACAAACGTTCACGCAGTCGGGCTTGGGGAGCTGCAGAAACATGACTGGTTGGCCCTGCCCTGCTCCCATGCTGCGTGCAGCACTCTGCCCACTACCATGCTGGGCAGCTATGGCGGATGGTCATGGCAGATTCGGACTGGGCCCCGGCAAGCTATAGCAAATGTTATAGCCTGCGGTGGCCTGATTGGGCAGGTGATAGCCTAGGCTGTGATCCTGAAAGTCGCCAGGATCACAGCCTGGGATAGCCGCTACCACGCCTGGGAGAAATCTGGGGTAAATGTTTGGCAACCAGACAGCAAATGTGACGATAACCTGTGGGCCAAAGTAGGCCACAGCAGGCCTAAGCAGGCTGCCATCACGTTTATTAACACCCTATGTGTTGTACAAATATCTGTAACAACTCTACTCTTACTCCATTATTTGTATTATTTTTATATGTCCTTAAGTAGCTCAGCCTCACAACAGCATTATTCCCATTTTACAGCTAAGCACCTAAGGCTAAGAGAGGGTGGATACAGCCACATGAGGTGGGTGGCACCAATCCCCCCGCACTCCAGGGCAGGCAGTTGCCACTGCCATACTTCAGGGAGCTCACACAGGTGCAACTCACACACGCAATCTTCAAACTCCACAGCAAAATGGCACCTTTCACAAAAGGCTGCCTAGGTTGGGTGCAGTTCCTGCATGCACCAGCAGGTGGTGCTATGCCTGCATTCTCCACCAGTGCTGTAGCAGGGGGTGTCCCAGGGCCACATGGGGCACTGGGGTCGCACTCTGGGGAATTAGCTCACACCCTGCTACGCCATTTCAGTCTCGAGCCTTGGCTGAATCCCCCTCTTTACGGAAGGGGGTACCCTCTCAGGACACACCACACAGTCCAGATGGTATTAAGTCCACAGTCCTTTATTGGACACAACCAGTGTACACAGTCCCTGGGGCTGCCGGCTCAGTCATCTCTACCCTGCAGGCCCAGGTCCATCTCTCTCAGGCACAGGAGCACCACAATATCAACCCCCGAAGTCTATCCAGCCAGGCCTTAAACCCCCCAGGCTCTGGCCAAGCCTTCCCCAGGCAAGAGGCTCCCTCCTGGGCACAGCCTCTCCCACTTGCCTGGGTCCCTCTGGTTCTTCAGCACCTTCAATAGCATAGAGCAGGAAGGCTTGTTCGGGGAGATGTTGCTCCTTTGGCTCCCTAGCAGAGACTTTCTCCTCTCTGCCTTGCTCTCTTCTTATACACAGCAGAGTGGGCATGGCCAGGCTTCTACTCTTCAGCCTTAAAGGGCCAGTAACCTACCCATTCTGTCAGAGGGGTTTCTCAGACTGTGCTTCCCACAGGCTGATCCCCAACTCTGGGGCTGGCTCTGCCACACCCCTGTGTGTGCTCAGCCCTCTGGCTGGCCCACACAGCCCCCTTCTTAAAGGGGCAGCAGCCCCACAGGACTGCTCCCTGCTACAGTACCATTTTAATTATGTCTCGACAGCAAATGTGATGCAGGCTTGCTTGTGTGCTGCAGAGATGAATTGATCATCTTAAAATTAAGAAAGAATGTAGTTCAGACTGACTCAGAAAATCTACTTGATTTCGAAGCAGTCACTATTTTAAGGGTTTCGGGTAAGTGTGATTTCATTGTCATTTAACTCAGCTTGTATGAAATTAACGTCTCTGCATAGTCCTTGTGGCTGAATATAATCATCAGAATGTCTGCCTTAGTAGTTACTAAAACATACAACTACACACTCATTTGCTGCATTTTGTATTTTTATCAATCAGGCCCCAAGACTCTTAAAACCTTTCACTTTTAAGTTATAATATACAACTAATGTCTTTTTAAAATATATGAATGTTGTATCCATTTGTTTCCCAGCATTTCTGTGCAATTATCAACCCATCTGCTTATCTGTAAATATCTGGTCCCTATTACCATAACAGCTGAGCATCTGACAATCTTTGTATTTATTCTCAAACACCCTTGAACAGCGGGATAGTGGTATTATCCCCATTTTACAGATAAGGAATTGAAGCACCTCACAGAGCTTTAACTGTAAGGTCATCAGAGAGGCATGTAAATTGATCAGGCCTCAGAATTTGATGGTCTGAGATGTTCGCATCAATTGCTAGCCTGGCTTCTTATGGGAACAAGATTTATGCAATTTCTCTGTGTGCTTGTGCTTGTGCTCATTGGATTCCCCTTAATAACTTTCAATTTACAGACTGGTTTCTTGCAAGTTTAACAGAGGGCCCACAGTTACAGAGGTTCCGAAAGCTTCATAATGGGGAGTGCTGCTGGAAGGGAGATATGGCTTCTTGTGCAGCCAAACAAATCTCACTAACTTGCATAGAGCGTTGCCCACTCTTTGGCCACGTTCTCACAAACAGCAGTAAATTGAAGTAGTTTCCACAATGTAATCACATTGCAGTAATTACTTCACTTTGGCAGCATTCAAATGAACAGCTAAACTGAAATAGCTTCCAGATGTGAGACCACCTCCCACTCCACCCTCTCAGAGGAGCAAAGGGGAGTTGGGCTGCTATGTCTTCACTCAGACAGAGGCCCATGCAGTGTGGGGTCTCAGCCTGGGTGAAGATAGTAGTACAATTAAAATCCCCTCCATCCCTTTGGAGGCTGCTGATCTCTGGTAGGATGGATGGGAGCCTGGCTGTCTTGTCTTCACTCCTGATTTTTCAGGAGTTACATATTCTCTTCCTGCTTGGTGGTTTACTTTGGTTTGTGCTCTGTTTGTGTGAACAATACAGAAGTACAACCCAAGTAAGGTGCAGCTTGAAGTAGTTGTTCTTTGGAATGTGACCTTATAAAAACAGGTTTCATGGGTGAAACTTTCAGTTATTCTTAAGATATTCAGTGAGAGTTCTGACCTGGCCATTAAACAGTCTTTTTCGGAAGCTGCCCCGGTTCAGATTCTTTTTCTGTTTCATTTCATTTCACTGTTTATTTATACCCCGGATTCTCTCAACCAAAGGTGGCTCGAGGCAGCTCACAACAGTCAATAGCAATAAATACACTTTGGGTTTAAATCCCATGCAGGGGAACCCACACATTAAAAAATCAATAATTCATCCTGTATACACAAAATTTACACAAAAATCCCATAGCTGTCTATAATTCTATCTAACATTTAATCCCAATACTCTTGCTGCTGGCACCCCTCATCTTGCCGCTGCCTGCTTCCACCAGGCAGTCAACTCCACACCTATCTCCCTTGCTGCCACCAAGGGAGGTTCTCCTCCTCCTCCTCCACCACCACCACCACCCCTCTCTCACAGGGGGAAGGTTTTCCCACCACCTTTGCCAGGACAGAATTAGCATTATCTAGACATACTAAGATTTCTCCGCCCCAATCTCCCGACCCAGCCGAAGGGCACGGCCAAAGGGCAGGCCCCTTTAACCGTGCCCCTTCAACCCACGCCCCCAGCATGCGCCTCCGGCACGGCCTCAAACTACCCCTGGTGTTATGGGGCATGCCCTGCAAATTCCCCTCCCCAAGCCCCGCTCCCACAAGGATGGGGGGGAGGGAGCACTGTCCCCTGCTGCACCTGAGCACCGGCCCCCAAGTTCCAAGACAAGTCTCTGTCCTGTTTCAGGGGAGGGGGGGGGAATGGGAGATGTCATCAGCTACACAGACTCCTGCGCCACCCCTAGGTGCCCCCAGCTTGCTTGCAATGCTGCTGCCTCCAGACTCCATTAGGCTATCCCGGTTGTTATGGAGCACGCCCTGCAAATTCCCCTCCACAGGCCTCGCCCCCACAAGGGGCGGGGGGAGGGAGCACTGTCCCGCGGCCGCTCACCTGCCGCACCTGAGCACCGGCCCCCAAGTTCCAAGGCAAGTCTCTATTGGATGGATTGAGAGAGAAAGGCAAGCACTAGTGGGAGCAGGAGAGAATTCTTCAAATAAACATCTGAGAATGAGCAATCAAGGCAGAGAAATTAGTAAGAAGAATCTCGTGATGTCTAACTGGATTTATTTTGAATGAACTGACCTAAATTGGTTTATGAGCGTCAAAGCCCATTTAAGCTTCTGAAGTGTGGAGACCTCCCCCATTTTTGATTAAATTAGGTTCTGACTTAAAGATACCTCTGTTTCCTAGTCTAGAGGGATGGGAGGATTAGGGCCAAAAGAGTTCTGATGGGGTCCAGACAGGCAACAGATCCAAAGGGGCAGTCTAAGTACAAGTCCGAGTCCAGACCGAGGTCAAATCCAGAGAAACAGTCCGAAGTGTGTGTCAGGCAGGGATGGAACACTCAGGTAGAAGGTAGGCAGTGGGGATCAGGAGTGCAGAGGTAAAAGCTAGGAACCAGGAGACAAACAGGGGTCCAAGGACAGCTGTTCAGGAGGCAGCAAACCAGACACAAGCCAGGAGCCAGATTGTTGCTCTGCTTGGCTCCTGCTTCGTGTCACATGCCATTATACAGAGCAGGCCCAGTCAAGGGCCAATCAGGACATGGTGGGTGGGAACCCTATCAGACTGTCCAACGGATTAACAGAACCAAATCAAGGGCCAAACATGACCATATTAATGGTGCAGGGGTGCCAGCTACAAGCACCAAGGCCCCGAGGGCATCGGTTCAAGACCAAGTCTTTACAGCATTGATAGCTTTTGCCCTCCACCCCTGTGTTCACTGTTTTGCTTTGAAAGGCTAACACCCCTCCCCCCCCCATTCTTCCTTTACAGCTTCCCTCCCCCCCTCCCCCCCCATGTTGGCTTTTTGCACAGGCTTATTTATGTTTGGTCACAGTCTTTAGTTCTGACTTGTTACAACTGAACGCCCTGTGTGGCCCAAAAGTGCCTTGCGTAGTCTCACCAACAGAAGTTGGTCCAATAAAAGATAACATCTGAACAGCTTTCACCCCCGTCTCTCTTGTGCATCTGAAGAGGCTAAAAGAGCTGCTTTTTACTGCATGTACGGTGATCATGAGTCATCAGTTTTGCTTCAGCACATTTGCAGGAGGGAGAATATTGGGAACCATGGTTTAGCAAATAAGATTAGCAGGCAGTATCCACAGAATCCCAAATTGGGAATGGCAAGATATGGAGATTTTGGGGAGCATTAATAACAGGACTGTGCATAGTAATGGGCCCCTAATTCTTTTTTTCTATTTATTTGCTGTGGTGCCTACTGTAAACATACAGGCTTTACAAACACTTAAGGACAGCCTCTGGGGTGGGGAACTTGCTGTCTAAAGACAAGGGTGACGGAGAACAACAGTAGACAGTGTAGTTCATAAATACAGTAGAGAAGCAGGATAATGCACAATTCATAACTAGCAGAGCAGGATTTGCTGCAAGCATCAAAGCAGAGGTGGGTCCTGAAGGTCAATTTAGTATGAGCAGAGTAAGAGGACCTTGAAGATGAGCTGGGATGGGTGACAGGAGGGTCATTCTTTGGGGCAAGGAGAGAGATTACACGGGGAGGGAGATAACAGTGCAAAGCTGAACATGGCTTGGAAGGAATGAGGGAGTAGGAATGGCACGCAGCTTGCCAGGAAGAATCAGTGTTACGCAGAGTTAATTGAAAATGATAGGATGCTGCTGAAATTGAAGGGAGGAAAAGATCAGGGAAAAATAGCAGTGTCTATCAGGAGTGGTATTATTAATTTGTATTAGTTTTGTCTAGAGGCCCCAGCTGAGATAAAGGCCCCCTGTTGTGCTGGGCACTTTACAGGCACACAATCAGAATTCTACCATGTATAGAGTTTACGTATTGAAGCCTCTATTCACAAACCCCTTCGTCCAGTCACCCCATTGAAGCCCACGTAATGGTGCAGCACAAATTGAGTAAGTAGTGAAAATCTCTTCCTGGAACAGAGCAGAAGAAAGTCAACATTATAGGGCAATATTTTGAAAGGTCAGGGCTGGCCTTACCGTGGGGCAGTTCAGGGCGGCCGCCCCGGGCCCCACTCTTGGGAGGCCCCCGCACTCGGGGCCCCCAGATCCTGGCCACTATCTGTCTCAGCCAGGGAGTGAGAGAGAGGCAGAGGCCCCGCCTCTTCCTCGTTCCCTGGCCCCCTTCGCTGCCTGTCAGTCTTGGCCAGGGAGTGAGGGCGAGGCAGGGCCTCTGCCTCTCTCTCACTGGCCCCCTCTGCTGCCTGTCAGATTCAATCTGCTGCTGTGGCACCTGGCGCGACCCAGGAACCGTCGAGCAGGCCCAGTGCGGGGCTCAGGCCAACGGTGGCAGAAAGTCCTGCGAAAAATGGCTCCCCTGCCCCCTCCGCCCATCCCCGATCCCAGGCCCGGATAGAGCCCCCAGACTGAGCTGGGGAGCAACCCCTGAGCCAAGGAGCATCCCTAGGCCACCGGTGGGACAGTGGGGCCCCACATTTCCCCCCCGCCCTGGACCCTGCAATTGTAAAGGCCGGCCCTGTGAAAGGTGCTTAAGGACAACTGGCTTTCAGTTAGATTTAGGACCTGTTCACACGAGCACTGGCCTGCTTTACACAGCCCCCTGGATTAGTTTACCTGGACACGGTTCAGATGACCCTTTTACGGAGTGGGGGTTATTTGCCTCTCATTCACTGTTAACGTATTGGTATGGTTGCACAGATACCATGCATGGGTGTTACAGTACTGCTGCTTAGGGTAGTGTGTGGATGTTAACCATAGGGGCACTTACCCCAAGCCCCTTGTAGGGGTGACAGAAGAATTTTTGCCACCCTAGATGGTCCTGTCTCCATACCACCTCTTCCACCCCCGATCCAGCCACAGAGCTTACCAGAGGCATGGGCAGGCTTACAGGCAGTGAAGGCAGCTGCAGTTTTGGCCGCCCCTTCAATTTGCTGCCCTAGGATGCCTGTGCTGCCTTTATCGTAGCACTGGCCCTACCCTCTTAAGCATCTGCCCTCTGTCCTGGCAACGGTTTGTGTGATTGTTCTCAAGTGGTAACAAGCGAGTTGGAAGTAGTGAACTCTCTCTGTAGCTGTCATACAGTGTTATCCCTGTGCAAACCATCCTAGGTTAGTTTACCTTGGGAGGGAAGGGGGAAATCTCTCAAGTGATTCATGAGTCTTAGTCAGTTATGGGCCTGAGGTGCCTAAGTGAGTTAGGTGTTTCTGAGGCCGTTTTCAGACGAGCGTGGCAGCACCCGCGCTTGTTTCTCAAAAGAGCCGGCAGTCCGTTCCACATGTGACACTGCCGCCGAATACGCGCATGCGCGGCCGATGCACATCCATTTCCGGCCGCAAACTGACCGGGTCGGCGATCAAGGCTGGTCATACGCGGCCGGAAATGGAAGCGCATCGCCCGCACATGCGCATATTCGGTGGCAGCGTCACGTGTGGAACGGGCTTCCGGCTCCTGAAAACAAGCGCGGGCGCCGCTGCGCTTGTCTAAAAACAACCTGAGTTTTGCTCATTTCCTTACAGGCGCTTGCATGGTGTCGTAATTGCAGTACATAAGCATTCCCCTAGTATTTAGACATAACAGTTTCTGTCTCCTTCCCATCCTACATGAGACAAAGCTTGATTTATTTATCAGGTTTTTTTGGTTGTGGTTTGTTCGTGCATGTGCATGTGGATGTGTCTGTGTGAGAGGAGCTCGCTGTGGGAAGGCTAAGTGGAGGGGCTGTGTTTTGGGTTTTCACTATGGATGTGCAAGGGGGCAAACTTTGTATTTTTGATTTCTATTCTGGTTTCGGTGCTAGTTTTTGTATTTTTTTGTGCCTCAATATTTTGGGACCTTTTTGACGGGGAAAGAATTGGTAGCTGCTACAGTTTATTGGGAAGCAAGTAAATGTAGGGTGTAGGTGGGGAGGGGATGCAGCCTCTGTATGATTTGATTTGATTTATTTATGGCCAAAGCCAAAGCCAGATAAATAAACAAAAACAGAATAAAGCACTTAAAACACAATAGACCATTCGTAGGCAACAATCCTTGTCTTGTCACCTTGCCCTCACAGATCTATACACATCTGGCTAAAAGAATCAATATTTACAACGTTTGCACCCCACTATAGCAGTATGTATAGAGCTGGATACAAACCAACCCAGCCAGAGTTATATCAAAATAACAATAATAGCTAAACACCATCAATTCTTATTCAATTTACCCATGAGGGAGATTCTTAGAGCCTCTGTATGTGTAAGGGAGTGCAGCCAACAGTGTGCGTGTGTGCACTCACATGTGTAGGTGGTAATTCTACAATAAACGGCAAGGAACCCTGGTATCAGTGAGCTCCAAAGCACCGTACAGGGGAATCCCACCCCCTTGCCTCATCCCATCCAGTTCCCTAGGTGCAGTTCCACCTCCATCTGCCAGTGTAAGCAGGCTAAACACATGAAACAAAAAGCTTCCAAAGATCAAGAATAAACCTAAGTCAAAACACAGTCCACTCCTGTATATCACTGTTGTTGGGGCTAAACTCCCACCAGACCAGTACAACTTTCCACAAAACATGAAGGATACTTCAGCTGCTAGAGCAACAGTTAAAAACATCAGATTAGAAGTGGGAATTGAGAGACAAAAGCACCTGAAAATTGCAGGGCAGTTTCCATGTTTTGAATATGGAAGCCAAAAAGGGATTTTTGTGTTTCATCGAAAAATTATCACCTGAGCACATTGAGGTGAGTGATCATTCTGGTGTTCTCTGTTTGAAAATTCCTTCCTTGTTCATTCTATTGTAGAGTTAGCTTTCTGTTGAATAACACACAGCTGAAGTTTCTTCAAAACAGAACTTTACTAAGAGCTCAGAAGACATGCTTCCATACTGTACAGACTACATGGGACAAGATGGAGGACAGAGAGAGGAGAAGAGAGGAGACAAGGAGAGGGGGAAGAAACTGTTTCATCCCCTGATCCCCCTACTGGACAAGCCCCATATTAAGCTTGTAGGGCTTGCAATGGGCTTTTACTTGTGACTTGCACAATTCAACATCCCTTCTCAACAGTCACTAGTCAAACCCACTAGGTTCATTCTTCTTAATAGTTTGCGATGGCGTTCCTCTGTTAGTGGCTTCGTGAACGCATCCGCTGTCATATCCTCTGTAGGACAGTATTGCAGATCTGTGAGTCCTTGTTCCTGTGAGTCTTTCAGGAAATGATATTTTACATCAACGTGCTTGGTTCTGGGGTTAATTCTTTCTGTTTGCGCCAGCGCTATACAGCCTTGGTTGTCTTCCAGGATCAGCGTGGGTCTGTCCAGTTTTTGCTTCAGATCATTCAGAAGCTGTCGCAACCAGATAACTAATTGGCTGGCATGAGCTGCTGCCGCGTACTCTGCCTCTGTCGAGGAACGTATCTCAGAAGCTTATTTCCTACTGCACCACGCAAAAATAGGTACCCACTGGTAGTTTTTCGGTCCGAATGGTCTCCAGCCCAATCTGCATCCACATACCCTATCAGGTCTGACACGGAAGTTGCTGGGAGCTGTAGCTTTAGGTGCACAGTCTCTTTCAGGTACCATAAGACCCTCTTCACGGCGTTCCAGTCCCTTTGGGTTGGGCTGAAACTTGTCTGCACAGTATACCTATTGCCACCGCAATATCAGGGCTTGTGATTGTGGCAATGTACAAGAGCTTTCCTATCGTCTTTCTGTATTACTTATTGTCTGGCAACAATAAGCTCAGTTCTTTGATCTCCTTTGGGTAGCTGGTAGGTGCGGGCGGGCCGGTAAATCCGGTATCCGATAATGCCGGTACTGGGCGTACCGGCATTATCGGATTCTACCCGGTAAATCCGGTCCGGTTACCGGATTCCGGGTACCGGATTTTTTTACATTGCAGCCATTTAAATGAATGGCTGCAATGTAAAAAACCCACCAAAAAAGTAAAAAAAAACTCCCCGAGTCCAGGCTGCGCGGGTGGAAGGGGGGACACCCCCCACCCACCCTGCCCAGCCTGGATTTTTAAAAAGAAAAGAGCCCCCCCC
>QEPC01001708.1:118135-182619 GCA_003113815.1 Sphenodon punctatus | reverse complement strand
GGCACTGTAAGATTCAGGCAGGCTGCAGAGGAGTAGGGCTACCACATGGCTGTCCTTTATATCTTCTCCAATGCCGCACAGCTGTGCCACTACTTCCAACATGGCATTTATATGCTCCTGCATTTCACTTTCTTTGCCAAGCCTCATTTTGTATAGTGTCCTCATTAGAAGCAGTTTGCTATTCAGGCTAGTTCTCTCATGCACGTTTCGCAATGGAATCCACATGCCTCTTGCTGTGGTCTCACTTCTTATATGGATTAGCTGGTTTATTCTACCAATAAACTTATTGTAGCCTTTGCTGACCTGTCCTTTTTATCCCATTTCTCATGATTTGCTGCTGGTCTGTTCGTGGTAATCACTTCCCATAGATCTTCTTTAGACAGCAGCATTTTCACTTTAAACTTCCACAATTGGTAGTTTACATTGTTCAGCTTTCCTACTGAAAGTCTGAGCTCTGAGCTACTTGCCATACTTGCTTCCCTCCCTTTCCCCTTCTGGGATTTAGGCCTTCTTACTCACAGTCAGTAGGCCTCTCTGTCTGGGAGTTTTTTTCTTTCACAGTCTTCACTCCTTGTGGGCTGCTTCTAGTCTTCAAAATTGCCTTGAAGATGTTCTGGGCCCGTAACCTATTGTAGAGTTAGCTTTCTGTCGAATGACGCACAGCAGAAGTTTCTTCAAAACAGAACTTTACTAAGAACTCAGAAGACATGCTTCCATACTGTACAGACTACATGGGACAAGATGGAGGAGAGAGAGAGAAGAGAGGAGACAAAGAGGGAAAAAAACCTGTTTCATCCCCTGACCCGCCCGCTACTGGACAAGCTCCATATTTTTATTTATTTATATAAAATGTAAGCTTAATATAAATATTAAGCTTGCAGGGCTTGCAGTGGGCTTTTACTTGTGACTGTTGCACAATCCAACACATTCTAGGTCCGCTTGCAATGAGTTCTGTCTCCTGCACTCAAGTGTTGTCCAGCCTGAGGATGGCAGGGCCCTGTGTGGTCTGAAAGCTTGCTTACTCTTACCAACAGATGTTGGTCCAATAATAGAGATTATCTGGAGTATTTTGTCTCCATCTTCCTATGAGTTGGCAGCATGGTGGTCATGGTCAGAAGGGCAGGCGTAATCTTTTAAAGAGCATCTTTGAATATCAGGACAGAGGTTTTGAACTGGAGTCTTCATTCCAGTTTAAACCAAAAATCAAATAAAGACTCCTGGCCAACGTTTAAATTCAGTCCATAATTATTTTATTTGGGTTGCCGCCTCTTTATGAAGACTCTGAACTATATAACTTGAACTTTGCTGTTGCTACTTTTTTCCCCTTTTCCTCATTATATCCAAGCTTTTTTTATAGAGAGAAATGTGCAGGCTATTTTTATCTATCCATATATCAAGCTGTCTTGATATGACTTCTTCGAGAATGACTTCTTCGAGAATCAAGTGCTTGTTGGCAATTAATTTTAGATCAGAAAAAATAGTTATAACTTACAGCTTGATACATGGTTCATGTGTGCATTTTGTTTGTAACTGATCTAATTTTTTTCTTATTGTCTAGGCATGCACAGTGTTAGGGCACAAGGGAAATGCATTTTCCTTTTTAGAGCAGGTATAATTTAAGTTTCTTCCAATCTGATATATGCTAGCATGCAGAAATTCATTAGTTTGAGGGAATCTTGCTAAAAGAGCTGCAATGCTATCTCTTTGGCATTATTTCCTCTGCAGTCTGCATCACTGCTGTCTTATCACCTAGAGGCTCCTGACTTCCAGGAGTTGTTTAATGACAAAGCTAAATGTATGGCGTTGAAGTTTTCTTTTGAAAAAAGAATGCTGTTGGCAGTAAACACTCGTGCAAGATTTATTTTGTCTAGATTTTCAGCTGCTGTTGCAGTCTGCTGCAGTGAAGGCAGAGAGCAATCAGCGCCCTATGTAGTTGACATTTTTTTCCCTTCTAAATTCTGCATCCAGGAAACTCAAATTCTGAGGGGGTTGGGTAGGGACCCTATTCTGCAAGCAGAATGAATGAGACAGATTAACTATATGGTGCAAATTATGCAGATTCTGGATGCACATTTGTTCCCAGTATGCCATTCCATCAATTTTGGACATTTCATAATTTAAAAATATCACACTGACCTCTTGGAGTGTCTGTGTAGTATTTTGTGCTTTTATCCCCAGCAGAGGGTCATGGATTATAGAGCCACAGTTTCAGCTCTGTAGTTAAGGTAAGATGGAGATCTCATGGAATCCCTGCCTGTCTTTAAAATTGGAGTTTTGGGGCACTTTACTTCCGGGTTTGTGTCCAGATCTGTTGCAGGTGATTTCTCTGTTACTAAAAGCTGTATGTTCTCTTGAACGTGTTCAAAAATTAAATGACAGTGTCTACTAACTGCTGCTTGATGTTACAAAAAAAGAGCATGCTTTCAAAGAAAAGTTATATGCTTTAGAAGATGTTGTTATCTGCTGTGGACAAAAGGTTATGTCACACACACATGCGTGTTCATGTCTCATTCTCGGTTGTTGCTGTTGATTGAACAACAGCACGATTATACTCTGTGTTGGCTGCCAAATGTACACCAACAACATAGATATGGGGACTGGGGAACATGCCAAACTGTATACCCCCTATGTGTACAGTCTTCAAACAAAGGAACATAGCCTGACACAGATGTCGGGGAGATATATACATTGTTGTTCAATCTTAGTTCTATATCGTCATTCAAACATCATACTTTGCTTGGACACCTACTGAATGTACTCTGTGTTTGGCTGTGCCAACGTACACCACAACATATATATGATGCACTGGAAAAGTTGCCAAACTGCATACCCTCTATCGCATACAGTCTTCAAACAAAGAAACAAAGCCTGACACAGATATTGGGAGGGTGTTCTGGGGCAGGGAAGCTCCTTTAAACATCTCTCAGGCGGCTGGATCCACCAGGGTGAATTCAGCCACCTGGGGCAGGGTTAAACCCCTGCCCCCACTTCCCTGCCCCAGCACATCCCCGCAGGGGCATACTGGGCCAAGGAGGCCCCTTTAAATGTCCCTCCAGCGCCTTGATCCACCAAGGTGCATCCAGCCACCTGGGGAGGGTTTGGGAAAGTTGGAAAGGGCTGTGCTTCCACCTTATCAAAAGAAAAGGAAATTCTAATATATAAAAACCTTGGTTTTAAGATATACTTAAGGCAGATTCACATTTATTCAAACTTTTAACACAACAGGAAATTGTATGTTAAGACACCTTTCCTATACACTTATTACAGAAGAATTTAAATGAAATACTATACTTTCATATCTTTTGGAATTGAGTTTACCAAAAATGAAATTTATTGTAACCTGAAATGGTAATTAATTTCAAATACACCTTTTATAAAATGCCAAATGACTTACTTCCTTTCTCATTTATATCTATTTCAGTCAGGTCGTATTGATGATTTAACTGAAATAAGATTAACCTATCTATTACAAATCCGGTAAAAGTGGTTCACATCTTTAAAATGTTTTCTACATCTTAATTTCAGTTAAGTGACAGGTCCAGGCAGGGGGCTGCCATTTTCAAAGGCCGCTTCTCCTTCTAGAGCGCCTCTCAGCTGAGAAGTGCTGGGGAGGGGGGGTGGGGTGGGCTTTGAAACTGATAGGCTCCTGCCCAGGCCGAATCCTGTTTCCTTCAAAGGCTGCTTACCCTGCTAGAGCACTTCTCAGCTGAGAGGCACTACAGTGTGGGAAGCACCAGACAGCCTTTGAAACTGGCAAGCCCTGGTTGGGACAGCTGGGCTTGTCAGTTTCTCTGGGTAATGTTTGCATTTTCAAGCATCAGGCACCTGATTGGTCCTCGGGTGCCCAAACATGGGGGCATTACCTGCTGGTACTTTTTTTTTTAAACCTGTTGCAGCTCTAAACATGTTATAGTGGAAATTTAGTTATAATGCAGAATGAAGCATGGCTCCAACATGTCATCAAAAATCTTTTGCTTTCCATTTAAAATCCCAGTGTGACCACCCAGTGTATCCAAACACACAAGATTTAAGCATCCTCATTATAATCATGGCTGTAAAATCTGCTTGTCTCTGACAAGTATGCTTTTTGAACTGGCAAGTGGATTTTCATGGCCTGGACCATCTTTCCCATTGCAAGCCCCAGTTTGATGGATAGTTGTTTTGTTTGTTTTAAAATGCTTGGCTAGTAAATTATTTATGTTTTGTATAGACTTGGTTATAACTTGGTGCGAGGTGGGGATTTTTATATACTTCTATTTTTATATAGTAACCCACCTTGAACTTAGGGAAAGGGTGGAATATAAGTTTAAATAAATAAATGGCATCCAAATGCCACATTGTAACGAGGTTGCGCTCCACATCGTCCGAGACACTGAGCGTAGTTCAGTAGGCACCCTTCTTGTGGTATCTGTACTTGAAAGGAGGGTGCAAGCAAACCATCTGTGGGAAACGGGTAAAGCTGCCTCGTTTTGGTATCGTGACATTTGGTAGCTGCCATGTCCTGTTTTGAATAAACTGGATCAGGGTTTTTCTTATTTTAAAAGCCAAAATTTTCAAATCTGGGTGCCGAAAGATAGGCGTGATCTAAATACAAATGGCCTATTTCCCCCCCTTCCTGTGCTCTAGAGTTGCCAGGGCGCTTGCACCTTTGTTATGGTTTCTAAAAAGCCAACTACTTTTCTGTGGGTTTGAGAACCTAGAAGTAGGCTGAAAGTTTTTGCTTAGCTCTTCATCATAACCACTTTATTTGTTTTGTATGTTACAAGGAGCTTTCCAATTCCTGGATCTGGCTCATGGACCCAGTCTCTACCCTCCAGCACTGGAAGTGAGATGAGGGAATGCATCCATGGTATAGATCTGTGATCTGTACCTTCCTTTCCTTCCACCACCCTAAACATACCCCTTAAGCACCCTGGAGCAGGGTGATTGGCCCTCAGCAGACATGCAGGATCAGTCCAAACAGTTCACAAACTCCAGGGCTTCCCATCACCAGGGCAAGTTTATTACAGTCTCCAGACCAAGAAATGGTTCCAAAATCTCGGTCCGTAGAGATCAAGCCCCAATCTTCGGCCTTGTTTTGAGATCTCCATCCAAGCCCTCAACCTTGGGCCAGGTCAGCACTATGGAGAGCTCTCACCTTAACAGCCTGCTGTGCTTCATCTTGCTCCTCTTTGCTCTCTGTCAGCACCAGACACCCTGGCCAGCACTTAGGCTCTTGTCTCCTTGCAGACGGTCTGAATGTCAGGGCTCACTGATTTTGCAGCCGCAGAAGGGGTGGGGCCAGACTGGTGTTCAGGTCGTCTTAAAGGGCCATCATCTGCTGTCACACTCCCCCTCCCAACTCCTGTGTGGTTCATGGAGCTTGTACTAATTTTCAGAGTTGCCCGCAGGAGGGAAAAGTTCCTTCACAACTCCTCTAGTCTCAGAGGGTGTTTTGTTAATGTTGCTAATTACCTAAATGCCTCTCCTTCTCCTGAGGAAACTGATGGAATCTGGAAAAACTTTCACTGGAAATCACCATGCACTAGTTGAATTTTTTATTATTTTTTTTAAAGTAGAAATTTGTTTCCAGGAGGAGTGAAGTGGTCACTTGCTTCCCAGAATGTTTGATGGAAGGAGAGCCTGGGGAGGAGGGGGCTAGTTCCTCAGACTATGAATGCTCGTCGTCATTAAGCTGGGTATTTAACATCCCGCAGCCTTTGTGATACAGCAACAAACCTGTGTGTTAATTAGCAGGCAGTTATTTTAGTTCTAATAGTCTGTGCTGCCAAATGCCTAAGACAGGTGGCTGTGTTTTGTTCCTAGTCATGGGGGCTGCATCATTTTGAAGAAGTGATGAGATGAATTTATTGTGATCTTTTTACTTTCAGTTGTGTTAGTCTCTTAATTAGAGCCTCTTTTTTTGGCTCCCAGACATCTTAGTCGAGAATCCATTGTTTGTGTTCTGTATGGAAATGCTGCTTAGGGGGCTTTGCACAACTGTTTTAAGATTGGTTGCCTTGGAAATTTATTCAATATTTTTTTGTTTCAGCTGTCAGGCAAGGCCTATAGAGCCTAGCCTACCTTTCACAGTGCTAGTGCCCCTCCGCCTCAAGTGCTGCAGGCAGGAGTAAAATGCCTAAAGCTGTCCCTGCCCCAGACCCCAATAATATGGGACAAGGGGTTTTGTATCTGCATGGCAGGCATATAAACAAGGACCCATGTTCATTGTGTCTTGCCTGTTGGTGGCAATGGGGAGAATGCAGTGAACATGGGCCCTGCATATAAATATATACAAGCTCAGGAGGCCAATCTAGAATTAGCCACATCCAGCCAACAACTGGCTGCCAGTGAGCAGTTCTAGCCTTAGACGAATTTTTAATATTGCACTATCAATATGCATACTGTGCTTTATTCTAAAGTGATGGAAAATTCCCCAAGAAACAATAAGAGTCCCCAGCAGAATGGAAAGCAGAGATCTGTGGAGAGAGTCCTAAATAATGACATTCTCCTGTCCGTGTAATTAGAGTCATTGTGGTGAAAATAGAGCGCTAAGAAGTGATAAGCTTTGAAGGGCTGAATGCCCTTACCTCTTTTCTGTGAAAGTTTTTACATTTCTGCGTTTTGATCTGCTGGCAGCAGCTGGCAAAATGAGGCAGAGACAGGAACAAAGAAAAGGACAGGAAATTTGACTCCTCTCTGACTGAGAGGGACTTGGGCGATACATGATATATGGGAGGTGTAGAGTGTGATATGGTACCACTTTAATTTCCTTTTATTTTATCCTTTTTCGTAACCAGTTATTAGGAATGAGCAATCTGACCTTGTTGTCTGTCATAAACCCTGATGCATCAGTCACATGCAGAGAAAGAGAGACCAAGCTATAATTGCCTGCTGTTGCCACACGTTATTAGCGTTGGTTTTGATTTATTTAAATTTCTATCCTGCTGTATCCTGAAACAACAGTTTTAAAAACATATACAAGTATGTATGAATAAACGAAAATCTATCAAATTCATCTAAAACCCCTACCCTTTCCTCTTCCTTCAACTACCATTCCCTATCTTAACCTGCAAAATGCTTGGCCAAATAAAAAGGTCCATCAATGCCTCTGGAAGATGGTCATGCTTTGACAACCCTCTAGGGGAAGGAAATTCCTTAACCGTAGAGCAGCCGGCCTCTCTCCATGCCTGTAACATGCAAACTTGATGTGCTGATGGTACAAACAAGAGGATGCTCTTAACTGGAACGTTATCAAAAGCCAGTACAGACTTTGAAGCACTGGTGTAATGTGCTCTTGGCCACCTGCCCTGATAGGTGGTGGTTGCTGCAGCTGGTGCAGAGCACAACAATATGAGCAGTCCTCAAAGGCAGCCACGTGTAGGCATTGCAAGTAGTCTGGCTTCAAGGTTACAAAGGCGTGGATGATGGTGGCCGAGTCTGACCCTGATAGAAAGGGTCTTGGCGTTTTCACCAAATGAAGTTGGTGAAAAGCACTTCCAGTCTCCACTGCAACCTGATAATCCAGGTGCCTCAATGTATCCAGAAGCACCCTGATGCTGTAAATCAGAGTAACCAAGGGAGCCCAGATAGCATCAATGACAAGTGCTTCCCCCAGCTGCAGGCCTATCAACCATCACTGCAACTCCAAATCTACACACAGTCTTGCCCAGTGACTTCAGATACGCGCTAAACAAGAATGGAGATAGGATGGAATCCTGCAGAATTCCACAAGGAAGGTCCAGAGGAGACAGTGAGTAACCATCCATTACCATCTGCTGAGACCTCCCCAACAGGAATGAACAGAACCATTAGGGGGCAGTCTTGCAATACCTGCCAGGTCATACAGTCCTGTCAGCAATACTTCATAATCAACTGTATCAAACGGAAAGTTCTAACATGATTAGCAGGGTACAATTCCCGATGTTTATCTCTAGGCATAGCTAGCCAACCAGAGCATTCTTGGTACTAAGTCTATACCAAGCACGAAAGCTGGACTGATATGGGTCCAGGAATCTGATAGCATCCAGGTGCTCCTGAAACTGCAAGACGATCACCCGTTCAATAAATTTCACTATAGATAGGATGTTAGAGATGGGGCAATAGGTGGCCAGAGAGGCAGCACCAAGAGATGGTTTCTTGAGGCTGTTTTTAAATGAGCATTAATCCAAATGAAGCTGCTCTTAATGCGGATTAAATTGATCGTGTGAAGATTTTAGTCCGAATTAATGATCCCGAATTCAAAATTTAAACTGGGTTTTGGAAACCTAATTTTTGAGGATTTATTTTTTATGCAGATTATACTCAATCCAAATTAGTGACACCGTGAACAGTTAATCCAGACAGAGGCCAGTGCTGCAGATAGACATATCTCCCCTCTTGCTGTCTGTATCTCTATGATATCCTGCAATTTTTCTAGCAGTCTTTGCTTGGCACACTGAATTTAAAATCCATTGCACCAAGGTGATGACTCCTTCATTTTGCCAGGTGACTGCTGCATCTGTTGCTGTCACTGTACTCCAGAAATCAGAGTGGAAAGAGGATGCTGAAACCTGGTTGCGCTGCACCCTAGGATTTCGCAGTCTTCCTTGTGACTCCTAATCTGGATTAACCTGTTCACACAGCAAATCAGGATTATTATTCCTGATTTAAAATGATCGTGTAAACAGTTACTCCTGAATAATAACCCCAAGTTAATGGCTCTGGATTAAAAGATGATTTGGATTATCTGTGATCATGTAAAAACAGCTTGAATCTTGAGGATGGGCCAGACATCCAGCAACCTACCCACCCAGAGGGAGGCAATGACAGCCCTAGCCAGCAATGGCTCCTGTGTTTCCTGACTGGATTTTACCAGCCAGGATAGGCATGGATCTAGTTCACAGTGGGTCACCCACATCCCTCCAAGTGCACCCTCTGCATTGGTGAGTGACACCAATTGAGACTGATCCAAATAAACATAACAAGACCGAGCAAACCCAAGCCAGACTTGGCAACCAAACCAGCAGCCTCCAGCTCATGCAAAATAACACGACAATTTTGTCTCAAAGTTGGTAGCAAACTCGTAGTGGTAGGCCACGCATGGTTTTATCTAGTTTAACCAACTTGCCTTTCTTCAGGCTTAGTATCACAGTTTTCAAACTTTTTGCTTATGTGACCTCATTTAAGACTTCAGTCTAATCCTTTGACAGTCTAGTCCTTTGCCAGACAGCAGTAAAGACAAGAATATTAGTGGGGATGCAAATCCATATGCGGACAGCACACTGCACTGTCCCACTTGTGGAGTGTCAACCCCACAGTTTGGGAAATTGGCCTATCAGTTTTACTAACGGTATTGACTTCCCCCTTAGTCTCTCACCTTTCTAGCCTGGTTTCCTATGTAAACAATGCTTGTGCACTCATCCTGTCCGTGTGTCTGTATAGGCCCTTTCCTTAATAGCTTTGGATCCCACAGGCTGCTTTTAGCCAGGCTTGGTAGAGGGGCAGAAGGCCCAATGGCAAATAGGGGCCCACACTTTCCTAACGATTAGGTACAGCTGGAGGGGAAAACAGACCACTTATATAGCCAGAAAATCTCATTGATTTCCATTAAGCAGGCAAGAGGACTGCTCGACTAGAGCAGTCTGGTCTGGTCTTGTCAGGGCAGGGCCATGTCAGGCTCTCCACCTACCCAAGACCCTTGGGCTCAGGTCAGAACAACCTCCTTAGCTGTGGGAAGCTTCACCTCCTGCAAAGTGCTGTGACATCACAGTGCTCTGTAAAAGGGGCAGGGCCTTGTCGAAATGGGCAAGGGAAGTTTTAAGCCTAGTCCCTTTTCTGCCATGACTCTGCCCAGAACAGTGTGACACAACATTGCTGGGGGGGGGGAGGAGAATTAGCCGGTCACAGTGGGAAGAGTTTGGCTTGTATCAGACCTGGTGCATTCAGGATCAGGCCCAAGCAGGGCTCTAAATCAGGCTTCATTAGTTGATGGCTTGCTGTACCAAACTATTGTTTTTTAAAATGCACTCCCAAATCCCATTTTGTTTACCTCTCATCTTGACCCCATCCTCTCAATTAGTCTGCAATATAACTTTGTACCCAGGGAGCCCCCAGGCATCAATAAATGCCAGACATTGTAGCATGCTTTATTCTGCTGTGCTGCTCTCCGGTGCTAAAACATTCATACCAAGTGCCCTCTTTTATTGGAGACCAAGAATTCGTTTGTATTCCAGTATCCTGTCTGACAACTGGGATGAAGTTGCAATGTCGTGAGTGGAGTCTACAAAGCCAAGCCAGCAAGTGTGATTGCTTTTTACCTTGCTAGCTCAGATGGCCTCTCCCGCCCTGTGTCTTTCTTATTGCACGGTGTAGTGATTTCAGTAGAGCACTTGGATGGAGGCCAGACAGCCCCAGCTACCTTGTTTAATAATAGATTGTTTCTTCCCCTTCTCTGGGGAGAAATCATGCTTCTGCATCTCTTGGGTTTTTAGCGTGCGGTGTGAGTGTTCTCCTAAATCAGGGGATGCTGGCCTGTTCCTGACGGGATGGTTCTCTCTCTGTCAGTGCGCTCTGGCTCTGCTGCGTTTAAACATTCCTGTTAAGTAATCCAGTGGCTTGGTCTCTACAGTGACCTTCATTGCACTAACAGACCATGTGCCTTGTGTTAACAATGTTGAATTAGCATTTTCAGCCTGCCGCAAAATCCCCATGGTATTTGGACAGTGATGTGATGTCATACATGAGACTTGGCGAATGGGCAGAGTCCCCACACTGTGCTCATGGCATAGTACCAGCTGTGCGTTCATGTCTGAAGCTTGTTTGCCTTGAGCATTAACTTCACTAATGAAATGTGTGCTGCGGTGTCAGGGTGCAATTAGAGTCGCGGTCTTTAATGGATGAGGGTGGCACTCCAGAGTTTCACCTGAGCTTGTCTTGTTCCTGGTGTTCCTTTCTGCATGGTCCTCCTTTCCCTCTTCTCTCTCAGAGAGAGATGTACCTTTGACTGCAGCAAAGGAACAGTGGCAGTTCCAGACCTTTTCAATTTCAAATTTGGGTTAGAGGTGGGTAGAAAGTCTTTGGGATGCAGAGTTCATATGTACGCATCAGCACAGACTCAAATTTGCGTCAGGGGTGGGGAAACACCTTGGCAAATCATTTTGGAGTCCTCCCTTTCCACCCACCTCTCGCATCCCTCCTGGGACCAACACTGCCAATGAGTCCCACCTGCAGGGCTCAATGCCAGGGTTTGCTAGGGTTCAGTCCTGGTTCCTCATCTGATGGCAGGGCTCAGCCCAGGCATCTCTTCCAGACCTGGTCACTGCTGCTATTCTGCAAGACCCTACTCATGACTGAATGTAAAAGCATTAACCTCCATCTCAAATAGGGTTGGAGGTGATCAGTGGGCCAAAACAGCGGAAAGACAAATGATCCCTCCCTCCCCCATTCTGAGCACACCCTATAAATACCTCTGCTCCCAACTCCAATTTGGCTTGCAGGACTTGTACTTTCAGAGTGACCTGTGGAAGAGAAAAGGTTCTCCATGCCTGTTCTAAACGTACTCATTTTGCTAAGGAGGTGCATAATTTGTGCCTCTAGCAGTGTGCCAGCCCAGGAGAAAAGACTGCAGTTGACTTTCTAACCTGTGAAAAGGCTCGTTCCTCTGTTCATACCTTACAGCTCTGGGATGAAATGCCAATTGTGATTTAAAGCCAAATCCGTTTCTGTTTATTCGTGGTGACAAATGCTGCTTCTTCCCTTTGTGAGCTTTTAATGTGTTGGGGTGAGTAGATAGGATGCAATTTGAGATGACTAAAGTGGCAAGTGATTTTTACAGTGTATTTTCTCTGATTGCGGTTAAAGAGTTCCCTTTTACACTTTTGCCTAACTCCTGTCGAGTCTTGTTAGTTCCACCAGACAGGGGTGTAGCTAAGTGGGAATGGGCTCTGGTGCAGAAGAGTGTGTGCTCCCCCCCTCCCCCCTTGTAGCTGCGCCCCTGCCACAAGAATATATCTAGAGGTAGCTTGTTTCTTTTATCTCTTACTTTGCTTTTTCCGTTAACTCCCTCTCTTCCCTTTTTTAAAATGCCCTGTCTTCACTTGCTCCAGAAAGAAAATGAAAGTTTTTCTTTGTGGAATTCCAATCGTTTCCCCCCTGGTTACAAGGATGCTCTGCAGAGAGATCAAAAATTCCTCTTAGTATCTTGTGTTTGTGCTGAGGGCATCCTGGAATGTGTTTACAACTGAGTGAGCTTGCCTTCTCATTCTCAAAAGGCAAATAAAATGGGATTTTGTTGCATAATTATCCCTCTGGCTAAAATACTTCAGTGTGGTGAGAAGTGTGCAGGCACATTTTACCCTTGATTGAGTCACTCCCTCAAATGGTGATCTTCTACAAGGAGCGGATCCTCACATGAGCCAAATCACTGAGAACATTGGAGCTGCAGAATCTCTTGGAGCAGGGGTGGGGGAATCTTTCTTCCTTCAATGGTCCACTTTGGGTGGTTTTAGACGTGCCGGCCTCCCTTGTTACCACGGTCCGGGATTCGTTTCGGATCCTGGACAGGAATTAGGCCGTCCGTCCTTTAGATGTACCGGCCTGATTCCGATCGGGGAGGGGGCAGGGCTGTGCGGTGTGACATGCAGCCGCACAGCCCCGCCCGCCCGCCCCCCACGCTTCCCCGGCCGCCTGCCCTCCTGGAGACAGGCGGGCACAGCAGCCAGTCCGGCCACTGCGCCCGATCCTGGATCGTGACTGGGACCATGCTCCAGACTCGGCAGAGGTAAACATCTAGATGTGTATAAGAGACAGACTCTCCACCGTTTCTGGACCGTGGTCCAGCTAACCCCCATTCCAGAGGGGAGGCTGACCTCCCCTCCGGAATGTTGGTTATTCGGATTCTCATCGGAGGTTCACTGGGGTGAACATCTTGGGGGAACCCCTTTAGACGTTACGGGCCTCTCCTCCACCACAGGGGATTGACTGTGGTAAAAGGGAGGCCCGTAACATCTAAAATCACCCTTTGCTGACGCACTGAAAGGAGACAAGACACCATGGCTGGGATTTGAACAGCCGCACTCCTTAATTAAACCAATTATAATCATAATTTAGGTGGGGGTAATTGCCTAATGCAATATGTGTCCAGTACTTGAATCTTAAATATCACAACAGAAAGAAACCCCATGGGTGGTTCCGATGTACCCTCGATTACCACCCACAACTGTCTATAACGTCTCCCCCTCTCAGTGACTCCGGCCACAGGTGAAGGGGACCATAACTCTGAACATGAGTAAGGATGAGGGCGCCTGCCGACGTGGGACCATACTTGTCCCTACCAACCTCGCTCGACGCCCCTCACAGGGAGACTGCCCCGCCGCTTGCCATACCCTGCATTCCGGCGAGTGGGCCTCCCCATCTCTTAAGGAGATGACTCTTAATTATGAACTATCTATCCTATTCTAACCTATAGTACTGGACCCCTGTAGAGTGCGACAATAAATGAACAACACAACAACACCCCAAATTCTAAGGGACAACCAGTCTAGCCAAATACCCCACACTGCGAGGAAGACAAAAAACAAGAACCCCATTGGGTCAGATTAAGGTTCCCGCAAAAATTCCTTCCTGGCCCCGATGGCGGCCGATAATCATCCACAGTGTGAGGAGGAAGGGTTGGGTGGGTGCTGTTTTCCTGAGATCGGCTGCAAGTGGGGCCGGAGCTCCGTCGTCGTCTTCAGCTTCAGGCCACGCCCTACAGGCATGGCCCACGTGATTACTTTGCTCCAATCCCAGCCGGCGGGGTAGCAACCCCGGCCGGGGATTGTATTCGAGCACGGCCGCCGCTTTTTGCCCGCCTGGGGGGCTTGCAGCAGCCCCGAGGCGGGAAACGCTCCCCGACTGCCCTGCCTCCTCCATCCGGGCGCGACAAGGAACCTACCACTGTCCACTGCCCCCGTGAGGGGGAGGGGAAGGCGGAGGCAATTGACTGAGGTTCACTTAGAAGTTGGAGGCAGGGGCTGAAGGAGGAAAAGGAGAGTCCAGATCATTAATTTGTGCCATGGATCTGCCCTTTATCCTTGTGTGCATGCCCCCTCATGTTTGCTCTCTTACCATGAGTTCATTCTGTGCTAGGAGGTAGGAACTGCACCCAGGGACCAGATGCAGGAACTGGAAAGGAGCCAAATAAAAACTAGCCGCAATTGGCCCCTGGGTCTGAGGCTCCCCACCTCTCTTGCAGCATCTGGCTCCTTTAGGATGGGATTTGTTTACCAGCATCAGTCTTACTTTTGGCCACGTTTGCTGGAGTTTTAGTAATGTGAGCAGTCTCTCCCTGTTTAGAAGCAGGAGAGGTTGTGGGGGTGGGGTGGAGGAGTGTTGGTGGATGACCTTGATTGTGAGGTCTTGTTCTTTATGTGTATATGAAATTGTTATATGGAATTTATATTGTGGTTATATTATGTTGAATTTATATTGCTGTATATTTCATTTTTTGTAAGCCGCCTCAAGTCGCTTTTGCGAGGGAGTGCGGAGTATAAATTAAAAATGAAATGAAATGTTTACGTGAATTACACCACCTCACTGATTCAATACTTTTGTATGCCCAGGGCTCATCAGTAAGAGAGAGAGTTCACATGATCTCTTTTACTGGCCCAACTTCTGTTGTGTGTGCAAGCTTTTGGCACAGACAGGGCCCTTTCTCAGGCATGTAACAAGTCGGAGCAAATGCAAGACAAGTGTATATATAAGATGACAGTGACTTGGAAGGGAGCGAATAGGAAAAAAATAACTTGGGAGGGATTGTAGGGGAAAAAACAGATGTCTGACATTTAAAACAATAATGTTAAAAACCTTTGATAGTGTTAAAGACCAAGAAACAATAGATACTGTAATAGTAAATGCAGATTGAGAACTATGCCAAAGCAAACATTTGGATTGGTGGCAGTAGGAAACATCTTTTGTGAAGAGAACTTACAGAGATCAGTGATATCAGGGAAGATTATTTCTCAAGACACTTGATGTTATAGCATGACTTTCCTACCCAGAGTTCTTTGGTAGGAAAATCTTCAGCTTCCCTGATGGTGACGTTTTTGATGCTTGTTTTAGTCTTGGGTTTAACGCTGCAAGGAAAGATGGGGAGAACCTGCTCCTTGGTTTCCTTGAACTTGCTTGTGGGATAGGGACGTGCTGGTAAAGCACCAGTACCACAGCCTAGGGAGTTGGGGATGTGTTGCATTTAAAATGGTTTACCTTGCAAATGCTTGGGAGTTGTAGTTCTCTTCCACTTTTTTATTGTTGCAGATATACCTACCTTGTAGAGCATGGGTAGGGTAGGGAATATTTTCTTCTGGGAGTCACTTTGGAAAATTAGTATGAGTTCCACAGGTCAGATGAGAGGTTGAAGGAGGAGATCCTGCTGGGCACAGTCAGAATGGGGGGAGGGTGGGAAGGGTTCAGATCATGGATCCGACCCACATATCCACCCCTATCCCTAGGGAAGGAGCAGGGAATTCTTGTAATTCATAACTGTTATTTCTCCTTGCTGGTACATGACTAATGATTTTCCAATAACACTATTTTCTTTTTCATTTTAATAGATTTTGAAATTAACATGGCCCTTTTGTTTTTACTCCTGTTTTGAGCAACTTGCAAGAGAAAGCATTCTACTCCATGCTTCCCAGTAGGACTTGACAGCCTGGGAATACAGAAGCACAGTGGCTGGCTTTCAGAAAAATATATTATTCTAGGCGGCATACAGGAGCAGAGGCGTCTGCCTGTCATTTTTGCTGCCAGTGAGGGGCGGGGTGAGGGAGGGGGAAAAGGAACGTCTGAGGCCCTTTTTACATGGGTGGCATCTTGTGTACATGCCGTGGCGGGGGGTGGAGGTGTGTGTACGTGTGCGCACTCCCGTGGAACACGCATGCATACCCACCTCCACCCATCACCCACATACGGAGCAACCAGCGAAAATTGCGGTTGCTCCATGTGTGGAGATGGGTGTGTGTCCGTCTACACCCTCCCCACATCCACCGCACATGCACCGGAGTGAACACCGACCCCTGGGCCCCCCATGTGCCCATTTAAAAAGGGCTTGAGTGTGCGTGAAGTTCTGTTTGTGCAAAAGAGAGTGACCTACCTACCTATTCCTCGTTTTGTTAGAAATCCCCCCCCACCCCACTCTAGCCTCCAAGTTAGCCAGTGGGTTGTTTTAAATGCACACAATTTATATATTAATTATGTTAATTTATAGATATTTTTGCAGATTGGGAAGATGGAGCATCCCACTTTGACCTTTTCAAATCTGGTGATCTTAAGCATGAAGGTTTATTTCTCTTCCAACCTGAGGGAAGAAGGCCCCCTCCTTTGGGCCCCATGAGGCTTAGACCCCACATAGCTGCCCAGACCAGCCACTGGCAGCACGTGCATGTTCTCTCTCTGCCCCCACCTCTTTGCTGTTGGGTGCTTCCTGCAGTCCAGTTGGGGATTTCCCCCCCTCCCTGCTTGGTTTCCCTTTCCCGATCCTGCTAGCTCTGCCTCTGGTTCCTCAGCTCTACCTTCACTGGGTGATGATGACAGATTCACACTTGAGGGGGGTGTCTTCCTCTAGGCCCTACTCCTGTTCTCTTTTTATGTCATAAACCTTGGGTGCCCTAAACCCATGTTCTGAAGGTTTGCTTGAAGGCAGTGAGTGCCTAGGAGCTAGGCCAGTGGGCTTACCCCAGATCTATGCCACTTGTTTCCAATCATCAGGCCAGTTTGTCTCTCACCCCACTCCTTTTTGACTAGTCCAAAGCCTTTCCCTTAAAAACACATCTATTACGTTACAAGAAAGTCCTTGCAGAATCAGGACCAAAGTGAGGTCCGGTAAGTCTAGGCAGACATGCATCCCTTCCTGGCCAGGTAGGTAACGTGGAGAGCTTGCAAAGGTTAATTGGGCCAGTGAATATGGCTTCCTAAATGGATGTGACGGGAAACTGCAAGCCAGGTGAGAGGCGCTAGAAAAAAGCTGAGCTGGAGCTCAGATAGGGGAACCTTCAGGGGGATGCCTACAAAGATGGGGAGGTCTGCTGTAGGGCTTGAAGAATGGCCTGGGAGTTAGCAGCCAAGGGGTCTGGCTAGAGTCCTGGGACTGGGAGCCTGGAGGAGTCTCACCCTGAAGGAGGAGCCCAGCAAGGGGCTCACTCCTGTTTGGGATACAAATTACAGTTTGTATGTTGATGTTGGGACTGCAGACGAAGAGACTACAAAGTAGACAAAGAACAAAGTATTGGGACTGTTTGGTACTGATCCTGTAGCCGCTTACAGCGTGACAGAGGCAACCTTCTAAATGTAGATTTTTAATATATTTGAAAGAGGAACGTGGGTAACGCACTTAACCTTATCAGCCAATTTCTTGCACAGTTCCTTTTTATGCAAATACCCTTCTTTTCTATGGCTTTGGTTATTTGTTTTTTACAAAAACAAGTAGAAAGGCAGAATCCAGTCTATAGTGACACTGTCATGCAAGATCTCTTTGGGATAGCAACGTGCCTCCATCTGTGAGGCTGTGATAGCAACATGCCTCTGTCTGCAAGGCTGTGATCTGAATTTAATTAGTTGTGCATCCCAACACCATGCGTGGGCTTTAAATAATATGCTGCCACTCTCCTCTCCTACAGGGTCTGACTAATGTTTTCTTCCCTTCTCTGCACAGGAGGAGCAGCCACCGCCACTGCAGACCAGGCGGTCGTCTCTCAGTGGGGTGTGCTACTTGAGTATGGGCCTGATTGTTTTGCTCCTGGGCCTTGTCTTTGCATCCATCTACATCTACAAATATTTCCTCATTACCCAGGTATGGCATGGCCCAAGACGGGGTAGGGAACCTTTTCTTCATTCTGGACTAGAGCCATATGGTTCCAGAGCTCTGTGAGGTAGAATGGCTAGACCAAGTGTATTCTGCAGAGGGGCATGGCCCCATCAGAAGTGCAGTGTGGGAGCAGGACATCCACCCCATGACAGCTTCCTTTTTCTCGCCTTGACAGTGGCCCGCCCAGGGAGTGTCTGCACCTGCTCTGAGGGTCAGGCAAGAAAGGTTGGTGGACTGCATTGAAGGCGAGGGACAAAGCTTTCCCACACCTGGTTGAAAGATTCCTGTTCTGCTTTGTCATTAGCCATCACCCAGTACAAATAGGGGAGCCCCAGAAGCCAACAGTTGGCTTGCTTCAACTTTAAAAGTAGCTGTATTATTTATTGTGATGTTAGAGACTCCAGGAGAATCCAGCCCTGGTATGCAGGGTTTGTGCAGCCACAGAGTAAAAAACCTGAACCTCATTCAGACTTTGCCTCTGCTCCTCACTGCAAGAGGTTGCTCTGCTTTCTTGCTAGCTGAATCTCCAGCCAAACGTATCTCGCCAACCATGACGGGTGGGTTTGTGGTGAGGATGGCTGTATTTAAAGTTGCTATTACCAAATTAATTCACTGAGAGCTGCCAGGTGGATTCTGTCTCGTGTCCAAGAGCGATATGGCAGCACTTATCTGCTCAGCACTCTCCTTTTTTTATATGCTCCCGTGCTCCATAAATTTTTTCTGCTGTAAAATTAATTTGTAATCTTCATTTTCCAAGATATAAATACTTCATCCTGGCTCTCTTTATAAATGATTTTGCTCATCAGGACATATTTATGGCTTCTTATCCCCCCCCACCCCACCCTTACTTACTGCTAGATAAATTTGCTCTGTGTTTTTACCTGGGAACTTTGTTTACAAAAAGCCTCCCATAGCATGACATGGAATCTGCAGAATTGACAGGGCAATGGGCAGCATCCACCGTCATTGAAACCTGAACAAAAGGGAGCGATCTCATCGTTGAATACCCTGTCAAGTGTGAAACTGGTCCATTTAGAGCTTTATGCTACACAGGTTCATTGTGTGCTGCCTTTCAGACAAAAGGAGAGTTTATGCTCCCTCACATAGCACAGTCTGGTAAACACCGACGGTGGGGCTGACGGGGATTGTCGGCGTGACTTTATGACCCTGTTTACCCTTCTGGTTGCCATGTTCAGACTCCTGTTCTTAGTTTGTTTTCCTCTGCAAAGAAATAGGCTTATTCAGTTACCTCTGAGTGCAGGGCTACCCACCTATCTCTGTGCTTTCATCCAAAGGGGGTGGGCCACATCGGTTGTGTGTGGGGGGGGGGCATAGGGGCTGTCATGCCCTTTTCTGATGTAATCCCACCCCCTACAGTGTCCTGCCACTCCATGGGGGCAGGGCTACATCAGAAATGGGACAGGAAAGCCCCTGTGGCCCACTTCCTGCCTGATGTGACTGACCCCAGAAACCACAATTTCTTCAGGCTGCTGGGGCACCCCTTGCTAACCTGAAGAAATAGGAGCTTCCCCAAGAGCCTGGAGACTTTGGGTCTGGGTGAAATTTGGAGAGATCGAAACCCTGTATGTGTGTGTCAATGTCAATAACTTTTGAACCTGCAGGACGATTTCAACCAGATTTAATAAATGGGCACTGCTCAAAGGTAAACGGGGACTCAAACTGTCGTATTGATAGGTGCACCTGGAGAGGAAATACAGCCCTTTTTGTAGCTGTAAAATAAATCCCACTGATTTATACTGAGTGCTGTCCCACACCCCCACAAGGAAACCAGGCTTCATAGTGAGGTACTTGCTCTACAGAAATCCTTGTTCATCTTACTTATGGTGTCCCCACCCCACAATATCAGTTACTATGGAGCTTTGCCTTAAGAGCAAATAGAGAATAGAAGAATTTACTGACTAGAGGCCTGAGACCATGCAGCATCTGACAAGACCCAACTGGTCCTGTTGAGCCCAGGCTTGGTTGGCTGCATTCACTGTCCCACAGGCAGGGCTGGGCTCCCTAGCTGTGAGAGGACCCACCCACTACAGAATACTGTGATGTCATGGTGCTCTGTAGGGGACGTGGCCATATTGAAAAGGGGTGGAGGATATATTAGCCCTGCCTCTTTTCTGTTGAAGTCCCCTTACAGAGCCCTATGATGTCATGGCACTGTGTTTGGAGGCGTGGGTCACCTGGACACATCGGGACTGATGTTTGAACATAAGGCCCACTGTGGTTGGGCTTGGGCCCAGCTTGGGCTGGGTAACAGTAATTATGAATTTAATTGAGTGGCACTGTCTACAACACAGGGTAAAGCCACATGTTATGGCCGGGCTGCCAGGTCCTGGGCTGGCCTGGGATGTGGCAGCCCGGGTGGAGCACTGAACAGATGTGCTCCTAGCTGTCGCATCGCGTCTCCATTTGCAGTCGCGACAGGGAGCGTCTTGGGTTGCTAGGCAACCCGATGTGGAGCGGCGGCGACCGGCCCCCGGACACTCAGAGTGGCGTGGCGCTGCCAGATCAAGCTGCGTGCGCGCCCCCTTCTGACGCCTCCCTGAGTGCCCTGCCCTGACGCAGCGCTCGGCTGGCGGCCAAACACACACTGTAGGGGGTGGAGCCTTAACTCCTCCCTGGCCACAACTGTGTCTAGAAGCCCTATAAAGCTGCCGGCGGGGTAGTAATACCCCGCCGGTAATCGTGAGAGAGGCTGGCCCCTCGTACTTGTGTGCATTGTCTGTTCTTGAAAGCCTTGATAGAGTATTCCTGGTGTCCCCACAGTGTGTGTGTTTGTGTTCCGTGAACCCCCCCTTGTCTAGAAGAGTGTTGGAGTGTGAGGCCCCTCTTCCTACCTCTACAGCCACCTTCCCCCCATTCATCTCCATCAGTATCTCCCTCTTTGTGAGTCCCTTCCCCTCTTCCTCACGATCCCCCCACTTCCAGTCCCCCTGCACCCCCTCTCTGGACCCCTTACCATCGACCTCCCCCACCTACCTCCACATGGTGACCTGGACGCTGCAAAGTGTGAGTACTCTTGGTTGTGTTTGTACGTCCTCCCCTGTTCCCCATGGCCATTGGCTTCCTCTCCTTCCCTGTGTTGAGTCGGATTGCCCTCTAACTTGGAGGGAAAATCCAAACACTACCCTGAGGGAATTACCATTGCCCCCATGTGTCCGTGAGGAAAGAAAAGCCAACCGGAGCCCCACCCTTACCCTTCACTCTTTGTCTCCTCCGCCCCTTAAACCTCATTCCTTCCCCCCTTACCATGACACTAGCTAGGCCAATAGCAGCACAGTCTGGGGGCGGGAAGAACAGGGAACGTACGACTGTACATCCACCCCCCACGCTGTACCCAGAGCCATCCCCACCCCTGTGCTGCACCCAGTGTCCTGCCCCCCACCTTCTGCCATGATAGGCAGCCATGGCGGAGGTGGCCTGGGCTGACAGACTGGCTTGGAGCCAGATGTGCAGGCTCCAGAACAGCCTGCTTTGCCCTGGGCCAGCAGGCCCTATCCTGGTCTGTTACCTCGGCTGGTTGTGTAGGTGAGAGCCTGGTCTATCTGTCAACATGACTTGACATACCTTGGGTCAACATTTGGTGGCCCAGGATCACACACGACGGTGGCCCACGGGGCAGAGTGGACCTAAGCAGGCCGCTGCTACGTCTGGTTTTAGCCACAGTGGAAAGCCATGAATTGTTTTGATGTATTGCAGTGTATTAAACTGCTACTTCAGTTAGAATAAGCCTCTGCTTTTAGGGAGGAAGAAAGCTGTCTATAAATTAAGTTGCATCTTTTGCCATTTTTTTTACAACCCCCCCCCATTTCCCTTGTCACATTTTGTTACTCTACTACAGACTAACCTCCAAAAAGCATATTGCACAAATCACACCCACCTCCCCTGCACACATTTTTAATACTAGTAATGTAGAACCCCACTTATTATATGTAAAGATTATCTTTTTAGTTTTCAAATGCAGAAATGTAATTGAAAAATGAGTAGCAAGAAATGAGTGATATCACATTACAAACAATATCCTTCCTTCGCTTACTCCCCCCTTCGCTTACTCCCCCATTCGCCATCACAACTTTGGTCTCTCCCCTTTGCCCCTCCTTGTGTGACATGCTTAGTTATGGACTGTTCCAAAGTTGTTGTGGAGGAGGAGAATGACATTACTGCATGCTGGCTCACTTGCCTTCTCTGTGTGCACGTGGGGGTGGGGGGGTGGGATGGGTTGGTGAGGAAGAGGGCTCTGCTTTTTCTGTAGGACTCTGAAATGGTTTCTAACCAAAGCTTTGCAGTATCCTTAACAAACCATGCTAGATGTTCTCTGACATTGGCTTCTCTGAAACCAGGCTTGGAGGCCTGGCTCTCTGCTTTCCTCATGGTGCTGTACTAAATGGGGTGGGACCCGGAAAAGTTTTGTAACTGTTGTGTCTGCCCCTCTCTAGTTCCTGAAAGTTCCCCGGGAGAGTGTGCTGCGATGTGGAGTCCGCTACGATGATACTCTCTACTCGCCATTCAGGCAGCAGCTGGAGCTGCTTGAGGATGTGAAGATTTACTTTGAGGACAACTACGAGCAGATCAATGTACTAGTGCCCCAGTTTGGAGGGAGCGACCCTGCAGATATTGTCCATGATTTCCAACGGGTAAGGAATTAGTCCAGACCATGGTTTCTCTGATGGACAGAGGGTTGAGCTACAACATAAGAGCTGCTATAGCAGCCCAAAATAATATTCCATCTATCTGAGAATGCTGCCTCTGGCTGCAGATGATGACAGAAGTCTACAAATGGTGCTAACAGACACAACTCTATTCCTATCCATGTTAAAAACACCCATGTTGAATCCAGCACATAGTGGGGATCAACTGATCCTGCTATATGTCCAATGAATTCAACACAGATTGGGATTTCCCCCTTCCCCCTTTGTGTTAGCTCAAGGCTGTGGGGAGGTGAGCTGCTGGAAAGGGAAGGGGCATGTGATTGCAAGGATGGCTGGCTGGAGAGAGAGCTGTTTGCGGGGTGTGAGGCTGGAGGCTTCTGCATGGAAGGGAGGTCAGATAGCAGCCCAGCATGGTATGCCTGTGCTGCTGTTCCTACCTACTTGCTGCTGATGCAAAGCCACTGAGAGGCTGGCCAGGGCATGGTGCTTGTGCCTGGGGAGACCGAGGAAGTCCAGGACACCTTATGGCAGCAGAAAGTCATGCGAGCTTCAGCACTGGGGCCAAGAGAGAACGGGGAAGGGAGAGAGAGCAGCCAACCTAGGGGTGCTGGGGAAACAGCTGCGAGGGTACTTGGGTGTTACAGCATCTATGCCTAATGACCTGCTCCATGTTGTTTGCCCACAACCAGTTCATTTCGGCACCTGTCTATATGATATGAAAGCAGAGGAGAAATCCCATCCTGTTTCATGCTCTCCTGTAGGTGATTGTTTTGCCTAGAGGCAGGAATGCCAACAGCCCATGCAATATTTCCCTAATTAAGTGCAACTGCAGATTATTATTATTTCTCATTTACATAGCACAAGGGTGGGGAACCTCTGGCCTCCCTTTCTTTTGTGTCCCACAGGTGACCACCAGACGGCCTCCAAAGGTTCTTCCATGCCCCTATTCAAAATGGCCTGGCTGCTAACTCCACATCCTGCTAGCAGTTTGCTAGAATCCTCATTCAGACGGCATTCGTTTTCCACTTACAGTATGTGCTTCTTGGAAACTTCCCAAGTGATTTCCCTGAATACCTCTGGGAAGAGAGTTCCATGGATTATTTTTCCTTTTTACATTTAAAAAAATAATAATCATTTTTGATATCCTGACCGACCTCTGCTGCTCAGAGGTGAAATGCTGACCCCCAACTTGATTTTCGGGTACACCTTTAAGCTCTGAAGTATTGGGATCCTATTTATAGGAACTGCATATCCTATGCCCTGCCCCTCCTGAGCTGATGCCTCTGTGTCCCAAGGCCCCCTCCCCATGTTTTTCACAGTTTTCCTGTACAACCTGCCAGTGTCTGTGAGAGACTACTGGCATCAGCAAAGTTGGGCAGAGCCTCAGCTGAGGCAGGCCACCACCATAGCTCCAGGGACTCTTGTTGAGCAGTCTTGATTCTGATAAAAAGGGCAAGGTAAAGACCTAACGTTACAGAAAACTTCCCTAAGGAATTGATTTGGTGTTGAAGGGACCAGCTTGGAGTGAAAAGATTCTATGGAGTCACCATCAAGCTCTCTGTTTTGGCTTTAGGGACTGACTGCCTATCATGACATGGCCCTGGATAAATGCTACGTCATTGACCTGAACACCACCATCGTGATGCCACCACACAACCTGTGGGAGTTGCTCGTTAACGTGAAGGTATGGGGGAGCTGAGTTTTTCTCTCTTTCTTCTTTTCAGTGAGTTCTGTCACATTGGCTCCTGTGCTTCAGTTAGAAATGTCCCTGGAACAGAAACTGCTGTATGTGTGAAAGGTAGCTATATTCTTGTGTTGCAGTTATGGCACTGGATTTTAGGAAAAACTTTAATTTTCCAAATAGCATATCTATACATCTGCAAGAAGAGCTTCTTAGCCTGTTTTTTTAAAGTATGCAGCTTATAAGGGAACGGTGGGAATGCTGACTCCTTTTTATATGTTGGTTTAATTGTAGTGGTATTATAAGGGCAATTTAGATTGGTTTCCTTCCGTTATATTACTTTATATTAAATGTGATCCTTCACAAGGGTAGAGTAAAAATTAAGAGAGCTTTACAGCACAGTCGAAGGGAAAAAAGAGAAAGCGAGAAACTGGGGAACAATAGCTGCCTAATAAAACAACCTGCAAAATATTAAATCCTGTAAAGGAAAATGCCTGTTTGTATTAAAGTAACTGAACTTACAGCCTGTCTGCACTGTTGTATCAGCATCAGTGCACTAGTGCTGCATCTGTGCAAACCCAAAGGCATGTGGCACAGTCCTCATTTGTGCAGTCACGGGCATGCGTGCTCAGAGATTTCTCTGGTATTTACAGGGAGAGACCATTGACAGTTTGTAAAAAGATTCCAACTCACACCAGGCATAAAACGCCCACAGTTCCTGAATGGCAACTGACTCCTCACGTATTTGGAAACACACATCACTTCTCTGCTTGCAAACTAAGTGCATGTTAAAGGTTAACTTAGTTTTGTCTTAAATTTCAGACAAATACCCCTCTATGGAACTCATAGAATCTCCTCCCCCTTCCAGAAAATTCAGTCTAGCTGTGAAGCCCACAGAGCTTCAATGGGACTACTCTGGAGTAAGTGGTTGGTGGATCGTGGCCTCTGCTTCTGTCCCCAGACCTAAACTCGTCTCAGATTGTAGCTGCTATTTTCCAAATCTTTCCAAAGGGTACCAGCCAGCTCAGAGGATGCTAATGGGACAGGGCACTGTTTAGCTCTGGGTTCAAATGAACACCTGAATTTAGTGCTCAAAGCTTGTTGCGACTTAATGGCTCTTTGTGGATCATGCAGGAGTTTGAACATGTCTCTCTCCAATTCTTAGAGGGCTGGTGTTCACTTCACAAAAGCAATGCACCAGCACTCTCTCCTGTGGCTGTCTAGGAGTGAAAGGGCATTGAGACAAAACTATTCTCTTGCTGCCTCACCCCACTAAGGCTGCTTGCACACGTTAAGGAAGGGGTGGGGACTGCTGTGAGTTTAACTCACGCTAGCATGGTCACATGAAATCCCTAATCATGGGCATGGGGTTTTTAGCATTGTTTTCCCTTCCTCCATTTAATTCAATAACGCGAGACAGGACTCAAAATCCAGCCCTGTCTTGTCTTGTGTTGTTGAATTTAACAGTGAAAGGGAAAAACAACTCTAAAATCCATGTGCCCACGACTGTGGATTTCACATGACTGTGCTAACATGAGTTAAACTCACGGCAGTCCCCACCCTTTCCTTAAGTCTCTGAACAGGACAGTTTGTACATATTCAACCAATTGGGAACTCCCTTCACGTTAGGAAGAGGGGAATGATGGTGCTGGACTAGAACTCTTGAAGCTTGATCAGATTGAATCCCTGCTCCACCATAAACTTCTTGTGTGACTGTGAGCAATGCTGTTGAGACTCTCTCTGCCTCAGTTCCCCCTCCTGTAAAATGGAGAATGCTAAAACTTACCTCCCTTGCAGGAGCATTGGGAGGATGAAAGCCTTAAAGCAGCGGTGGAGAACCCGCAGCCCATGACCAAATCTAGCCCACAGCTGAGTTTATTTGGCCTTTTTCCATTTCCTTGATCTAACCTCTGACTCCAGCTCCTACTCTCAGACTCTGAAGAAGGCAGCAGAGATGAGAGTGTGCATTTGAGAACAGGGGATAGATCCATGGCATAGATCCCCAGTGTGAACTCTTCCCTTCTTAAGAGCCCTTGCTTAAGAGCTCTTCCCTCACACCCACGCCCAATTCCTCTCCCATCAACAGAACTTGTATTTAATTTTGAAATGGCCCATGGGAAAGAAAAGGATTCCCACTCCTGCCTTCGAGTATGAGATGCTTGGATAGCGTGGTAATAGCGGTGCAGGTGATACCTAAAAGAAGGGATAAGAAGGGAATTAAGACAGTCTTTGGTGGTGTACAGCTGCCACATTCTTTGCCGAGATGAGCACATAAAAGGTTTTCCAATCCAAACGACATCATGTTGAAAACCTCTAAGTACCTGTAGCTTCTGGAAGTTTTTCTTTGGAGAGATACTTAAAACTTTCTTTAAAAAAAAAAAAAGTTTATTCAACCAGCTGTCACGGAGAAACATGGGGTCACACACGTGTAACACGGGACTACATGTTTGGTAAATGTGTGGTGCCACGGGTCTCACATGTATGTAATGTTACTATACATGCACACTATGTAATGTCAAAGGTTCCACATGTTTGTAAGGTTGAAAATGAGAACTGTAGAACTCAAATTAGGCCTCTCGCACGTCACCAGTCTACAGGAACTACAAGAGATAGCAAGATGTGTTTTGGAGGAACACGTGATAGACGGCCTCTTGATATGTAGTTTGACTTCCATGTTTACCCAACATTGACTATGTGCAGAAAGACAGGGAAACCTGATGAGAGAACAAAGGGAATTCTAGAAGCCTGGAGAACTTAATAGGAGTTTCCTCCAGGAGATATAAGGAGAGAGATCCCAGAGGGTAAATTTTTTTGGCTTGCAAAGCTGCTTCGAGAGGACATCTACATACGAATGAGCAGCCTGACCACAGCAGGCTGGGGACAGCATGAAGTGAGAGACAGATTCTGCTCTCTAAGCCAAAGAGCCCAGCCAGTCACCTTATGGCTGAGAAACTAGAACTTTTGGACTTGGTAGGGTAAGATGAATAACTTAGGAACTCAACCAGTATAAGTTAGGAATGCGGTATATTTACCTTTTATTTCTATTACCACTCTGTTTAACTATCTTGTTTATGTAATCAATAAACTTACTTCTTATTTTATGAAGAAATGGTCAGTGTCTAATATTGGAACACAAGTGAGCTACAAGAGCCCTCAAGCTCTTGCGAACCCAGAGAGTAAAGAGTCTGTAAATGGGAAGGATCGGGCCCTTGTGTGACAAAGGAGTTTCATTGTGGCACACTTGAATTAGCCAGTGAAACTGATTCAAGAGAACTGTGCGCAAGGGAAACTGAGTCACTCAAACCCTGTAAAGTGGGGGTGCGAACTCCCAAACCCGTGACACCAGCTCTTTGAAAAGATTTGGGTAATGGTTTTATGGCCTCACTCTTGACTCCTGGGATCAAGGACCTGTGGATCTTTGGCTTCCACAGACACATGCGCATAAATCATTGAAGAGGCTTCATTGACTATTTCCATTTCCCATATGACAGGACAAAAGGAGCCCTGCTCCTTCTGCTCTGTATATTAACATGACAGGCTGTGCCAGTAATTGAACTTGTTGCACGGCCTGTCTCTCTCCCGCTAAAGCAGAGGGATCAATAACGTAACTTTTATAGAACTGTTGTGTTAGCATATAAGAACTCCCCCTGATAGACTGATACAGCAATATTCTAGGAGAGTCTATTGATCTGACTAACGATGCCAGCGCAATGGCATGGCGCTGTGTTTAAGTGACTTGCTTCCTATTGATTTTCTAATCTCTATGGGAATAAACAGGCCCTTAGCCAGATAGTGGTGACCTGGGGTCTGAAATTTCGCTGATTATTCCTGCCGCATATGCACCTGCAACATCTCAGCTTCATGTGTGTATCGGTGTCTCCCTTCCATTCTAGACTGTAAGCACTGTGTGGCAGGGACCTGTCTCTAATTGTGACTGTTCAGTTCCAGGCACAGTGGTGCTATATAAATAATTAACAATAATAATACACGTGAAAGTTTTCGTAAAGACTGAGCTAACGTTGAGCCTATCCTCTGAAGCTGGCAAACAAAGGGTGCTAACAAACAAGCCTCCCCCTCCCCCCCAGTCTGGGTTTGGGTCCATGCAGCTCATATTAGCGTGTACAACATACTAAACGGGCAGCCCCCTGTGCGTATTTCTTGTACATCTTGGCAGCCTCCCACCTCAGGTTTAGCATTGCAAGCCGAATACCCAGGCAGGCATCCTTTCCCGCCACACTCCACCCACCAACCCCACCCCCTCTGACAGCTTATTGCCTGGCTGTTGGCTTGAGACAGGGCCCCAATGATGGTACTCCTCCACAAGTCATTACGGGGAATGCAATGGCTTGGAAAGAGCAAGTGTTGGGCGTGTACCAGCAACCAGGAAGAGCTGGGAGGATGCATGTTTGAAAGTGGCGCGGTGGACTTTTAAGGGGGACATTACATGCACACCAGTGAGAGCGAGAGTGGTGAGAGGGTCTGGAAGTGGTTGCTTCTTGAAACACTCGAGGCTTTTTGCCTGTGATTCTATGGTGTCGGCAGACCTGTACATGTGGAGGCTGCATGCAACCTAATTGACAGGACGCGGACATATTATTTTATTGTTGATTATCTTAAATTGTTTTATATTGTTTTTATGTATTTATATTGTTGGAAGCCACCCCGAGCTGTTTACAGGAGGGGCGGGGTACAAATGACAGTGATAAATAAATAAATACGGGTGCACAGTAGCTCACGTTTGCCTGCACAACGGGCTCTGCATTCTCCAAGACCCCACCGTGAGTGGAACCTGCATATTCGGTGGGTGGTGGCCACATGGCCGGTGAGGGTGAACACCTAATAAATGGGCAGGTGGGTGCCCACCTGGTGTGGGCTACAGTGTTGGTTAACTCCCAAACAGTGCTTATAGCTGTGATGCTTAGTGTCCAAATACCTGTATTGACAGTAAAGCCCAGACGTGAGGAACACTCAGCAGTTCCAAAGTGTGACTCAATGCTGTCTGCTTGCACAGTACATTCCACTGCAACTCTGTGCCAGGCCCATGTCAGATTTGTGTTTTCCACAACAACTAATTCAAACAAAACTTTCAGTGGTTGGCTGGTAGATTCTTCCCTCTTGTCACTCAGACTCCTCTCTCAAAACGTAAAGGTTGGATGGGATCAGTTTTCAGGGACTTTACAAAGATATTTTTGGCCATAAGAGTATGACATAGAGAGTTTCATTTGTGCCCGGTTCAGCCCAGTACCTTTCCTGTCCTTGTCACTGCAAGACCCCACTCCTGGCTGGATGCAGAGCACCAGCCTCAGTCCTGATCTCTCCCCTGACAGGGCTGAGGCTACTGTGGATGGGCAGGGAGGGGATGCTACTAACACCCAGCAGCTGTTTGTCAAGAAGAGTATTTTTTCAGCAAACAGCTGATTGGTGGCAGTAGAGGCAGCCCCAGCTCCATCAAACTCAGTTTGGTCCTGAGTGAGGACTGACAAAACTGAGGTGGGGACAGGGGCTGGTGGAGTCATGGGGCTTCCAGGGAATGGGGCTTCTGGGGCAAATTTGAGCTGTGGCTCAGATTATCTGCTCTTATCATGGAGAGTCTCAATAAAACATGTAGCACAAGAGGTTGGGGCATGCTGGCCCCCTCTAGTGGTGTGGTGGTGCCAGACCACTCTCCAGGTTCATGAGCCTCCTATTCTACAAGGCTAACAAGGTCAGGTCTTTTAGCTCTGAGGATAGAGACTCATACTGATGGAGCGAAAAGCCCCCCGTTCAGTCCTCTCAGTTGACAACCCATCCAGCAGTGTTGGGTTGCGGTCAAGAAGTGGGGAAAAATATGGGAGGCCATGAGACTTTTTGTGTAGGACCATAGTTGACTTTTGTCCTTAAATGTGCATATAAAATGCATGCTGTGTCTGTACACAACTCCCATGAGGTATGGTTTACACATCTCCCTATGTGCCCAATCCACCAATTAGATGCAGGTCGGTTACAGCCATCTTCCTCATTGAGTTGAGCCAGAGTCATGTCTTTAGCTCTGGAGGAGATCAGTTTGGTTGTGACTGTAACATGCAATGCATAGTGCAGCAGGGCTGCAGTCGACATTGGGTCCTTGGACATGAATGCAATACATAGCACTCCCTGACCCTTGAGGTTCACCAAAGCTTGAGTCTGAGCACTTTTCTGAGACCTTTTTGTTTAGTCAAGTGTTTGACAGGTGGGGATAGACTTTCAGGGAGGCTGGGGATAGAAGATTTTTAAACGGTTTTATGTATGTATATTTATATATTTTTCTATACTGTAATGCACCCTGAGCCCCAGGGGAAAAGTGAGATATACATTTAAATAAATAAAATAATAAAGGCCTATTATTCTAGTTTTTAGCATTTTTCCTTAGACCAGCATTTATCATTAGAAAGACTTAACCTGCCACCAACTTTCACATGCTTTTGATTTATTGTCCTCTGTAAGCTTTGCAGCTTGCTATTTTCTCTGTTCCTAACCAGGGGTCGTAGATAAATCCTTGGATAATAGCACTTAAGTTATTTCTTTGGTTTAACCCTCAAATTATGGTTTTGAGAACTCGGCTCTGACTAGCGTAATCTCTGGTTGGTGAACTACGTGCAAGGAAATTCTATTTGCTTTTCTGAAAGAGCAAGCACCAGTTTATCCGACGGAGGTTATTGATTTTTGGGGGAAACTGTCATTTCAGAAAGGGACATACCTGCCGCAAACCTACATCATCCAGGAGGAAATGATAGTCACAGAGCACATCAATGACCTGGAACAGCTGGGCTCCTTCATCTACCGCCTGTGCAACGGCAAAGAGACCTACAGGCTGAAGCGCCGGACTGCCAGGAGACGTGAGAGCCTCTCCTTGCTAGATGGGTTTATCCCTCTATTCCACAGTGTGGCTGTGGCTGCTATGGTCTGTGACATTCTTTGTGCTTCCCGCAGCAGTGAGGGGACAAAGGTTAAGAATGGCTATGGGGTATTTATCTGCATACGGGAAGGTTTACAGAACTGTCCCGTTGTGACCATCAGTTTAGTCCTATATTATCATCATCCACATTGGGAGCCCCCATATATGTTAGGACTGAAACGAGACCCCCCAAATGGGTAAATCTATCAGATAGACCTTATTCAAGCCGGAAATGGTGGTTTGAGTAATAACCGATATCGGTTTACATTCCATTCATTTCAGTTATTTTGGGCTGACTTTTTTGAGTTTTCAGTTCAGTTTATTCAGTGTTTTGGTTATGTCATTTCTGCAATATTAGTACTAATGCATATGCGCAGTTGCCAGAAATGACATAACCAAAATACCAAAGTGACCAAAGAACTGAATTACGCAAAATGGAATATCTTCAAAATCAGACATTCAAGTACCTGTTGCGGGTATTATTTGGGTGCTCAAAGGGCTACCCAAAAATGTGAATAATAAACCCACTATCCATTTCCTCTCTAGAGTGTAGTATATGTGCATGCTGGCTGCTACAGGCATTTTTACTACTGTGTCCATTAAGCTAATTGCCCTACCGGTAACAGAGAGTGCCTGCAACAGCCAGGAATCTATTGCCATCAGTGCTCCCAGAACTGGCGTTAGCAATATTAGGGAAGCTTGAGGCTAGCGCACGCTCCTGTTTTAATAACAAGTGATCCAATTTGCAAATTGACTTCCATCCCGCAAGCCTCTAGTCTGGTGATCACACCCTGGCTAATGAGTCTGAAAAAGTGGGGAACAGGGAGTGTCAGACTATTTACATTTTTAAAGGGACTTTAGATTTTAAAGACTTATCTTGCTATACTGAACATTTTTTTCTTTGCTCTGTTTTGCTGTAAACTCCCTTAATCACCTAAAAGTATACTGTATATGATATCCATTATAATGACGCTCTAGCAAGGCATCTGATTCCCAGTCTGCAAATCCCGAGATGCTGTAGTTACCTCAGGGTGTCCTACACTGCTGATTGGGCCTTCAACTAGCAATTGGGATGCATACCTGGTATTATTTGTTGTTTATTATTACATGTTATTTGATTGGTTGTTACCAGACATAAGGAACAAAAATGCGTGCAAACCCATCCTGTCCTGATATTGCTGATGCTCTCCTGGGTGTAGTTGCATGAACCAGACCTTTATGCTGCTGTGTATTCATGGTTACCCAATAGTCTCCTCCCACCAACTGTTTCCCAAATGATAGCCATCAGTGCAGTGCAACTGGGTTACAAAAAAGAAGAAGCTGGCTCCAGGCTGGCAGCTCTGCAACAGAAACTTCCATGGCTGTGTGGGGGAAAGCTTTCCCTCACTCCCCAAACCCCTTCCCCCACTTATTTGGTTTCTCCCTTTGAAGGGTGTGGGAGCAGTGAGGGAGAAGCCAGGTGGAAGAGAAGGAGGGCAAGGGTACAGGTTTATGGCAGTTCAACTCCTCTCCCCCCACCAATGTTTTCACTGGCTTCCTATGGCTCCATGGATTCAAAACATTGATCTCCCTGTTTCCTGCTTCAAGAGTCATTTTGCAATAGCTTGCTGCTGCATTAGTGTGGAGATGAATTTGTAATGCTACCCTTGCTTGCCATATTTTTTGTTGTTGCTTTGTTTCTGCATGCCTGGCTCTACCTCTGTCGCTATCTGAGCTAATTTCTTCCTCCTGCCACCCTCATGCTTGTGGCTCTTGGTTTTGGTCCTATTATAGGTATCAATCGGCGTGAGGCTGGGAACTGCAGTCATATCCGCCACTTTGAGAACACGTTTGTGGTGGAGACGGTGATCTGCAAGAAGTCGTGAAAGCTGTGCTCGATGTAGCCCTCCTCTGCTTTGCGTGTGTACACAGAGGCTCCCTTCAGCAGCAATCTCCTCTTACTTTTTTACTTGCCTCCCCCTGCTTGTACCGCACTAATTTCTCAAATCCCTGGTGATCGGACATCAGACTTGCTGTCTCTGTGCTGTATTTACGACCTACTTTGAGAATTTCCTGGGCTTAAATTTACACAGTAATCCAAACATGGCACAGGAATCCTTTCTTGGAGTGTGTGCATCCTGCGAAACCTGAGGCTACGTTGGAGTGCTGGACCAGCAGTTAGCAGCAGCAATTACGCATACGAACAAGGAGACAGCCAGAGGACTTGGAGAGAGCTGGATAACTTTTATTTCATGCTCACCCCAGTTATCTACACTGACAAGGATGAGGAGCCTTATTGCAGGGTTCATGAAAAGCTTATTATGGCCCTCCTTAAGTACCCATGCTTTAGCCATCGATACAGAACAGGTCCAGACATTGTTTCCATCAAGCCAGCACATGAGTTTAATTACATACCTTTCTAACCAGTTCAATTCCATATAGAGCGTAAGGAGTAGGTAAGAGGCAGTGTAGAAATGCTTTGCCTTGAGTGAATCAGTGGAAGATTTTACATGATCATAATGGTGATGCAAAAAATCCAGCATATAAGGTAAGGAGCCATACAAGGAGGGTTATCATTTGGGTGGTGATATAGAAGTGTAGTCCTTTACAAATGCAGGTAAGTAAACAGCCATCTTTTGGATGGGAGTATCACATGCTGCATCTAAATTCTTTCTGCAAAAACGAATAGATCAAAATGTAAATTCTTTTTCAGACATCCAGGGCAAATGACTGTGTAAGGCCTTCTCCAAAGCAAAACAGTAGTCTTTGCATGTGAGCTTTTGTACAAAGTGCTCTGAAGTCATCATGTTAACACATCTTCCCGGAGCTAAATACAGATTTGATGACAATTTTGTGCCATAAGGGATGGGACCCTCAGCTGATGTGCTGCCTAGGTGTGCAGGAGGCAGAGGGATCAGAGTAGACTGACCAAACAGGCTTTGCTGACTCCTGACCACAAAGCAGTGAACACTGTGCATGTTTATACTTTCCACACTCCTTCCTTCAGACTCAATGTTACTAATGACCTAGAGTGTGGCTGACTTATGGTGTCAGGACTATTGTGTCTCCCCCCATTTTCAGGAGATTGCTTCTTTTGAATCTTTAGTCCCTTTCTTGGAATTCTCCAGAGGTCTTAAGAACAAAAGTGGTGTCCTACTGGGTCAGACCAATGGTTCGTGTAGCCCACCATCCCTGTCTTCAATAGTAGCCATTTGCTTTAGAGAAATGCACAACAGGTCATAATGGAGTGATCCATTCCCAGCCTCTTCTTGGCCAATGATTCTGTGCATGAGGCAGCCTAAAAGTCTCTGCTTGGGACAAGCCTTGAGGGAATCCTAATCTGGTATTTGAGTAGGCTTATTGACTTTCAAATGGAGAGGTAGGGAGAGCAGCATCTCAACCTTGTCAATATTCACACTGGTTTTTCCTTGTCATGTGCAGTCCCTCCATGTGGCTGCTAACCCATCTCCTAAGCATAACTATCCCAGCAGGAGACTGCAGCCTGCGTGTTTGAGTGAGCTCTCTTGCCTGAGACGATCTAGTTTGCCTTTCCTAAGGGTGCCTCTACACCAACGAATATTTTGCCCAGCTGTGTGCAAAATTACACAGTTGCCTTGCATGGTTAAACGGCCCATATTCAGCATGCTCACATTGTTACAATAAACGCTGGGCTACAGAGATCACTACTCATGAATATCAAGACAAGGCAAAGGTTTGGTTGATCAATACTCTGCAGAGAAATGTATGAATCAAAGTATATGACTGCTGATCAGCAGAGAGAAAAAATGGTGGGATGTGTGTGTGTCTTCACTCTCCCTCTAAATACACTTAAATCCAATAAGGCCCTTCAAAAGGTAGGGAGGGCCTTATTGGATTTAAGTGTATTTAGAGGGTTTGGCTTGAGTGAGTGGGGGGATTTCAAATTGGGATGATCTTGTTATTAGTTTCCAGCCAGTCTAGAATCCTAGAAACAGAGTTGTAAAGGGACCTCCAAGGATCATCTAGTTTGACCCCATGCTTGGATGCAGGATACGTTCCCCACCAACATTCAATGAGTTTGATGTTTAGAAAGAGAAATGAAGAAATACAAGCAAGTTAGAGCTCAGCTTGGGCCAGAAAGTTGGACACGAGCCCAACCGTATTGGGTTGCTGCAGCTAGGATTTTCTGAGCCCGGCGTCTCTGCTTGGCTCTGTCCCTCCCTCCCCCCCTCACAGAGTGCCGTTCCATCACAGTGCTGTGCAAGGGGTGGAGCTAAGGCCCAAACCTCTTCCCAACATGACTGTGATGTCACGGCGATTTGTAGGGGGTGGGGGGTCTCTAGCTGCTAGGGAGCCCAGCTGGGGCAGAGGGTGTACTTGTCCTAGTCCAGGACAGTCGGGTCTTGTCAGGCTTCATTCAGATCACAGGCCTCTAAAGCAAGTGTGATCATTAACTCAACAGAACCAACCCCAGTAGCCCCCCCCCACACATTTAAATGACCGTGTTGACTAATAATTCAAAACCAAAAATAGAATCCGGGGGGTGGGGGGAGCAGTAGGGGCATGTTGCATTTCCTGGATGAAAATGGAGCAAACTGGTAAATTTAAGCCCTGTATTTTTTATTATTATTATTATTATTATTATTATTATTATTATTTTATTATTACTTTAGTTCTTAGTCATCTCAACCAACCTGCACGTAGGTGGGAATACTGGACTCACTCTCTCTTCCTCCCTCTTGGTTCTGCATGATTTAACTAGCCATTAAATACGCTAACTGTACGCAGTCCCTGATCCATAAGGACAAGGCCTTAGTTCTTTACATGAACTAAAGTTATCGGAGCTTTCCAAGGTTCGGAAAACTAAACGTTAAAAGGCTTTGTATATTTTGTCTGTTAGAGAATCTTGCCTTTTAGGAAATGTCAATGAAACAATAAAATCTTTTACTTCTGATTTTCTGTGCTGCTGCTTTATTGAAAACAAGTATTTGACTGTGATGTTATTGGTCAGAGCTGCCAGACTTAGCGGGTGTAGTCCTTCACTTAATTGGCAATGGCAAAACTCCCATTGACTTTCATGGTGGAGGATTACACCCAAAGTTATGGACACAGACTGCACCCCCACTCCCCCAGATTGGCTGGGCATGGAGGACAGCAATGGAAGTTGATAAGCCAACATGCCTCTCCCCTGTTTTGGAGGGGCATTACAAATTTCGCTCTTCCTCTGCCACCATCACTGCCTGTCCCAAAGTCTCCTGCTCCCTAAACCACATTCACCCCCTCTCCCATACTGCTCCCTATGCCTGGAACCTCCACCACGAACACATTGGCTCTGCTTCCTCCCAACCTTAAAATCCCTCTTCTACGTCTTCCATCAGGCTTTCCATAAAGATTTATGCTTCTCCTTATACTCTCTCATCCTTCAGGATCCACCTTGTTCCTTGTAACTAAGCTACATATGTGCACCTGCAGCTTTTCAGCTTCATAAATGTATCCCTGTCCCTGTCCCTCCTTGTGCCATTCACCTTGCCCATTCTAGATTGTAAGCCTGTTGGGGCAAGGACCTCTCTCTAATCATGACTGTTCAGTGCCAGGCATGTTACTGGTGTTATATAAACTATTATTAATAATAAACATTTACATGGGAAAGGGAGGAGAGAAGAATCACATGCTTCCTTTCTGACTAGGGCAGGGGTGGGGAACCTTTTCTGTCCCGTGGACCACACTGAAAATTAGTACGAGCTCCGAGGGCCACACAGAGGGTGGGGGGTGCTTAACGGGTGTATTCAGAAAAGGAGGGCCCAGATAATGGATCTGTGCCGTGGATCTAACCCCCACCCTTGTGTGCATGCCCTCCTCTCTGCTCCCTTATCCTGAGCTCAGTTTTCCAGTGCTTGGAGGTAGAGACTGCATCCAGGGGCCAGATCCAGGCACTGGAAAGGGGCCACATAAAAACTTGCTGAGGGCCACATTTGGCCCCCGGGCCTGAGGTTCCCCACCCCTGAACTAGGGAGTCGGAGAGGGCATGATACCGGAATGGAGCTTTCCACCACATTTCTGTGCATCCTATTGGAAAAGAAGGAAAGGTCAGCTTTGGTTACATACTGCAACTGAGTATTGACCCAAGAGATAGCTATTGACCATGGATGAAGCAGAGCTTTTGAAATGTGTCTTTCTGTGTTTAATGCTGGGTATTTTATATATGTATTTTGCGTTCAGCTTAATGGCCAATGGCTAAGTCACTTTTAATAAATTGATTTGTTTTGAGCTAAATAGTTACCTCTTAGGACAACAAATCCCTAATACTGATTAATGCAAAACGCAATACATCCTGGCTGTTTTGATTGGGTGTACGAAATCTCTCCATTACAGCCATTAGTTTTTGACATATTAGCATGTGGAATATATTTAAGCAGAACCTATACGTTCTTGAGCGCAAATGCAGTGGTGGTGGTAGGGTGTTATTAATAGTTGTAAAAACTGTCATCTCAAACTGTTGCTTAGTTGTGCTTGGTTTTAGATAAGTCACATGTTTTGTGTGCCCTGTTGTCATGTGCTGCAAAGGTTTATGCCAGGGTATGAGATTATTTCTTTATTAGGAAAGAAACACAGAAGGGTAGGACAAAGAAGGACAAAGTTAATTCTTCATTATTTATATAGGGTCAGGCCTATCCCAGGGAGAGAGGAGGTAAGAGTCCTGCAGACCAAACCGAGCCTGATAGGACCCAACTGGTCCCATTGGGCTTGGTTTGGTTGGGAGCAGGGCTTAATTTTTTTGAGGCGGGGAGGGGCTTGCCAGGGCCCAGTCCTGGCAATTAAATTCAAGGAGGGACTGAGCCCTGGGAAATATTCCCAGTAGGAGAGTGCACCCAGAAATGGGGAAGGCCAGGGAAAGACTGATATTGGCTTTTTCAGGGGTAGAAATGAGAGCCAGAAGAACCCTGCATGATTTATTTGGCTTTTATTACTTCTGTGCCTCATCCCCTGGGCTGACCATCATATAGGCCACTTGCCCACATTACCGGGACTGAATCATATGCTGAGCTTCAGCATGTGAGCGCTGATCATCAGCTGTGTCCAACAGCTTTTTTTCTCCGAATGTCCAAGCCCTGATATTCGGAGGGAAAAAAGCCGCTGGATGCGGCTGATGACGCTTTCAGTCTTGAACCCACGTGTGGAGCTCGGTGTAAGTTTCCCAGCAGGGAGATTCCCCGCCGGGAGAATTGCCAGCCCCAGTAACGTGGGCAAGTGGCCATAGATTCAATCACAAGAACTCCTATTTTATATTCACCTGTAGAGAGGCAGGCTACTCTAGAGATTAGATTACTAGCTGGAGACCAGGGTTCATTTCCTTGTTCTGTCAAGTTCTAGGGAAGGGAGCGTGACTTGCGAGGAAGGTTTGGGCCCTCGCAATTCATTTTTTATAAATTAAGCACTGGTTGGAAGCCATCCTAGCCCAAGCCCTTTGGCCTCAGGACAGGCTCCCTGTGGGCAAGTCCCCCCTCCCCCCCGCCAATGGAGCAGCATGATGTCCTGGTGCTCCATGGGGGTGAGGCCATGTCACAAAGGAGTGGAGTTAAAGCATTCCCTATCTCCTGACATGGCCCCACCCCAGCAGAGTGCTCCATGATCGAGGGGGCCACCCCAGTCATGGACTGGCTTTGGATCAGTCCCACTGTAGCCAGGCTCAGACTGAACGCAGGCTAAATTTTCCAACCTGAGCTGGGATGTAGGAGAAGACCCAAGGATTCATGACCATTGACCATTAGCCACAGAAAAAGGAGTCCTAGAGACATAGCAGCTTGCAGATGCTACCTCTGGCCCTCCAACACGAGGGCGTTGCTCCTGTAGACTGAGGAGAAGGTAGATGGAGAGAGAGCAGGGGAAACAGCCTTCACTACTGCAAGAGCCCTCTCTGTTAGGCAGAATGGGGATAGAGCCACAAGGGCCGCTTGTCCCGCACACCGAAAAGAAGACACAGACACCTTCATTGTGGGGTAAATAGGCCGCACCAATCTTTATTAGCCCAATCAGGGGAGGAGGGGGCTATGCCCCTCTGGGTCCTGTCAACTTTAACTAACGACTAACTTAACTATAGTAAACGCAAGGCGATCTGATGTTCCTCAGTACCGCAACAGTGCTAACTATAGCTGCTACAATGTCACGCCTGCCCAGCCGCCCACAGCCGGATCAGGAGGCCGTTGCCTACGGTGACCCGAGGAAGGAAGTGAGCAGAGTCAGCTATGAGCCTGGACCGCCCTTGTCCTAGGCCCCGCGACCCTGCCACCCTTCCTGGGTCCTACGTGACGCTGGCCGGGCAAGCTCTAGCATTCACGTGGACCCCATCTCGTAAGGAGATGACCTAGCAGCAGACTATCCCTACCTTCTAACTTCACTAACTCGCAGGACCCCTGCCACTAGAGACTGCCGGCTTGGCTAGGCTAGTCTCATCCCCCTCACCCCTGACGCTCCCAAAAGCTGGCTCAACATTCCCTGTAAGGCCTTAAGGTAGAGCTCAAGTCCTTCATTAGACAAGTGCGCCCCGTCTGGCTTAAACAACTCGGGTCTCGAGAATCTAATCTCAGGGTGCCTGATCGTCTGGCCTCCCAAATCTGTCACCAACCTGGTGACCTCCTTATTCACTTTCCTCCTGGCCGGATCAACTCTACTCGGGCGCACGGCATTCCTCCATCGTATCCTCTCCAACATCTCAGACCACACAAACAACGTGTTTGGGAGAACCCGCCTGGCCTCGTGCAGGTCACGCTTTATACTGGTGACCAGGTGCAAACCAGTTTCCACCAGCAAGTTGTTCTACCCCAGATGTAACACCAATATGTCTGGATGCGCCTCCTTTGACAGTTCATGGACTGACGGCAGGAACTGAGCCCATCTCATCCCACTTCGTCCTTTCCACTTTATTTCAGCCAGGTGTCCCAGACCAAGCTGGGTTCCCCAGTACGAGCGTCCAGCTCGCTTCGCGGCCCAGTAAACCATACTGTGGCCCACCATCACGATTCTCTTCTGCCGCGTAAGTAGTTCACTTCCTATGAGAAATAAAAAACGTTATTCCCTCCAAGTTACCTTTCTCCTACCACACTTACTCTCGTTGTCACCCTTTACCTGTTATAGCTGGACCTTGTGCACGTAGGAGCGGAAGGCACCAGATCACCAACGACCAATTGCTTTGACCTGTTGGTCGGGTAAACCCGCCGCTGATGCGCAGCTCGCGGCACCAATTCTAAACGAGTGGGAACTAAATAAATGTGGTGGCAAATTTGACTTTTTTAGGGTTTTTCGTAGCACTGCTGATAATTGGTACCTGGTGACCCAAGCCCCATTCTCGTGAACAAACAGTTGGCCTGACTGGTTGGGACGGATTTTCAAATAGACCTCCAGCGCCTGTACTGGGCAGAGGTAGGTGGCCTTCACTTATTCTTGCCAATTTAACTACCTGACCCTATTTGCGCTGGTCTGTTTTTGATCCTTGCAGGAGAACAGACAAGCCCTCGACACCCACTAGGACGTCGTCTATGCGTACCACAATTCCACCTTGAACAGTGGAAGTGGCAGCCGCGATCTCGCTAATTCGGAACGCCCCGAAGAATGCCAGCTTAAACAGGCTATCAAAGAGTGTGGATTCGAAAATCGAGGAACACACCTCGGGTAGCTGCCCGCACATCTCCATTAAGATTGCTGGTGTAATGGGCTGCCTAGCATCGCTCACCTTTGGGGAATCCCTTTGCCACCCTTCAAGCATTTTCCTGACTAAAAAACCACCGCTTGGGGACTGAAAACCTGCCAGCTTATTGTAAAAAGGCTGATGCCGCCAATTTGCCTGAAATTGTCCTGGGGGCCAATCCCTTCCTTTTCAAACTAATGGCAAACTGGATTGATTGGGCCTCGGTAATCGGGAATTGAGTCCCCCAGCCCCTCTCCTCCCTAAAATTCTGACATTCTGACAAGGCTTGAGCATATGCCACCCTGGTGTGGGGTGCCAATGACCCCTGCACCGCCTGGAGACATAGAGACATAGCAGCTTGCAGATGGAACATCTCTACCATCCAATGCTCCAGGTCTCTTGAAGCAGTTCCTCCGGCTCCCTCCTGGCCTCCGGCGCCAACTGTCTGAATCGATCCATCTGCTGGCGAGAGAGTGCATCGGCTATCCCATTGTTAATGCCCGGGACATGCCTGGCTGTGAATAATATGTAACTGGTCAGGCACAGCCGAACGAATGCTCTCACCAATCCCATCACCCTGTTAGAATGGGAAGACATCGAATTCAGGACGTTTACCACCGTGAGGTTGTCACACCAAAACAGTATTGTTTTGTTTGCAAACTCCCTGTGCCACAAGTGGACTGCTAGTACTATTGGGAAAAGTTCCAGGAATGTGAGGTCCCCAGTTATTCCCTCCTGGGTCCACTGCGCCGGCCATGGGGCTGAGCACCATCGGCTCACCCAGTATAAACCAAAGCTCAAGGATCCTGCCGCATCTGACTGGACTTGCAGTCCAGCCTCAAGCAGCCACCTCTGTCTCCACATGCTAACGCTGTTGAAGCTCCAGAGGAAGTGCCGCCAGGTCCTCAAATCTTCTTTCATCTCGGCCGTGATCCTGACGTGGCAGTGGCCTGGCAGATTGGTACCTACCTTCTTGTAGAGCCGAGACAGGAAGGCCCGGCCTGGTGCCAGAACTCTGCATGTGAAATTAAGACTCCCCAATAACACCTGTAGTTGATTGACTGTGACTTTCGGGCACTCCAGGAAGCCGTCGATGTCCCTTACTAGGGTTGCTAACTTATCCAACGGCAGGCGTGACACCTGCTCGTTGGTATCAAGTTCAATGCCTAGAAACGTCAGGACTGGCACCGGGCCAACTGTCTTTTCGGGGGCGAGGGGAACCTCCAGTTCCGCAGCCATTTCCTGAAAAGTTTCTAGCGCCGTTTCACATTCCCTTGATCCAGCCGCCCCCAAAAACAGGGAATCATTGATATAATGTAGTATATATCGTGACTGTGTCCTTTTGCGCACCAGCCATTCCAGCAGGGAGTGGAAGCTCTCGAAGGCCGAACAAGATATCGAACACCCCATGGGCATCGCCTTGTCATAATAATAATAGCCTCCGAACTGGAACCTGAGTAGCCTGAAGCTCTCAGGGTGGACTGGCAGCAGGCGAAATGCTGATTTAATATCGTATTTCGCCAGAAGTGCCCCTTTACCGCATTCATGGGCCATCTCTATTGCCATATCCAGAGATGCATAGCAAACAGAGCAAAGTTCCGGGGGGATCGCGTCATTCACGGACCGTCCCTTAGGGTAGGACAGGTGGTGAATGAGGCAAAACTTCCCCGCCTGTTTTTTGGGTACTATACCTAACGGGGAGACGTGTAGATTGGGAAATGGCAAGGTCGCAAAAGGGCCCGCTATCCAGCCCTCCGCAAGCTCCTTGTGAAGCTTGGTGGCTACCAAGTCTTCCTTCCTGCTGACTGATTGAAGGGTGTTTACCCAACTTCTTGGTTGTTCAAAATTAGCTGGGATCACGAACCCTTCCTTAAAGCCCGACACTACATACCTAACCTCCCCCTCCATTGGGCAACCTCTCAGGGCACGTGCCAAAGTGCTATGGCTGACCGGTGTTGTGGCCCTTGCTTCCCCCTTGCTGTTGTGTGCCCTGCATTCCTGTTCTGCCTCTCTGCCTACCTCTAGGGGACGAACGTGCCCTACTATACTGTGCCCCCGGGTGTCCTCCCCCGCAATGGGAGCAAGCATGCTGAAAGCGGCACGGGGAGCGGGCGCAGCCCCCTGGTTCATTAAAATTCTAGCAGGTCCCTCCCTTCTGGTTTCCACGGCGCCCATTGGACCGAAAGGGGTCATTCATTGGAGCCGCTTCTCCCCTCGTCAAGGTGTGGCCACTGTCAGTTCTGTGTGTACTCGCCACTTTGGACATGCATTCGAGCCAAAGGTCTTGGGCGTAACTGTCCCATCTGAGCCCGAGGGTGATTGCTGCCCTCTTCCTAAAACCTTCGTCGTAGCAGAGCCACGCCCCCGGGTTACTGGTGTCATAGGCTCGGCGGATGATATCCTGGTATTTAATTAGCTCTGCTGCCCTGTCTGGTGCTGCCTGCACCATGACCCCCATCAGTACCGAGAAGGCAGCTGACCAGTTAGCCCAATTCCTGTCAACTTTGGGATGTTTCAAACGCTCCCTTTCTTTTTCCTTCTCGGTAGTGGTGGGGTCGGGTACTGACTCAGTATATAACAGAGTAAACACGTCGACATACTCACCTCTCCAGATCTTATCGTGGGTATGCTGTGCCAAATGGACGCCTATTGGTGCCCCCACGGCAGCCCAGGCTCCCGGTTCCGTTCGGGGCGGTGCAGCCGGTGCGGGCCTGGTGTGGCACTTGTCACACTCCCCTTCCCTTTGTCTGCCCACTGCATCACTCCGTCCGCCCCCCCCCCCCTCTTCCGGAACGGTTTGCAGGGGCTCGAGGGCCCCACCTGACTCTTGTCCCAGCCATGGTACCCATGATCCCACCCAGCCCAGGTGTTTCTGGGCCGCGGGACCAGCCGGCGCAGAATGCTCCCTGCCCCCGGTTTCCCCTTTGCGCCCGCACTGGCAAGGGGAACACTGTGGGCACCTACCTTAAGGTTGTTGGCTGGAGCTTGCGTCTGCATCTGCCGGTGCATCAAGTGGGGGCACGGGCTTGGGTTCCTCCCCATGGCTGTGCCTGGTTGATCATCCAAAGCCTGCACTTCCCTCATGCCTTGGTTGCCATGTTTCCTCCTATTCGGGGCGGCTTGTCACCCTTCTGTCAGCTCGGCCACTTTCCCCTTGAGCGCCGTGAATCGACCCATGAATTCATTCAGGGTCTCAAAAACGCTGCCAGTTGATCCCTGCGTGCGCGTTGGCTTGGTGACTCTCTTTCGTCCCTAGGGGGCAACAAATGACGCCTTCACCCCACCCATGCGGGGAGGAAGGCCGTTATGGGGGTTACCCTGCCCTCTCTGCGGGACCCTGGCATCCCCCAGCTGTGGGTGGCCTCCCGCAAGGGGAGGGGTGACCTCCTGGCAGCCCCCCTCCTGTGCCCCCTGTCTCCTCTCTAAACCGAGCTGGCGACTGCACCGATTGTGTGCTGGCCCTAATCACAGCCCGGGGTGGCTCCCTCTGTTCGGTGCCAGCGTTCGCCGAGCTCCCGCTCAGTTCCCCATCCCGTGCTGGTTCACTTTGGGACCCTATGGTTGCCTGGCCCATTCCCAGAGCTGGGACATCCTCCACCCTTGGCGCACTCCTATCTGGGGTACCTTCTCCTGGGTGCCCCTCCCTGACACTCCTGGCCTGGTCCCCGCCAGAAAGGCTATTAAGGACCCCTTCGCACCTGTCCATTCGCGCCTGGAGGGACTCTAACACCTCCTCCACCCGCTTCGCCAAGGCCTTCTTGGCTGGGCCTTTTCCTTTCCTGCCTCCACTTCCCTTCGTCATCATTCCCAGTGAAAATTAACCTGGGGGAGGGGGTGGTGACCCAATCGCCTTATGGGGGGCCTGTTCCCTAAGCCCAACCGCTCCCTACTCCTACCACGTCCACTGAACCGGGACAAAAAAAAACCAGCCCCGCCCTAATTGCAAATTGTAAGGGGGTGTGTGTGCGTGTGAAGGCTAGGCCCGGTCGAGCAAGCAGCTCCGTCACTAGCCCTAGCCCTTCGCCCCCCTGCCAACTAGGCTCGCTTTCCACCCATTGCCCACCTCACAAGGGTTGGGGCGCTCGCGGGCTCCCGTTCACTCCCAGGGTAGGGGGGGGCTCAGCAAATGGCAGTCAGCCCGGCTGTGGGAGCCCGCTCCTGCTGCGAGTGGGCCCTAAAACGCTCGTGGGAGGGGGTAGGGGACCACACAGCCCCTGGTGCCACCTGCACCAACCAAAAAGCTCCCGCCTGCCGCGCCTCACCAACGGGGGGGCACCCAACACCCTCGAGGGCCCCACTACAGGTGCTGCAGCACTGCCAAATCACTGCGGGGGCGGGGGGGGAGAAGGCTCCCGTCCCGCCCGGTCCGTTCCCAAGCTGCTGTCTGCAAGAGCGGGAGGGGGGGGGCGAATCCAAAATCCCCGATGCCCTGCTAACACTTTCGGCCGCTTTGCCTCCCCGTCCACCGTTCTCCAGTCTTCATCGCCGCTCCAGCCTGCTGAGCACGCTGCTCATTCGCTGCTGCCCAGGCGCGGAATGGTGGGATCCACGCCTGGGGCAAGATGGTGCCGCGAGCTCCCGCCTCTCTCGAGAGCTTGCTTCGCGCTGCGTCCCTTTCGTGCCGTGCGCCCTTGCCTCTCTGCGTTTTCCTCTCTGCAATGGTATGGGTGGGACAATAGCCGCCGCCCTCGAGCCGCTCCCTGTGCCGAGGAGGGCTGTGGAGGCGACGAACCTTCTGAACTACAGAAGCCATATAAAGGAACTGGAACTAGGAGGCTTGTGATGGGACTCACTTGCTCCGCCTTCAAGTGTAAACCACTAGAAATCAGGAATTTTCAGGTTTTTATTCCTTTATTTATTAGTATTCTTTCCCCACCCTCAGTCAGGCAGCAGAGACTTGCTTGTGTGCTTTGCTAAAGGGAGGGAATAGGGGGCATCTGTCCCTCTCTCTCTCTGCAGGAGCTGATGCACCAAGCAGCTTCTTGCCTGAGCGTCTTTGTGGCAGCCTGCCTCCTTCCTGCAAGTGAAGGGGAGAGAGGGCCTAGCTGCCACTGTTGCAACAGGATTCTGTGCTCAGTGGATCATGGGTCTGACCCAGTATGGCACTACTTATGTGGAGGCAAGTTTTGTTAACAATGGTCTCGAACTTAGGATCTTAGCCTCGGTGAAAACTGAACATCTGCCCTTGGTACTCAGGGTTAGTGACTTCTTTATGGACGAGGGAGGCCTAGGACAAGTAACCAGTGAACAACTGTCAGTTATGAAGTCTCAGGGCTTGTCCCGGAAGAAATGGTCTCCAGTAGACCTTAGTTATTGCTTGGAGTTTATGGATTCTGAAGTGGGCCAGGAGCTAAGAGGACAAGTTTTGTGTTCGTCTAAGGGGAATGTGTCAGCTTTTGAATCCTTGACTGAGGCTTTGGGGCACCTTCTGTCCTATATCTCTTCTGGTAGGGCCCCCTGTAAACCCTCAGAGGTTTGGTTTTATGTCTCTTGTGTTAAAGCAAGGAGGGCTGTCCAGCGGGCATTTGGGTTAATGAAATGGGCCCCGTCCAAGTCTAACAGATATATGGTCAGTTTAGAAAGGAATTGGTACAAACAACTATTGTGAAAGAAAAAACTAGGCTATTATGAGGCACAATGGACCCTGTTACAACAGGCGGTATACTCCAAAGATGGTAGGAAGTTCTGGGGATTGATTGCCGGTGCCCTGGGTAGTAAAGCCGCCCCGAGCTGTGTTCAGGAGGGGCGGGGTATAAATCGAATAAATAAATAAATAAAAATAAAGGGCCAAAACAGGAGTTATCACCCCATTGGCCAAATGGGAGCTCCATTTCACAGCCCTTTTTACACGTTCACATCCTCTTGCCTCTCCAGTTGAGATCCAACCAGCAAATAGGTTTCACGAGTGGCCGCCAGTTACAGAGGAAGAAATACGGGAGTTGATTGCTTCCCTTAAGGAAGCAAAGGCTCCGGGTTGTGATTTTATCCCCCCAGAGTTATTAAGGCACAATCCAGAATGGTGGGCAGGGCTTTTGGCACCCCTCTTTACGTCAATTAATTCCTCGAGTAAGATCCCGAGGCACTGGCTTCAAAGTATTGTGGTCCCCATTTTTAAAAAGGGGGACCCTCTGGACCCAGCTAATTATAGACCAATTAGCTTGTTATCCATCATTGGGAAATTATATGCCAAGTTTCTCTTAGGCAAGCTTAGGACATGGCTTGACGGAAATGGAGTTATACACCCCGAGCAGGCAGGCTTTAGAGCCGGTCAGTCGACAATAGACCAAGCGTTTGTTCTTAAATTGTTGTTTACTAAATATGCTGGGGCCCATAGAAAATCCTCCTCTCTATTTTGTTGCTTTGTGGCCTTTGACTCTATCGATAGAGTTGGACTAAACTTGGAAGGACCTCGATCGATGGGCGGTTGCTTTTTTTAATAATAAAGCTACATAACAACAACACTCTCTAGGTTAGACCTGGTATGGGTCGCCCATTAACCAAGGTCATAGGGGTGGAAAGGGGAGTTCGCCAGGGCTGTCTTCTTGCGCCAGCTCTATTTAATTTCTACCTAAATGACCTAGTACCATTTATGGATAGGGCTGATTTCCATGCCCCGAAATTGGGCATAAAGAGGTTGGTCCTGCTACTTTACGCAGATGACACTGTATTGTTATGTATGTCTCAGGTGGGCCTGAGACGGGGCATGCAGAGACTCGCCCAGTACTGCAGTCAGGAAAATCTAACCATCAATTATGAAAAGACTGAGGTCTTAGTGGCAGGCAGGGCTAAAACACAGCATCGATGGCTTATCAATGATATAGTTATCAAACAGGTCTGTGTATTTAAGTATCGGGATCATTTTTGATGCAGCAGTGAGTTGGATGCCTCACTATAAGGCTGCCATACATCAAGCTTGAAGTGCAACTAAGGCTTTGGTGAAATTTTATTTCACCCGGGGAGGGAAACTGATTGGCCCGGCCCTCCGTCTTTTAAAGGCCAAAGTAATCTCGCAGCTGCTCTATGCTTTACCGGTGTGGGGCAGTGAGTTGCTGGATAGACTTGAACCTCCTCAGAACAGCTTCCTACGCACTATCTTGGGGCTGCCTAGGTGTGCCCCACAAGTGATCTTGAGGGCTGAAACAGCTATGAGAACAATAAGGTTGCAGGCGACGTTAGCACTATTTAAATTTTGGCTTAGAGTAGCTATATTCCGCCCGATGCCCCATTCTCTTCTAGCCTTCATACTGGAAGAAAGATCCCTGGCTCTGTGGTCACAGCCTATTGAAAAGGCATATGCTAAGTTGGGCCTGGCAAAAGATCGTTTAAGGTCTCTAGAGTATAGCCAAGCAGCAGTTGAAATTAAGCGGAGGCTTATAGATCAAGAGATCCAACTGGAAGGAGCAGCTCTACACGTCCAGGGGATTGCTCCGGAGTATCACCGGCTTAGCCCAAAGGGGATTTGTCCAGAATACATCGCTTGGCCTTATGCCCGCCAGCGGAGAGCGTTGCCGCTCTTAAGATGCAATCTTTTTCCATCGGCGATGGTGGAGGGGAGATATCTTAAAATTCAAAAAAATCTTAGGCTGTGCCGGAAATGTGACGGTGCGGTCCCCGATCCTATGGTGCATATTTTGCTACACTGCCCCAGTTATAATTACTTGAGAAGGGAACTTATGGAAAAGTATATAATGGCCCTGCCCAGTTATGCGGGGGATGAGTTGAGGATACAGTTATTATTAAACGGGGGGGACTCTAGCCTCTCTAGAGCAGTTGCGGCCTAAGGAGCCAGGATAATGAACGAGTTATCTTCAGCTCCTCTAGAGTGGGGATATCCCAGGGGTCAAGCTTTGCCAAGGCACACCCTGTAGAAGAGCTAGGCTTCTGTTTAAAGCAAGTACGTAGGGAGGGTTAGAGAGAGGCGTGGTAGATATGCCAGCATTAGACCATGCCATCTCCATAGAGTGCACGTTAGTGCTGGTTGATATTTGCTGGTAGTTTTAAAAATGGATATCCCTGCAAGGAAGTAGAGCTGGAATAGCTGTTTCTCTAGAGATCTCAGTTACTTCTTGTGTATTAATGCCTGGCCAACTATTGGGGACCGGGTATACAGTGAAGATATACCTCAGGTTATTGCCTAGGGGATGGCTCGGCATATCTGTAGATTTTATATTTGGTAATTATTTCCCGTGGAAGGAGGATTGGGTTTTGATTACTTTGCTACTCATTGGTGTGTTTTTCATTTTTCTCCTTTATGTTTTTAATCAATAAGCGTTGCTATTTAATATATGTTGTATGTGTTGGAATTTAATTTTGATCTTGTATATGTGTTTCGGCTATGGCGAAAACTAATGCCATAAATAAAAATGTTTTACTTACTTACTATGTGGAGGCAGAAGATGGAATATTCCAAGGTTGAAACCGGACCAGGAATAGAGCCGAGGGCATAGCTAGATTGTAATGGGCTCTTATGCAGAAGATTGGATGGACATGCCATCTCCAGGGATGCTACATCAGGAGCAGGAGTAGCCAGGGCTTGTGGGCCCTGGTGCAGCTGCACTGCTGGTCCCTATTATACCTACACCCTTGAATAGAATGAGAGAAGGGCAGATATTAAGTATATAGCACAAGCAATGTGCCTAGCACTGAACTATCCTTAATTAGAGACAGATTTCTGTCCCAGGGAGCTACAGTCTAGGATGGAGGAGAAAGAGGGGAACATAGAGGCAGGGGAACATTCATGAAGCTGAGAAGTTGCAGGTACAGGTGCTTAACTTAGTTACGGATGGAGAAGAGGGATCCTGAATGATAGGACAGCAGAAGGAGCATCAGTGAGCAGTCTGTGGGGCTAAGAAGCTAGGAAAAGCCTGGTGGAAGCCATAGGTTTTTAGGAAAGATTTGAAGGTCAGGAGGAAGGGAGCAGAGCGTATGCATTCAGGGAGTTCCAGCTCTAGGGGTAGCATGGGAATACAATAAGGTTCACTTACATCAAGCTTGTTTGCAATGTGTGTGCGCGCGCACGTGTGCTGCTGACTGGTGGGGAACAGGAGCAGATACACTCCCCCAATTGAACTGCTTTGGATAAACTGAACTTAAGTTGTAGCCAGTGGGTGAAAACAGACATTAACACGATTTAAACAGTGCTTTAACATTTCTTATGCAAGTTGCAGGGTTGCATAGGGCACCAAAACAGCCCTGCAACATGCATTAAAAAAATGTTAAAGCGGTGTTAAAGTGAAGTTAGTGCTATGTCTGTTTTCACCTTTTAAGGCAAAGTGGGGAAACCCTGATCCGTGGACCAGATTCGGCCCACAGCTGTTTACCTGGTCCCTTTACAATTCCTGAATCTAGCTCACAGATCCAGCCCTTACCCTCAGGCACTGAAGGAGCAAATCCAGGGGAGGAGAGCAGAGCAGAGGTGAGAACATGCATTCAAGAACAGTGGAAGTCTCTGCACAGCATGATAGAGTGTGTGGAAGCTAAATGTGACTTGTGGGAACCTGGAGATGCAGGGATTTGTGTGCCTGTCACAATGGCTCCAGTTCCCTGCTCAGTGCTCTGCAAGGGGAGCCAGGCTAGATGGAGAGCCACAGCGCGCGCTTGCCTGCTATTCCAGTACAGGTGTCTGAGAATTGCCTCCGCCCTTCCGTCCCCCATGGCAGGGGTGGGTGGTGGGAGGCCCCTTGCCACGCCCACCTAGGAAGGGGGGCAGGACTGCTGGGCTGCAACAGAGTGGGAAAAGAGCGGCTGCATGGCTGGCAAGAAGAAACTGGCTGGGGTTGCTAGGTAACTCCAGGTGCACTGATAGGCCAGTGCTAGGCATGTGGGCCTCGCCAAAAGGGCGGGGCCCACAGGAAGTGAAGCACTGTGGCTCCAGCCCCACTTTCGGCTGGAGCAGGACAGAAAATGGCAGCAGTGGGAGCCATTGCTGCATCCTTCACCAAGGCCTTGATCCAGGTAGGTTGTTAAATTACCTTCCCCCGTGCAGATGGGGAAGGATAAGAAGAAAGCTGCCGTGGCGGCAAGAAAGCGGTGGCGGGAGGCCTGGCAGGCGGGTGAGCCTCCAGTTGCGGAGGGGCCTGAGAGCAGCTGGGTGCCTTTGACTGGTCTGGGGGACCCCAAACCCATGCCCTCTGCAGCAGAAGGGCACTCGGAGGGAGGGGTGGATCTCCCTCTCCAGGACTGTTTGGCTGGGTGTAAAGCCCTGTTGCGGGAGCTGCAGGGGGGGCCTGGGTAGGGCCCCCCTGCAGACCTGGGGACTGGGGCCTTGCCCCCTTGGCAGGGCTGGCTAGAGATCTCCCCAATGAGGAGCCTGGCCCCTCCACGGGTGCCACATGCCTGCGGGGGGGGGACATGTGACCACCCCCCAGCACGATTCTTGGAGCAGATGGATGGGACAGCGAGACCCAGCACGCAGGAGCACCCAGGTCCTGCAAGGTGATCCAGCGAAGCCAGCGGACCCTTGCACTGCCCACCCCTTCTCCACCGGTGGCTGCAGTGGTGGCTACCTTGGGGGTGGGGGTGGTGTGGGGTGGATATCCCCGCCGGGGTGGGTTTTGCAGCCCGTTGTGGGCCTTGGGTGGGGGCCCGCCTAGCCTGGGCTCCCGGTTCCTGCTCAGGGCATGGCTGGGCAGGCACAGCCGGCATGGGTAGCCCCCTCATGGGGCTGGGCCACAGAGTCCCTTCCCTCCTTTTTACTAGCCAGAGAGGAATCACCATCAGCGGAAACACAGGTGCAGGAGAGGGACGATCTTCACCAGAGGATTGAAAGTATTGAACACGCCATCCAAGTATTGGCCCAGCAACGCGTCCATCTACCAGGAGCCCAGCAGGAGGTGCCACCTCCGGCTGTTCATGGCTCAGGTGAGGCAGGGGCCCACTCACGGGGGATGGACACGGGGGGCGACGGGATGGTCCCTCAGGCCTTGCCTTTGGCAACACAAATTCTCGGAGGGGCCAGTGGACCAGTAACTGCCCCCTACTAGGGCCCAACGGTGGGCATTGGAAGGACCCAGTTGGTGTGGTGGAACGGGACTTGGGTCACAGTAACTCCCCCCCCCCTTTGCCTTCACCCAGGACCGGAGGTGGGACTTGCCCGTCGGGACAGTTGCCCACCCTGTTTCAAGGGTTAGGCGCTGCCCCCCTTGGGGGGCAGGCGCTTCAGGTGTGGACTCCCCTGTCACCTAACAATTGGTCCCTGCCACCTAACAATTGGTTGGATGGTGCCCAGCCCTCAGACAGCACCCCCAGGCAGTGCCTCCCCAGCAGGTGGGGGGTACTCAGAGGTCTCTGACCCAATTGGGGACCACTTACTCTGAGCCACTTAGGGAAAGGATTTGGAGAGGGGAGTACGTGGACATATTTGCCCTCCTGTTCAGTGATCCCATAGTGGACCCAGCTGAACAGGACGACAAGAAGGAGAGGGAATGCTTTAAACGCCCCAAGGCTGAAAGGAACTGGTCAAACTGAACCGCGGTTTTTTCAATATATCAAGGGGTGATGATACAGGCCTACCCCGGCCGGGCTGCCAGTCTCCTCAAATATGCCGACATAGTGCGGCGCGCATATGAGGCGGGTCCGTTGGGGGCCTGACTGTGATATGATGAAGCATTCAGGCATTGTGCAGCTTACACCCTGGGCCTTCAGTGGGACCTGCATACAAACGACCTGTGACTCAATTGCATGAGCGGGACGGGCAATGTACCCAGGTCGGACAGTGGCCACCTGCTGGCAAGGGGTGGGGGGGCACATCTGTCACTGATTCCTTTCTTGAGGAAGGGAAAAAGGTGGCAGGAGCCTCTGCAGGGCAGTGCTGGGAGTTCAGCCGTTCCAGGAGATGTTCACGAGCAGCTTGCAGATTTCGTCACGCCTGCCCCACCTGTTCTGGGCACCACCCGGCCTCTGCATGCCCCTGTGCCAGACCCGGACCAAGAAGTAAACCCTACTCCGGGGGGGGCAGGAAAAGGAGGGCAGGGAGGCAGTAATCTGAACACCCCCGGTAAGAGCCCCAATGCCAGTTAAGGCCAGACAGCTGGAAATGGCCCTCCACGAGCATCCTGACCAAGCGGAGGTGAATTATGTTGTCACAGGTTTTCGATCCCTGCACTTGAAATTCAGCAGCAGCTGATGGCCCCCAATTTGAAGTCCATGCTTGGGAAGGAGCAGGTGGTACGGGCCAAAATTGAGAAGGAGCGAGTGGAAGGGAGGGTGGCTGGCCTTTTCCCAGCCCCCTCCCTAACATGGTGGTTTCCCCCCTAGGCATGGTCCCCCAAAAGGCCCTGGGCAAGTTTCAGTTGATCCACCACTTACCTCACCCTCGAGGTGGCTCAGTCAACGATGCCATACCCAAGGAACTTACTTCAGTTCAATATGTGTCATTTGACTCGGCGGTGGCCCTAGTCAGGGTTTTAAATTTTGCCCCTGTTCTATTCTGGGAAAGCGATATTAAGTCCACCTTTCGCTTGCTCCCAGTTCACCCAGAGAGTTTCCCCTTGCTCGACTTCCATTTTGACGGCTGGTATTATTATGACAAGGCCATGCCGATGGGGTGCTCCATCTCTTGTTTGGTGTTCAAGAGAGTCAGCTCCCTCGTTGAATGGGTCGTAAGGCAACAGGCTGGTGGCGGGGGAATCACCAAATATTTGGATGATTTCCTCTTCATTGGGCGGACGGATACAGAGGAATGCTCAGGGTTGATGCGGCTGTTTCATAGCGTGGCAGAGGAATTGGGCATTCTCCTGGCACCTGAAAAGATGGAGGGACCAGCCACTAGATTGACTTATCTCAGGATTGAGCTGGACACAGTCACAGCCATTTCCTGCCTGCCCTGGGATAAGTTGGAATGCCTTCAGATCAAGGTGGACGAGTGCCTGGCAGTGGAAAAGGTTACGGTTTGCTGCCTCCAGTCATTACTTGGTAGCCTTAATTTCACATGTAGGGTGGTGGCCCCGGGGCGAGCCTTCCTGTTCTGCCTCTATGTCAAGCTTGCGGGTAATCCACCCCCACCCCCACACTATATTAGGCTCACCAAGGAAATGAAGGAGGATCTCCAGACCTGGACCACCTTTCTAGCAAATTTCAGTGTAACCAGTTTTTGGAGGGACCAGCTTTTGTTCGAAGCAGAGCTCCAGGTCCACTCTGACGCGGCTGGTGGTTTTGGATTTGGGTTGTTCTTTAGGAATAGGTGGGCGGCGGCACCCTGGCCACCCGAATGGAGTGACCTGGGGATCACCAGGGACCTCACCTTCCTGGAACTCTTTCCCATTGTGCTGTTCTTCTTTGGCCGAAAGAGTTTGCAAACCACTCAGTATTGTTCTGGTGTGACAACTAAACTGTTGTCCGCATCATTAACACCCAATCTTCCCGGTCCCCAAGGGTTATGAAGCTAGTGAGGGCTTTCATGCTCACCTGTTTGAAATTCAACATCCTCTTTCAAGCCAGACACGTTCCTGATATTGACAATGGTGTAACCGATGCCCTCTCTCACTTCCAGATGGAGTGCTTCCACTCGTTGGCACCATGAGCCCAGGCGACCCCGGAACCGCTGCCGCCATCAGTGTGGAACCTTGGGTCATAGAGCTGTACACCGCCATCCGGGGATCCCTGGCGCCTTGTACGAGGGCAGCCTATGACAGAGCTTTCAGGGATTTTCAATAATACCGGTTGGCGCGAGGGTGGGAGCTGGGTTTCCCGATCCCAGAGCCTGTGATGCTCCAATTTACCCTCCACTTGAGGCACAGGACCCCAAGAACCATAGCCAGAAAACTGTCGGCATTAGGGTTTATGAGTAACCTTACGGTTTACTCCCCCCACCCCCCGACAGAGTTTTTTTTTGCCAGGCACCTTCTAGAGAGCTGGTCCAGGGAGCAGGGCCACACCTTTGACCAAAGGGCCCCATTACCCCAACCCTGCTGCTGGACATGTGTGGGAACACTTCCCCTGATCTGTTTAGATGGTTATGAAGTTTCACTGTTTAATAAGTTGTTTAAGCTAGCATTCTTTGGGGCATTTCTCATGAGCGAGCTCGTAGTTGAATCAGCCAGGGACATCTCAGGTAGGGCGCTTCGGCTCAGTGACATCCAATTTGGCCCAACAACAATGACTTTGCACATTTCGGTGCTCGAAAACTGATCAGAGGGGAAGAGGGCAAGTGGTCAGGCTGAACAGGGCTGGTATGTTGGAATTACGCCCAGTAAAGGCAGTCGAGGCATTCCTTGAGGTATGACTGATGGTACCTGGCCCCCTTTTTAGGCATTCTGGTGACCAGAACGTGACTAGGTACCAATTCATAGCGATCCTTAGGTCTGCATTGTCTTGCCTCAGTTTGCCAGTGGCTACATATGGCACACATTCGTTCCACATAGGGGCTGCCAGTTTTGCGGCAGTGACCAGCATGCTGGAGCAGGGTATATGGACAGTGGGCCGTTGGCAGTCGAGGGCTTTCTGGACTTATGCTCGGAGTGCCCCCCCCCCAATGACCAGTCCTAACCTTCCTCTTATTCCCTCAGGTGCTCCCCCTGCTGCCGGAAGCAGGTCTGGATCATCAGCCACAGCCTGGTGCGCTGGGCAGGCAAGGTGGCTGGTCAGACCAGATGGGGAACCCAGCTGGGGTTATTGGCGCAAGCTGAGATCCAGTGGAGAGGCCGTGGTGGTATGAGGTGGCACCAACTCTTGCCAACACTCCAGGTGCCTCAGCAGGCCCCCCGCCCCACCTCCCAACATCCTCATGCTACACCTGGGCAAGAATGATATAACCCACTTGAAGGGCATCCAGCTTATCAGGAACATTGAGGGATGTGTGGGAGATTAAGAAGCTTTTCCCATCTGCCATAATTGTATGGACTGACTTGGTGGAGTGCCTGACATGGGGCAAGGGGGTGAACCCTAGAAAGATCGATAAGACCCGTAAGACTGTCAACAAGGACGTGGGTAGGTGGCTTGTAGGCCTGGGTGGAGAGCGCATAGCCAGCAGTGCCCTGACTCATAAATGCCCCGGGTTGTATCGTCAGGATGGGGTTCACTTATTATTATTATTATTATTATTATTTATTAACAACAAACATTTATATAGCACCAGCAGTGTACCTGGCACTTTACAAAGTAATAAAATAGACACGGTCCCTGCCCCTAGGGCTTACAATCTGAGAGACAGGAGCTGGGGGAGAGACTTAGGAAGGGGAACAGAGGGAGAGACAAGGGGTCTAACATTCATGAAGATGCGAGGTCTCAAGTGCACGTACTTGGCTTGGTTACGATGAGAATGACAGCAGACAGGTCCATGTTGCAAGGATAAGGGTAAACCGATCGTAGGTATAGGAATAGTGGCTCAGCAGGATAAAGAGTCAGACAGAGCAGAGCGAAAGAGGTGAGTTTTAAGGAGAGATTTGAAGGTATGAAGGGAGGGGGCAAGGCGGATGTGGACAGGGAGGGAGTTCCAGGCATGGGGGGCAGCAAGTGAGAAGGGACGAAGGCGCTTAGGGGAGCAGGGAAGGCGTGGAAGGGTGAGAGAAGGGACAGAGGAGGAGCGAAGTGCACGGGCTGGAGTATGGAGGGCGATAAGTGCAGAGAGGTAGGGGGGAGCAAGGTTGTGAAGAGCTTTATAGGTGAAGACTAGGAGCTTGTGCAGGATTCGTTCAGGAAGGGGAAGCCAGTGAAGCGAAGAGAGGAGGGGCTGCACATGGTCGAAGCGACTGGCGAGGTAGATGACCCTGGCAGCAGAGTTTTGGACAGAGATGAGGGGAGAAAGGTGAGACCGGGGAAGGCCAGTGAGAAGGAGGTTACAGTAATCGAGGCGAGAGATGACCAGAGCATGAACAAGAGTTTTGGCAGACGAGACAGAGAGAAAAGGGCGAATCTTAGCAATGTTATGGAGGGAGAAGCGACAGGATTTAGCAACAGAGTCAATGTAGGGTTTAAAAGAAAGGGCTGAGTCAAAGATGAAGCCTAGGCTACGGGCTTGGGGGACAGGCAGGATGGTGACTCCATCAATAGTTATTGACAGTGAGGAAGGATGAGGGGGGAAGATAAGGAGTTCAGTTTTAGCCATGTTGAGTTTGAGTTGACGTTGAGACATCCAGGTAGAGATGTCAGAGAGACAGTTGATGAGACGAGCATGAACAGAGGGGGAGAGAGAGGGAGTAGAGAGATAGAGTTGAGTGTCATCAGCATAGAGGTGGTATTGGAAGCCATGGGAGGCATCTGAGGGTAACTATTGTTACCTAAGAGCCCTGAAGGAGAAGCTGGTTCATGTGCTAGGAAAGTTATAAATAATAATAATAATCTTTATTGCGTGATGATAGTCATTGCAAAAAAAGAGTACAAAAAATCTAATAAAAATACAATAAAAGTAAAATATCTCAAAGTACATAACAACAAAAATATAAAAACAATCACAATTTATATGGATAAAGCATTACAGAGTATCATGCCAAAAATATATATAACCACCCTCCCAAGGGGAGAAACAAAAAGCGGCGGCATAGCAGCCCACCGTCCTGCACATAATAACCTATGCAGTATTGGGGGCAGCTGAGCACCTGACCCTTAAGCTGGAGGAGGGAGATATGGCATGACCAGCACAAGTCCGCCATGTTGGCACCATCAATACTAGTTGTCTCCCATCAGACATCACAAGGCTTAATCAACCTAGTTAAATCAAGTGTCTTGGCGTCGCCGGGGCACCTGAGGGGCCTACTAAAGGCTTGGCACCAAGTGTATCCATATAGATTCTCCAGAGGAATTTAGCGATGGTAATAGATATCTCTGGAGAACGGTCTTCAAGTAGGAACTTGACTAGAACTCTGGGCGTTCTCCCTGGTAAACTCACAATCAAGGGGGACACATATTTGTCCCGGAGCAAAGTATAGTGGGAGCAATCCAAAAGAATATGCTCCAGGGATTCAACAGCACTTGGCCTACAGGAGCATACACGTTCCGCTAGTGGGATGCCTCTGTACCACTCCTCTGTGACAGCAGACGGGAAGGCATTGAGTCTTGCGAGCATGAACAGCCTCCTAAACTTGTCAGGGAAACCATAATCCAGGTACGGGATAGGGGCACCTAGGTTATTGGTCAGCAATCCATAAGGTCCTATTATTCTAACCTCTCCTAGGGCAGCCTTCTCCTCCTGGCTATTAATGTCAAGGAGCCTAGTTAATAGCAACTTTCTGGCACCCTTAAATCCCAATGCTTCTACCACACAGAGATCAATTCCCATGGTTATTAATTTGGTCTGCACCTGAAAAATCCACTTGTTGCTGGATTTATCTTCCCAGACTTTAAGTGACAAGGGAGCTGCTGTCTTAAAAATTAGGTGAAGCCAGTAGGTGAAGGCACCTTGCCAGATTCTCTGCCTGACCGGGGGAATCCCGCTTTCCACTTGCAAAACAACTGCAGGAGTGCCAGGGGGAGCGGCCAGCAGGGACCTAAGTAAAGAAGCCTGGAGCTGCTCCAACGCCTTCAACCTACCCAGGGCCCAGAGATGGGAATTATATAGCAGCTGTGATAAACACTGGTGTATAAAGATTGTATTAGCTGGTGTGACCAGCTGCCCCCCTCTAGATCTAAAAAATGACAAGAGTGCGCAAATCAGGCTTTTCGCTTTATCTAAAGCAGCCTGTGATTGAAGGGTCCAATTTCCATTTACCTGAAACACCAGTCCCAAATATTTAAAAGCTTTGACCTGGTCAATAATCACCCCATCTACAGACCATTTATGTTCAGGGCCCTGAGGGAAACGCGGGTCTGCGATTCGCAGATTTCCCGTGGAATTCCCCTCCCCCCACGGAATCTCCTGCCCCGCTTACCCCAGCGCAGAATTTCTAGCCTGCGCTGGGGGGATGTGGGGCAGGAGATTCCATGAGGGGAGGGGAATGAAAAAACCCTCGGGGCTTCCCCTCCCCAGCCTCCCCAGTTGCCAGGGCTTGCCTCCCCCCTTTTAGATAATTAATTAACTTACCANCTTACCAGAGACGGCAGCAGCAGCTGCTCCGTCCAGCGCGCTCGTACTTCCTGGCCCCTCCTGACGGGGCCTCTCAGGATGACGTAGGTGGATGATGTCATCTGACTGCGTCGCTCTGAGAGACCCCGTCGGGAGGGGCCAGGAAGTACGAGCGCGCTGGACGGAGCAGCTGCTGCTGCCGTCTCTGGTAAGGCAATTCCTTTTGTAAAAGGGGGGGGAGGAGAGTCAAGCAAGCCCCGGCAGCTGGGGAGGGCAAGCCCCGGCAGCTGGGGAGGGGAAGCCCTGAGGATTTTACCAGTGCGGGGGGAGGAGGAGGCAAGCCAAGCCCCCCCCCCACATGGTAAATCGCACCGAGGCGCAGAATTGGGCCCTGACTCCCGCGGAATTTTTTTTAAAAATCCGCTGAAGAATCGGGGCCCTGTTTGTTTAATTCTCCTCCTTGTGAAAACCAAAACTATTCATAGTTGATATCTAGTGCATTTGATTGGCAATAACACCCCAATGCAGACAGGAGGCGATATAGACCTACTGTGGTACAAGACAGTAGGACCATATCGTCGTCGTAGAATAGACAAGAAACGCTGGAATCCCCTATGAGGGGAGCATGGAACTGAGGTCCCGACAGAGCTCCTACCAAGTCACTTAAATAGATGTTTTAAAGGGTGGGGGCGAGGGTGCAACCCTGCTTTTCACCCCTCCCAGTGTCTGTTAACGTCCCTACCTGATCGGTCCTCACCCTAGCAGAGGTACCGGTATACAGCTGTCAGATTAGATAGAGTAATCTACCTTCCATCCGGAGGCCTGTCAAAACTTCTGCCAAAGCCTCTCGCACGGGATGGAGTCAAAAGCCGCCTTCAAATCAATAAAGGCGGCAAATAATGGCTCCCGGGAGTCAACATGTTTCTGTACCAAATGGGACAAAACAAAGCAGTGATCACCAGTGGACATTCCTGCTCTAAACCCAATTTGTTCGTTGGAGGCGATCCTAAATTTATTCAACCAGATTTCACATCTCTTCAGCAGGTACTTAGAGTACAGTTTGCTGATTACAGAGCGGAGACTTATGGGCTAATAGTTCCCTAGATCCTTCGGATTACCCTTTTTAAAGATGGGGACCACTATGGCCTGGGACCATAACTGGGGAAGATGACCAGTAGTATTAATGCCCGTAAAAAGGGCGGCCAGAATCAGGGCCCACCATTCGGATAGCGCCATCAGGGAGTCCGGCGAGATATTGTCGATCCCTGCCGCTTTCCCCCTTATCAGACCCCCAATGAGCTCCGTGATCTGAGTGGGGTCAGCAGGGTCCCATTCGGGTGCAAGGCATTGAAAATCCATCATGCCTTCCGTTAATTCGGGGGAGAAAAGAGCCAAAAAATGCTTCTCCCAGGCATGGGCCTCTGTTTGTGATTTCCTCTCAGTATGACTTGCCTGACCTATTCTCCTCACCAACCTCCAGAATTTCCTGGCGTCCTTTGCCTGGACTGCTTTATCCAGCACTTCCCACTGAAGGGAATGGTACCGGTCCCTCTTAGATTTCAGCAGGTGCTTATAAGCTGAGTGTAACCTTTTTAGTTCACCAAATAAAGCAGTATCCTGGGTGATCCTGCAGCTACGATGGACCCTTCTGAGGGCACCGCTCATCTTTTTACACTCGCTATCATACCACCCAGGGGTGAGGGGGCCCTTGATACAAGAAGCAACTCGCTGTTTCGTTAAAAGAGGGGAGATCCCCACTATATCAGCTCGTGGAATCAATCGAGCAAGCTAGCTTGGGATCTTGCAGCTGTCACCCTGGAGGCCATAGACTGGCCGGCTTCAGAGACGACAAAAGCCTTTAACTCCACCTCTAAACCCTCGCACCAGCGTCTGCACATCCTTGACTCCTTTATTTTGGATGAGGGGCCTAAATCTGGTGCCCCATTGTTTGAACTAAACTGCAAAGCTAGTCTCAATGGTTGGTGATCCCTTTTCCAGAGAGGACTGACTTTAAAGGATTCAACTAAGGGGATAAGATTGGCAGAGATCAGGCAAAAGTCAATAGAGCTAGAGCCCCTTGGGGATACATAAGTATATTCACCTGGATGGTCTGACCACCATCTGCCATTGAGGATGTATATATCCATCTTTCCCAGCATTGAAGCCAACAAAAGGCTGTTCTTGTTTGTCCCCACATCCTTCATTACCCGGGGCTTAAGAGAGGAATTATCCTCATTCATCCACGACCCGCCCTGCTGGCATAGATCGTTGTCGGTTGCCCCCATTCTGGCATTAAAATCCTCTGCCAGTATTAATCCCATCTCCGGGTACAGTTGCAGGGTTAGGTCTATTAAAGTCGCCATCTCCTGCCACACCTCCTTGGTGTAATAGGGGGAGCTGTCAGGAGGAATCTACACACACAGCAACAGGAGGGGAGTTCCGAGATGGTGGATCAAACATCCACAGCTGCCCGTGACCGCCCCCGGAACAAGGGAGAGATAGGCCTCCCAATCCACGGGGACCAGGCACACCGTGCCTCCACTTGGACGCCCCCTCCCCAGATGATCTAACCGCTGGGGTAGAAAAAGACATAGCCCCCCAAAGCTATGTCTTCTAGACTTCATGTTTCCTGCGCCAAGATAATATCATGGCCCCTTAGGAATGTCAAACAATCCGGAACGGTCAACTTGGAATGCCAACCGGCCACATTCCAGGAGACAAGGTTGAGGTGGGGGGCACCACCTCAGCGGTACGTCAGTCTATTTTTGCCTTGTTAGAGCCCATTGAGTCCTCTAATCGAGGGGGCTGATCGAGGGCCCCCTGAAGGACTAGCTGGTTCCCTACAACACCATGGGACATTGCCTCACATACCACATGGGAAGTCAAAGACCTATCTCCCATCTCCTCCTCCTGGATCCCAACAAGGGGGGGGATGTCGGTGGAGGGGGCTAGGTTGGGGTTAAGCTCTGTAGATGGAGTGCCCCCAGAGATCCAGCTAGAGCAACTATGGTGGGATAGTCTAAAAGGTGTTCCTTCTTCCCCATCCTCCAACACTCTAAACTTATCCCAATGTCTGCTGGTTTCCTCGGGGAGGCTACACCCCGGATTCACCTCACACACCCTGCCGGGGTCAAGATCCCCCTCCACACATACAACCTCCAGACCTCCAACCTGAACTGGCTGCACAACCTGGACCTCCACCTCAATAGACTGAGGATTATACACTTTATTGGTGACTAATGGAATCTGCAAGTACATCCACCTGGGGGCCAGCTGTAAGTGGTTTCCCTCCCCTCCCCATCAAACCTACGACATTCCTGGGTATGCTCCGTAACCCAAGGAGGGGATAGGATTTGGGAAACCCGCGAGGGACTTGTCATGGGGGGAGCTACATCCATTTCTTCCTGCTGTCCTGCAGTCTCCCCCAAGCAATCATTTCCCACCCCCTGCCTAGAGCCCAAAGGCTCCAGAGAGGAACTCAATTGAGTGCTCCCCAGGGAATCCATACCACCTTCATTAGTTGATGGCGGATTCTGGCAGGTTCCACCCACCCCTCCCCAAGGCTGGTTCCCCTGTTCTACCTTCCCCAATTCCTGGATATTATAATTAATCAAGATCTTTGCAATGCAGACACCATGGTCTGCCAGGTGCTGGCTCGCTGCCCATATGCTAATTCCAACAATATCTCTGGGGGAGCAAGGTACCAACAAAAGGAATCTCAAGTGACAGGCTACCAAATGAGGGGTGTTCCACTGAGGAGTAGTCCGAGAGGTAAGAGGGTATACAAAAAATGCAACAGAATTCTGGCAATAACAGAAACCAGTATCCTCACAACCACTAGCCTGGTAAAGAGCACTTGGCCTGTACTCGGGGGTCATAGCCCCCTTGCCTAAGGATGGAAACGGAACCTGCCGAGCCTTTCCATATGCATCACCCCCATATCAGGGGCCCCGTGGCCCATAAATTGGAAGATTGTCGACCCCTTGGCAGGGCCCACTGACAAACCTTCCACTGATTGTGTCAGGATCTTAAGTTGGGCAAAAATAAACGGGAGAGTCTTGCATATTAACACAGTCTGATCCATCATTTTGGATGCCCAGCAAGGATCCCCTAGACTGGTCAACGGTAGAGGCCCTGGGCTACCCATACCATCAGTACAACTCTGCCTCTGTCCAGGGTTGCAAGGAGGCCAGGGGTCCTCATTCCACAAATCGACTGGGGTTCCCACCCCCGACCCCTCTTCAATTACATCGAGAGTTAGGGGGGCAAACCAATTACTTAACTGTAAGTCTGACAGCGGAGGCTGGGTCTCCACGAGGCCCGCCGAGTGTGTGGTGGTAGTTGTAACAAATTGGTCCATTCTCCGCTGTTTCGGGGGAGGTACCTCTTGATCTTCACCATGGAGTCTTCTTCGCAGCTTGGTTTTCCCCGTCATCGTTGAGGTTCCCTGAACAGTACCAGGAGAATGGGACACCAGCACCCAGCCCTACACCATGTGCACAAGGACGCGCCCTTGTGTGCACAGTCTTTAGGTGCGCCACCCTGGCATGCACCTCCGGCACTGCCAGAGGCAGATATAAATTTTTAAAGCGCCCGACGCACTTTGCTGTTGCCGGTGACCCCGCCCACCTCTGAGCCTCAGCACTGGGACTGCAGAGCTAATCCCTCCGTCGCTCCCCTCAGGCACTCTGCCGAAACACCATGCGCCGCCGGAGGCAGATATCAGTTTTTAAAGCACCCGGCACACTTTGCTGTTCCTGGTGGCCCCGCCCGCCTCTGAGCCTCGGCGCTGGGGCTGCAGAGCTAATCCCTCCATCTCTCCCCTCAGGCACTCTGCCGAAACACCACCTTCTGCTGAAATACCACCAAAGTTATAAAAGGTGGGAGTCAGGCTCATCCGGGTAGCGCCAGCAACCCCTTACTGGCAGGGGTCCAGTACTGTAGGTTAGAGTAGGTTAGAATGACCATAGCTACGAGTCATCTTCTTAAAAGATGGGGAGGCCCACCTGCTGGAAAAGTAGGGTACAGAAAGCGGCGGGGTAGCCTCCCTGAGAGGGGTGTCCAGCGAGGGCGGTAGGGACAGATACGGTCCCCCGTTGGCAGGTGCCCTCATCCTTACTGTCTGGAAGGATTTTGGTCCCCTCACTCATGGCAGGGGCCACAGAGGGGGAGATGATGTGTTCAAGAGTGGAGTGGTAATCGAGGGTACATCGAAACCACCCCTGAGTTTCATGTTCGGTTGACAAAGTTCAAGTGCTGAACCCGTATCACAATAGGCGATTATCCCCACCTAATTTAATTACAATTCGATTGAATAAAGAGTGTGGCCGTTAAAAACCCAGTGCTTGTGTCTTGTCTCCTTCGGTGCGTCGGCAATCCCTTCAGCAAAAGGTGACAATCCTTAGTATCAAGTGATAAATTCTGAAGATTCCTGGAAATGGGGAGCTTAATGTGACAGGAACAGGCATGTCTGGAGGATCCAGCAAGGCATGACAAAATGCAGGAACTGCTGACTAGCATGGATAGCAGTCAGAGTGAAGAGGAGCGGTTGTTCAAGGACCACGGTAAGAGAGCAGATGAACACTTGCTTGCTGTTCTGGAGAGGCAGATGAAGGTAGGAGCACTTGCACCTAGAAAGAAACAAGTCCTGGTGAAGTGACAAACTTCTGCTGGGCTGAAAAATCCAGCTATCCAAAGTTAAAAAGACTGCTCCCTCACTGGTGCTCCTACTTCTCTATCATTCAGGGTGAGGGTCCCCTTCTCTCCTGTAACTAGGGCTGTAGCGGCATACCGCCGCGGCAGCTTTTACCGACGGAAACCCCTATTCCGCACATCGTGGCACGGTTCGGCA
>QEPC01001708.1:90248-100281 GCA_003113815.1 Sphenodon punctatus | reverse complement strand
CCATCCCCCCATAACCTCCCACTCACCCCTGCCAGGCTGCTGAGGATCTGAGTCTGGGGACTCAGCTGTGCTAGGCCCCAAATCTGGTGCACTCTGCCCGCCCCAAGCCACGCCCCAAGCCACGCCCCCTTGGCCCATTTCCGGCCCGCCGGTGGCTTTGCCACTAGCACAGGGCCACTAAGACTATATTTTCCCAGGCCACTTTGATTTCCCAATCTGCCCTTGCTGGGGGTGCTCCTCGACGCACAGCTCCACCTGGATGTCCAGGTGGAGGGGCTGGCGAGGAGTACCTTTCATCAATTACATCTGGTGCGACAGCTTTGGCCATTTGTCTCAGGCTCTGACCTGGCCACCATCATCCATGCCTTCATCACCTCCAGATTGGACTACTGTAATGTGCTCTACATGGTGCTACCCATGGTGACAACTTGGAAACTGCAGCTGGTGCAGAATGCAGAGGCCCGTCTTCTGGTAGGACTGGACCGCCGGGAGCATATTACACCAGTGCTCTGCTCTCTGCACTGGCTGCTGGTGGCTTTCTGGGCCCGATTCAAGGTGTTGGTTTTGGCCTATAAAACCCTAAATGGCCTAGGCCCTACCTATCTGCAGGACCGCCTCACTCCCCGGGTGCTGGAACAGCCCCTGCGGTCATTTCGGGGCGCCCTGCTCAAGGTCCCCTGAGTCTTCTGGGGGGCCACGCAGGAGAAGGCATTCTTGGTGGCCGCACCACAGCTATGGAACTCCCTTCTGGTGGAGACCCGGTTGGGCCCGGATCTCCCCTCTTTTCAGAGAAGTTGTAAGACCTGGCTGTTCTGCCAAGCATTTGGTGGGGGAGATGGGTGAGGGAGTGGAGGTGTTTTTTGGGTATGGGGTTATTTCCTTTCCCTTCTTTTAGTTGTTTTAATTGTTGTTTTCATGAACTGTAAGCCACCCTGAGCTGCTTGTGGCAGGAGGGGCGGGGTAGTAAAAGTTTGAAAATAAATAAATAAACAATTAAATAAATATATTGGACAATGACATTGGAGAGATGGGTGCCTGTATATTCAGCGACAAGGTTTGGGGGACAGCTGCTGCCTGAGAGGGGAGCAATAAATGAAGGAGAACTTGTGGCTAGAGTGGAGACAGGGAGCAAGTCCATAATACTGGGGCGGGGAGGAGCTGGCTGTCTCCAGCTTCAGTGTTGCCCCAACCTGCAGAGGAAGAGGATTAGGACTGAAAGCCCAAGGCAAAGCGTGGGGGCATGGAGCTTAAACTTGTAATTTAAGTAACTCCGCTTTAAACCAAAGGAGTTAAGGCTCTTCCAAATTCAGCCATCCCATGTTCCAAAAAGCATGGAAATTACAAGTTAAGTCTCCTGCCTTAACTTGCACACCATGTAAGCAGTAAAGAAACTGTATGGTCTTGCATACTATGCTTGCTTACAACTTAGGGACCCCTCTAATTGATGGAGTCCAGTCTCCTTTGATCACTCAGGTTCGCAACCTTGGATGCTCTTGGATCCATTGCTGCATCTGAATGACCAGGTTGTGGTGGTGACTAGGAGTGCTTTTCACCAACCTCACCTGGTGAGAAGGCTGGGGCTTTTAAAAAAATCAGATTTGGACTTGGACACCATCATTCAGGCCTTCCTAACTTTGAGGCTAGACTATTGCAGTGTGCTCTACGTGGGACTGCCCTTCATGACTGTTCAGAAGCTGCAGTTGGTGCAGAATGCGGCAGCCTGCCTTCTATAGGGGATCGTTTGCTGACAGCACATTATACCAGTGCTCTGGAATCTGTACTGGCTGCCATAGGTTTCCAAGCACAATGCAAGGTGCTGGTTTTGACCTATAAATCCCTAAATAGCTTGGGCCCCACTTATGTTCTGTTGTGGCCTCTTAGGTCGACCGATGGTGCCCTCTTGTAAGTGCCAACTAACCATGAGGTTCATACAACAAGGACACGCAGAGTTGTTATTTCATCTGCTGCGCCACATTTATGGAACTTTCTCCCCCCAGAGATCCACCTAAGCGCAAGTTTGCTTGCATTTTGTAAGTGATGTAAAACCTTTTTGTTTGGCCAGGCATTTGGAAGGCTGGGATAGGGTTGGGTGGAACGTGGTGGAGGGGTTAAGGGAGAGGTTTGGAGGGTGGGGATTAGGGTTTATTTTAAATTGTTTTTATATGTTTTTTATGTTATGTTTATATATATTTCTGTAAACTGCTCTGAGGAAAGGGCGGGATAAGAGTTGATTAAATAAACAAATAAATTAATTAAAATACGCATCAAAAATGGTAGGTCTCTGCTCCCTGATCAAACCATTCCTAAGCTTCACAGGGGGATAGGCAGCTGCCTCAGGCCTCCTAGAGTGGCAATTAGAAGGACCAAGCCACCTGCTGACCCTGCGGCAGCATTCTGTGCATGCATGACATAACTTTGCAAGTTCACTCTCTCCATTGGATAACATGGGAACTGCAAAACATTCTAACTTGAAAACTATATGACAAATTCTCAAAATGTAAACTCAGGCAATCACTAGATGCACACTTGAATTTTATTAACTCAGCTGTTTCTCAATCAATCTGTCTGAAACTTGGACAGCTTCTCTCACCCAAGTGATCCTCCCTACAAAATATCCCGCAATAGGATAATGGGTAGAAATTTTGCTATTTTAATAGAGATTGCAAGCCATCTTAACTACAGAGCTGCACCCGTGGCTCTTTAGTAAGCTCTGGCTGTGTATGAACCATTTAATGGAGTAGAGATTCTTCCTACTTATCACTGTTTCTTCCTGTTCTTCATTTTTCAGATTGTTCTTTCTGCTCTCATGGTAACTTTTCATTATGATTTGTTTGCACAATTGCCTGGATGCTACAGCTTCTTCAGTTTTATATACAGAGTGGTTCCCAGTGGAACTTCAGTTTGATTTGGTTGATTAGTTTAATTGGATTACATTTAATTGTAACCCAAATTCAGAGCAGATTTAAACTGATGCATTTTGATAGTTGATGCTGTTATTAAATTCCATCATGTAGGGACATTGTAATGTACCACGATCTCTTGCCCTTGGATTGTAATAAAACAAGGAAATCAAACTTTAATCATGACATTCCCTGGGGTTAGCAGTGGCTGCTGCTTAAATAGATTGTAGCTCTGGTTTTTTGGAGCCCCAGGAAGCCAGTGCTGTAGCTGGTGGATCCTCATTCCCCTATGCAGAGTGGATGAGGCCCTCCTGGAACACCCCCATTCCTGCAGCAATGTTAGAGGGAACTTCATATGCACGTTATGGACTCCTGGGTCAGGGCAGGGAAAGGGGGCATGATCAGTTCTTTGTTTGTTTATAAAAAGGTTTTTAAGCTCATGCCTGCCCCTTGACATCAGAAGCATGCAGGATATCTGAAAGGGGTGGTGAGCTGCCCTGTCAGGCTCCATGACTCTACCAGCTGCTGTTCCTGCCACTACTACCTGCCTAGAATCAGTTTAAATTTAATGAAGGTCAGGATTGCACCCTGGCACTGCTGGTGCCAGTCAGGGGAAAGACTGGGGCTGAGGTTGGTGTGTCTTCATCCAGCTGTGGGGTGTTGCAGTGCAGCAACAGTGATAGGGTCTGGAAGAGGTGGTAAGGACTGAGCTCTAGCACAGATTAAGCCCTTGGCATGACACCAGACACCCAACAACAACTTTTAAGTGTTGTATCAAGCCAAGATGAATGAATAATCCCATGCAGGTTTTTTTCCCTCTGGGCAGGATTATCCTGCTCCATTATGGGGACCATTTGTGACTGACTGTAAAATGAGATATTCTAGAAGCTAATGGGCACCGCAGCGCCTTTTTCCCTGTAAGAATATTCCAATTATGAAAAAAGATTTCTTAGTAGGAGCAGCTGGTGCTTCCACTGGCACCCTTGTAGTGCAGCTACACTGGGGGCTGCATATGTGGAAAGTGTACACAGGCGAATGGGTGATTAGCACCCACTGAAGATTTTCTCAGGGCCTCAGGTTGGAACTTTGGCAACAAGTGTGGTCAACAGGCTAATAAAATCTAGTCATTGTACCTCTGATTAGTTTTATTTATTTATTTATTTAATTTAAAAAATTTGATACCTCGCACCCACCCTGCCTCAGGCAGCTTGGGGGTAGCTAACAAAAAATTAATAAAACATATAAATATATAAAAACATAAAAACTGAATACATCATAAAATACAACTCACTGGAGCTAAACAAAAATATCTCCCTCACCAAAAGCCCAGCAGACCAGCCAGGTCTTACACTGTTGACGGAAGGAGGAAAGGTCTGGAGACAGACGAACCTCCACAGGGAGGGGGTTCCACAGCCTCGGGGTGGCCACCAACAATGCCCTCTCCAAGGTTGCTACCTGGGGGACCTCAATGAGGGCGCTCCCAGCAGACCACAGGGGTCAATTCAGAACCCGGGGAGTGAGGTGGTTCTGCAGGTAAGTGGGGTTCAGACCATATAGGATTTTATAGGCTAAAACCAACACCTTGAATCAGGCCCGGAAGACTATAGGCAGCCAGTGCAATGAATGGAGCACCGGTGTCTTGAGATGATGAAGACATGGATGATAGTGGCCAGGTCAGAGTCTGAGATATACGACCAAATCCAATGTATGTAACTGACAAAAGGCGTTCCTCACCAATGCCATCACCTGAGCATCCAGGCGAGGAACAGCCCCAGACTCCGAACATGAGGGGCCATGGAGGGACGAACCACATCAGTGCTGGGAGTCACCAACTCTGCAGCCCCTACCACCAGCATCACCTCCGTCTTGTCAGGATTCAACTTCAGATGGCTCACCCTCATTCAGTCCCCCACAGCTGCCAGATGCTGAGTAAGCACCGAGACTGCCGGTTCTGGGTCAGCTGAAAAAAAGAAGTAAATTTGGGTGTCATCAGCATATTGATGACACTGAACATCAACCCCCCTCATGACCTCCCCCAAGGGCTGCATATACACGTTGAACAAGAGGGGAGGACAGAATAGAACCTTGTGGAACTCCACACGTGAGGTTCCGGGGAGATGAAGAATGGTCCCCCATCACCACTCGCTGAGTCCTCCCAGACAGGAAAGAATGGAACCACTCAAGAACGATTCGCTCACTCCAGTCTGGTCTTGCAAGGACCACCAACTTCTCATGATCAACCATGGCAAAAGCAGCTGACAGAGCTAACAGGGTCAATAAGGTCAACCAGCCCTGATCCAATTCACGGTGAAGGTTGTCAACCAAGGCTACAAGCGCAGTCTCAGTGCCATAACCCGGATGAAAACCAGACTGTGAGGGATGAAGAAAACTGATGTGGTCCAGATGCTCCTGAAGCTGCTGAGCTTCATTCAGTAACCTTCCCTAAAAAGGGAAGGTTAGAAACAGGCCAATAGCTGACGAGCAAGTCAACAACAAGTGATGGCTTTTTGAGCAGAGGTTGCACCACAGCCTCCTTAAACCACCCCGAAACTCTGCCCTCCCGAAGGGAGGCACTGACCACCCCAGCCAGCAACAGTCCCAATGGCTGGCCTTGAACAATCAGGACAGGCATGAATCTATTTCACAAGATGTGGCTCTAACTGCCCCAAGGACATCCCCCACATTGGCAGATGACACCCACTGAATTTGATTCCACAAACCTGGACAAGACAGGGCAGCCATTACCTCTGGTTCTCCTACTGCTGTAATCGCAGCATTAAGTCGTGGTGAGTGCGAGCGATTTATCCACAAAATAGTAGATAAATATATCTCAGTGAGCGCTGGAAGACTTCATCTCCAGGTGAAGGGAGGCTGGACTGACCAGCCCCCTCACCACCCGGAAAAGCTCAGCTGGATGAGACTTTGAGGATACTATGAGAGCAGCAAAGAACCTCTTCTTTGCTGACCGCACAGCTATGGCATAGGTTTTTAAACTAACTCTATGCTGCAATCTGTCCTCTTCAGTGCAAGTATGAGACCACCCCCACTCTAACCGACGCTTCCCTTCCTGCTTCAGCTGTTGTAGGTCCTCCGTAAACCATAGGTAACTGTGCTGCTGATGCCCAGGGAACAGACACGTAGGAGCAGTCAGGTCGATGGCCTCAGTCAATAAGGTGTTCCAAGAAGCCACAAGGTCATCGAGCAAACAGCTGTCAAGGTCAGAGGGTAATTCCCAAAGAATATTCTGGAACTTTTCTGGTTCCATAAGTCTCTGGGAATGGACTAACCGAACTGGCCTATGTGGCAGGAGACCCGCCCATAGGAGGTAATGATCTGTCCATGACAAGGGCACCAACGATACGTCCCTCACCAATGGATCCCCCGCTTCAAGGCCAGTGCAAAAAAACAGGTCCAGGGTATGTCCCCCTTCATGTGTTGTGTCTCTCACCACCTGAGACAGGCCCATGGTTGCCATGGTTGTCATGAACTCACGTTCTTCCCCCACAATTCCAGTGTCGGCGTATATATTGAAGTCCCCCAGGACCACCGTCCTCAGGGACTGAAAGACCCCCTTGGACACTAGCTCTGTTAGAGTGTGCAGAGATGCTGCTGTACAGGTAGGTTCGCAGTATATTAGCAGCATCCCTAATCTGTCTCCAGCCAAATCAACCACGAGATGGAAGCCCTCAGTGCCTGGTATTGTTTGCACTGGATACCTCCTAATGGACCAGGTCTCCCTAAAAATACTGGCTACACCATCCCTGCCTCCCCACCCCCCGGTCCCTCAGGCCGTGGCTGATGCTGTATAGAGTACCTGGCTGGAACAAGGTCATCCAAAATTGGTCTCAACTCAATCTCCAGCCAGGTCTCTATAATACACATGAGGTGGGCTGCCTGGTCCAGGATTAACTCCCAGTTCATAGTTGACTTATTCATGACCGACCTCGCGTTTAACAGCTTCAAAACCAGGTCTGAGGGGCCAGGACCTTAAGCCACCCAACCACCTGCCGGGGGGGCCAGCGAGGAGAACAGACACCAAGTGCCTCTCCCACCTCGCTGGTTGAACAAAGCCCCCAAAGGGACCCCCAACCCATCATGACCTCAATGACTGTGCCCCCCCAGACCTCTTGCCCTGTGGTTGTCCTGCTAGGCAGGCGAGGGAGACCCCCTCCCCCCAAACCCCCGTATTCCCCCTCACAAGGGGATATATAGGACCTCCCCCTCACTGGGGGGGAAATTCCCTCCACCCTAACCCAATCCCCCTGCCCCCTCCTCTCACCAGGGGGACGCGTCATTACCCCAAAACCTCCCATAAAAGAAAACACTAAACCCAATCCTCCTCCCCCCAAAACAGAAATCACCCTTAACCTAAGCTCCACCCAAGAATCCAACCACCAAATCCAATCCCCGGAAACAATACCGCCACACACCCTGCACCCCAAAACAAAAACTCTGCCAAACCAGCCAATCCCCAGGGGTTTTCTCCCTTGCCCCTCAGCAAACAGAAGAGGTTCCCCCAACTCCCCAGACCCTGTCAAGGGGCCATGTCCAAGGCCATTTGGTTATGGCCCTTCGGTGCCTGCAGCACTGCCGAGTGGCAGACCACTTTTGGCTTCCCTGGCTCCAGAAGTCTCCCCGGGGAGCCCTGCTCTGTCCCCTCTCCTTCTGAAAGGGAAGAGGGGGTGAAGATGTTACCTAGGGCCCAGGGCAGGTTGTCTCCCGAAGTGGGGGTGAGCCCCAGAAGGGGCTTCCAGTCTGGTGGTCTCATAGTGGCAACAGCAGTGTGGTAAGTGGCAGCAGCAGTGAATTTACAGAACATGGGGTGGGGGGTGGGCAGGGGATGTTTTCTTTGTGGAATTTAAGAGTTTGGGGAAGAAATGCCCTTGGGGCATATCTGTCTAGGTTGTGTCCCCTTCATTCTGATCCAGTGAGGTAGCAGAAGATTAATTGCTGATAACCTGGATTGTTGTTGTTTGTTAGAGGAGTGGAATGGAAAGGATCTTTGGATTCAGTGAAGATGGTTCCTGCCCCTGTTGTTGAGAGAATTTGCATACCATGAATCAGATCTATGATGTAAATAGAATAGATGGAAAATATACAAACTTTGCAATAATAAACTTTTCCAGGAAGCATTAAACTTCTTTCAAAGTTTCAAACATTTCAGAGTTTAGCTTTCAAATGCTTTCCGTGTTATTAGGGGCTTCAGACTGAGGAGGTGGGTCACCTCTGAGGTCAAAGCCAAGGGCTTACTGGGCCAAAAGTAGGGTTACTACAGATCAGGGCAGATCCAGCATCCCAACCATCCAAATTTAGCCCAGGGTTATGCCATTGCTTCCCATTCAGGGCTCCTTCCGCTGCATTTATAGGAAGAAAGGAGTCAGAAGATGAAGGGAATGGACTGTGAGCATATAGCAAGACCGCTTTGGGAGTAGGAGAGGATGGGACTGGGCTAGCTAGGATAGGATAGAAAAGGAGGGGGTTCATACCATTGTTTGCATAAGGGCCAATTCCAATCTAGTTACACCTCTGCTTTGACTGAAGGATTTTTTATTGCCTATGATAGAAATTAAAAGCAGCAGCATGGCACTTACTTTCTTATTGATTTAGTCATATATATATTGCTCACTGGCTAGCAGCCTGGAGCAGAGTTCGTTTTTTAAACCACCCCTTAATGGCACCAAACCAAAGTCTGACAACGTCGGAACAATTTGTTTCCAGGTTAAATGTAGCCTCTGATTTTTGGTTTTTTTCTGCCTCCAAGCTCCCCCTGATTATTATTACATTTTTTTGCCAGTGGCATTAACCCTCTCCTTCCAAGCAGTGCAGCAAAGGGATCTGTGGGTGTCAACAAGCAAGATGGTAGCCTACACCAGGTGGGCATCCACCTGCCCTTTTGTTAGTGCTTGTCTCCACTGACCACGTGACCACCCACCAGACACACAGCCCCCACTCATGGTAGGGTTCCAGAACAGACAGAGCCTGCCATACATGTGAATGTGGGCTATTGTGCAACCACATGTCCATGTCTCATCAGTTAGGTTGCGTGCAGCCTCCGTGCATACAGGTTCATCCGCACCATGGATTCACAGGCAAAAAATCCTAGAGTTCCAAGATGCAACCACTTCTGGCCCTTCTCCCCACTCTCGCTGACATGCACGTAATGTCCCCCTTAAAAGTCCATTGCGTCATTTTCAAACGTGCATTCTCCCAGCTCTTCCTGGTTGGCAGTACATGCCCAACACTTTCTTTTTCTCAGCTGTTGCATTCTCTAATGACTTGTGAGGATTACCATCACTGGGGCCATGGCTCAAACCAACACCCAGGCAACAACCAGCACTGCTACCATGACCGTGCAATCACAGTCAATCCCTGCCATGTGATCTACTCAGCAATGCTGCATTACCTGGACCAGGGAAGAGACAAAGACCTTCATTGCACTATGGGGAATCAGAAGGTCCAATAAACTCTGGTGAAGTGCTCCAGGAATGAGGCAGTGTTCCAAGAGATCTCAGTCCAAATGGCGAAGCAGGGCTACACCTGGGGCATGAACCAGTGCCGGCAGCGGGCCAAGGACTTGAAGCACTGATACAAAGAGATTTGGGTCAACAACTTTGCCTCTGGAACTCCCCTTTCCTGGCACTCTGTTCCTGGGATTTCCTCCTCTGCGTTGGAGGCAGATCCCCAGAGCTACCCACAGGGGGCTTCCCTTGGTTCCAAAGCTGCTGGCTTCTAGCCAAATGGGGAGTTTTCCCCTCTCTCCTTGTCTTAGTAGAGGCGTGGCCACCCAACCCAAATGAGGCATTTAATGGTCAGCCAATAACACACACACACACACACACACCCAGTAGGGTAAAAAGAAAACCTAGACTTTACTGATACATATAAAAAGGAATAAAAGCATAGAACTAGGGGGTGATAACCCTTTGAGCAATCAGAGTCAGTCCTGTGGACATAGTAGCCCGTTTGGAAAGCGTCTTCCTATAACTGTAGCTGACGTAGCCAGCAAGTACTCACACTGGTTCTGATCAGGTCTCCACAGGGGATGGTTTTCCTATGGGGTCCAAGTTCTTCTTCTGGCAAGGCCAGAGTTACTGTTAAGCCATATAGTCCATGAGTGCCTCCAGGCAGGGAGG
>QEPC01001708.1:55969-81565 GCA_003113815.1 Sphenodon punctatus | reverse complement strand
CCCACTTGCTCCATCTGTACTCTGCACTGAGAGAGGGAGAACACCTCTGCAGCCTGCTCCCGATTAGAGAGGGGGAGTCCTGTTGTGCCGAGCGGAGTCCCAGAGCTGCTGGAAATTTACCATTCACTTGTCTGTTGTTACTAATATTGTAAGCATCATTAATGGAGTAGCCAGAAGTGTTTTTAGTTTTTAGTCACTAGGACCCCAAGGAGCTTGAGTATCTAAGTCTTCAGTATGGAATTGAGATCACGAGTACTACAGGAGACGGCTTCACTTGTTGAAGAAATTAGGCAGGTGGAGGAAGCTCAGCTCCCACAAAAGGTCTTTACCTCAAGCCAGCCTAAGCTGACCCAATTTCCCCCCTCCTAATTTAGGGAAATCTCTTCGTAAGGGAAATAGGGGGGCAGTAGCAGTACAAACCCTGCAAGATAGAAGTCCACCAGAAGTTTTAGGCTCACAGAATAAAGATCAGATTTCCCCGATTAAGCAGTATCTTGAAGTTCTTAATAGGAAGTTCAATGACTTAAATATACGATTAGAAATAGACATCGACACACAATTCAAGGAAATGGAGGAAAAACTTAAAAATACGAATGGACTTTTGTTTGCCATGAAGATTTTAGTTGGGGGGCTGTGGCTCAATTTACTACTTGGATTGAACAACTATCATATGCCAGGAAGCAAAGTGCCTTGAAAAGAGATGCTGCAACTCAAACAGCAGCCATAGTAGGAATACGAGGTAGACAGGATGGAATGAAGAGTCGACATGGCACTGCGGTCGACAAACAGTTGCTACCTAGTGTTAAGTTACCAAATAAGATATTAACTACAGTTCCCGATCTTAGAAGCAAAATTGGGTCTGAAGAGAGTGCCTGGAAGTGCACCATGGACCCTAGCTCTTACTCCCCCAAAAGTCGGGGGAGCCATATAGCTGCCCCCTTAGAGGATTTCTCCCCTTTAAAGATTTGGCCCCAAGAAACAGATGATAAGTGGGCGCCAGCTATAATCCTACACTGTAATCGTAGGAGGAATAATGGATTTATCAGGGGGGGGGAAACTCAATTTGGAGGGTTTTCTGGAATACATTAGGAGGAAAAAGATCTTAGATGTTAAGTCCTCTGAAGTAAGAGGTCAAAAAACATTACTAGATAAGGGGCGATTTAGGAGATGGGAGATATTGTTAAAGTCTAAGGAATTATGTGCTCTTCTATGGGAGAACAGATACAGATTCAGGGCATCCGGTATGTTTATATGCAGAGTAGAGAATACTCTGGTCAGAGGTATTCTGTTTAAAAATGGTATCTTCAGACATTTTGCCAGTGGCTCTGGAAGTGAGAATTTAGATTTTAGTATACAGAAGACTCAGCAAGATTGGCATACGCTGGATAAAACGGGCTCAACAGACTCACTGCAGCCACCAAATTGGGAAGTACAAGGAAGCGAGGAGGGAGAAGATATTATTCAGAATGAGGAACTTTCTATATTTTCGAGTTCATCCTTATTAGAACAGACTGTTATCTGTAGACCTATACCATCACAAAAGTTTCTTACACAACAGCTAGCAGGAATTCCCCCAGGGGAGGGTATAGAGGTTGTCCCCCCCTCAACAAAGGTGGTGGTGCAGGGTGAACTCAGGACGGTGAGCAGTGACATCATCTTCTCCTCAAGATATACAAGACTGACATGAGGGACTGGACCTTCTAGGGGGTATAGGGTACGTAGGCGGTACTATTCATGGGTTTGGAAGTGTAAAAGATGGAAGGGTAACAGTAATACCAACCTCCCTGGGAGAAAAAGGTAATTTGGTGGTTGTAGAGGAAAAGGAAGAACAAGGGAACATGGCCCCAAGGGTGGCAGTAGTAGGCAGTAGAATGGTTCACAAAGGTTTAAAATTCCTTTCATGGAATATAGCCGGCTGTAAGTATAAGGTAAGGGACCCTGAGTGGATTACCTTCTTGGCAGGGTTTGACATAGTCTTTTTGCAAGAGACCTGGATGACTGATGCCGATTCTTTACAGGTACAGGGTTTTCTTAGTTATTGCCAGGGGGCCATAACACGGCCCAAAAGGGGGAGATCCCCAGGAGGCTTTGCTGTCCTTACCAGTGTAAGGTTCAGGGATAGTAAGATGGAGGTGCTTCAGTGAGACCCAACCTATGAGCTACTTAAATGGCAAGTTAGGCCAGGCATAAGCCTTATACTTATGAATATATATATTCCACCTGCTCAATCACTTTACTTCAAATCAGGCATTTGGACCCAGTTGAGGGAGGTAATATTGGGAATGTTGCAGCAGTACCCCAGTGCGATTCCAGTCATAGCTGGTGACTGGAATGCGAGAATTGGAGAGGATGGTATTTGCGATTTAGATAGAAGTACAACCCTGTTAGAGCTATACCCCAGGAGGAGTTCCAGCAACTTGGTTATCAACGAACATGGGAGGCATATGCTTTTATTAATTGAATCCTGTGGATTAATTATCTTAAATGGTAGGGGAGAGGAGGGAACAGGAGGAGATTTTATCTTTGTCAACCAGAATGGGAGGAGTGTAGTTGACTATGCGCTGACTGACCATGAGACTATGAGGCTTTTGTGGAATTTCAGGTATTGACTCGGCCCGAGAGTGACCATATGCCACTCTCCACTTTGATTATAATAGGTACAGTATGCTCTACACTAGGGGGAGTCGATGGGACCGAGTGTCGAGATCAAATCAGGATTAGAATGAAATGGAATCCAGAGGTGGCCGTTGAGTGTTGGACTATACTCCAAGGAGATGAGTTAATATCTCTTAGACAAGAAATGTTGGAGGTAAGACACGATGCTGCTTCCTCCCTCTTATGACTTTATGGAACCATGATGGATCTTCTTGGCACGTAGGTATTATCGAAGTCATTTAAGTCAGGACTCCCCTCTAGAGCGGGGTGGTTTGATGGGGAATGTCATCGGGGGGGAAAAGAACCTAGCTCGGGTTAAATGTCACTGGGTAACAACTTACTCAGTGGTTAGTAGACATAATTATTTGCATGCACGAGGGCAATATAAGGCATTGATAAGGGCCAAGAAGAAAGCATACAAACAGTTAATATGGGCTAGCATGAATGTAGCTGTCATCATGAAGGACTCTAGACAGTTCTGGCAAATGATTAAATCAGGACTTAAACCATCGGTGGGATATGTAGCAGCCCCAATACTCGAGGCAGACTGGCTAGTGCATTTTCAGGGGTTATATACGCAGGAACCTCTGGACGGTGAGATAGCGGTGGAGTTTAGTATACCTGTTGGGAAGGCTTACCCAGGGAAGGAGGCTTCTTTATAGAAACAGTTATAGAAGAACAGGTCCTGGAGTATATTCAAGCCCTGAGGAAAGACAAGGCACCAGGGAAAGACTGGGTTGTGGCCGAGGTTCTCCAGCTATGGCCAACTTGGTGGACTCCATGGCTGGCAAAATTGTTGACCCTGGTGAACAAAACTGGATGTATCCCACAGGAATGGGGAGAATCAATAATTGTCCCTATCTTTCAGAAAGGGGACCAGTGCGACCCAGGTTGTTATAGACCAATCAGCCTGATCCCAGTAATAGGCAAGAGCTATGCCAGAGCCCTCCTGGAGCAGTTGAAACAATGGGCCAATTCCTTCAGTATAATACCAGAGGAGTAGTTTGGTTTTAAAAAAGGCTGCTCCATTATGGACAATTGTTTTATACTCTCCCATCTTGCTATGAAGTATACCCGGATACGAGCCGGATGCCTATTTTTGGCATTCATGGACTTACACCAGATGTTCAACTCGGTCCCGCGGGAGAAATTATGGAGGAAAATGGCCCAACAAGGCATAAATGAGACATTGTTGACTAAGATAGTCCAGCTTCATGAGGGCAATAGGATCTGGGTGAGGGTATCTGCCCAGAGTATCACAGAAAAGTCTATACTTGTGAACAAGGGGGTTAGGCAGGGGTGTGTTATGACCCCTACCCTGTTTAGCATATATCTCGACGATTTAATTGAACATCTGTTGGCGGTTGAAGGGCACCCCCGAAGGTTCGAGATAGGGCCATAACAGCACTCATGTATGCTGATGATGTTGTGATTATGTCACAAACTAAGAGGGGATAGAAGGCACAATTGGTGGCCTTTACCAGCTATTGTGAGGTGAAAGGCCTAGGAATAAATTATGGAAATCCCAAATTATGGCGCTAGGTAAAAAGAATAAAATCTGTACATGGGAAGTAGGCTGTGAAGTGATCCCACAAGTCGAGAGTTCTGTATATTTGGGGATGTGTTTCTCCACAAAAATGAACTGGGACCGCCATGTACAGCAGCTCGCCCTGAAAGCTAACCGTGGAGCCAGGGGCATTTTGAACCTGGCAAGTAAGACTAAGAGAGTTCCGATTTCCTAGGTACTGGAGGTATACTCTGCTGAGATTCAAAGTGTTTTGACATATGGCACAGAGATTACTATAGGGGAGTGCAGTTCAAAACTAGAGATAGTTCAAAATAAATTTTTGCGGGGTATTCTGGGCGTACCCCAGGCGGTTCCATCTGCTGTGGTAAGGGCAGAAACAGGGCTCCCCTCAATTAGCTCTCTGATGCAATTAAAAGCGGCACAATATTGGATTAAATTGAGTACTAGGCCAGAGTTCTGCCTTACCTCCCAGTGCCTAATAGAGGAGCTGTTGCAACAACATCAGCCAGCATATCCATGGATTAGTAAAATTGTGAATTTCCTGGGAACTATTGGCTTGTCAACTGATTTTTTTGCTAGGTAGAGGACCTGCTCAACAGAAGGCGATGATTAAACAAAGGCTACGAGACATCAGGAAACAGGAGAATTTGGCTAAATTGGCAGACTGGAAGGTTGCGCCATATTATCACTGTATTAAGTGCAAATATATGTTTGAAAAATACTTGGACATCATAGGTAATCAGGAACTTCGTAGAAGGTATACCCTTCTACGAATCAATTGTCAAGATTGCAGTGGTGGAAGGACGCTACTTAAATGAGCCGCCTGATGCACGACATTGTCATTGTGGGGAGTCTGAACCTGAGGATGTTCAGCATATTCTTTTTGTGTGTACTGAATATAATGATATTAGGGAGACTTGGCTCTCACCCCTGTGGACCAAGGAGGACCATTTTCTCCCCATACTTTCTAAGCTAGAGACGTTACTAGCAGCGCAGGATGGGAAAACTATATGGTTGGTTGCTACCTATGCCCATTTGGCAGCTAAAAGAAGGGAAGAGAGACTTGTAGGCTAACAAGAATGGAGGTGGACTTATATAAGCCAGGATGGATATCCGGTTATCACTATTGGGATATACATACATTCTGTTATTGGCAATGTCCCAAATCTAAGCACCTTAGTGAACTGATTTGTATTAACCCTGTTTTATCTATTTTATTTTATGCTCATGGTCTCGATTATTGATGTATGAGTTTTATATTGTATATTTTTGGCTGAATGGCGGAAGCTAAGCCGAATAAAGGTTATTGTATTGTATATTGGATTTCCTCATTGCCTTGATACACATCTGCCAGCGCAACGGGCATGGTGAGAACTCCCAGACAAAAGCGCCCAGTGGAACCAGGACCTGTGGCTCTGAAACTGGAGGCGCAGGGAGGATTTGGCAAGGGAGCCACTTGTAGAGATCATGCAAAGGGCGGACAAGATCTGCAAGACCATTAATGGCATAGCCAAGGAGCATAGGCAGCTGGGGCGGCAGAACGCAAGGCCTTTGCTGTCGACTAATGCTTTTTGATGTTTTTATGATTTGTTATGGCCTTGATGGCTTCAACAATAAATTAAACTTTGACTTTGCTGTCGAGACCTGCCTGGCCTGCCGGACCCGGTAGGAGTACAGGCACCGGGCCCACCTATGGCAGCAGTTTGAGTGGGTGGACAGTCTGATTGAGATGAGTGAGACGTGGGCACAGACACACAGCATCCCATCCCAGTTCATTCAGCTTCAGAGCTTCCTGCTCAAGCATGTTGCTGCCATGACTGCAAGCACTGTGCTGTGAATGTATATGGCAGCAGAGCTGCACATTGGTTAAAAGCTATGCATAAAGTTTAATAATAAATTCATAATCTTTATGTAGCACCCCCTGCCATGGCACTTGGAGCATGTTACATACAACAATTTAACACCTTTTAATCCTCACAACAACCCTGTGAGGTAAGTTAGCCTTGGAGAATAATGCAACTGGCCCAAGGTCCCCCAGTGAGTTTCTGGCTAAGGTGAGATTACAACCAGGGTCCCCCACTGTCTCTTGGTCTAAGTACTGCACACTTAGCCATTACACCACACTGCTGGCTCTCAGTGATGGAGTTTGTTTGCAATGAGGATGAGGGGTCATAATGGCAGAGAAAGTTATTGCTACAGGTTGTTTGCATGGGAAAGCCAAATGGCCTCATCTTTTGTCCATGAGTGTTGTGGACAGTCAAGATATGGGGCCCAGAGATGATGTGGGGTGATGGGTACCCGGGCCTTTGCTGACATTTGGGTACAGCTTGATGTATAGAGAGAACTGACAGATCCATCTTCCAAGGCAGCCTACGCACTCATCAGGTGGCACAGGCACTCAGTGAGTACAGACATGACACAACCCTGCTGTAGTTCCAAGTTCAGCAGAATGGAAGAGTGGGAGCCCTGGAGGAGATGAAAGAGTGGGATGTGAACAAGATTGTGACTTTTCTGAATGTTTGTGCACTGTCAGAAGTAGCACAGTCACTAAAGGAGGCTGACCTCCTTTTCTCATCACTGCTCTGATGACAGCGAAAGGATACCTCTGGGGTCACCGGGAATGCCTTGATCAGATGGCAGAGATGGATCTCTTCAGGGAAACAAGCGACTCACGGTCATAGGCAGCTGGTGAGTGTTGTGTTTGGGGATGCTGGCAGGGGCAATGCTTGTGTGTGTGGTGAAACGCAGCACCCTCCAAGTCTCTACCTCATCTATGCTCACTTTCCTTCATGTTAACTTTTTAAAATGAAATAGTTTCCCATTGCTCCTCTACCTCTGGAGCTGTGTTGTGAAATTAAATTGTGAGTAAAATTAATTAAGTAATAGAGTAATAGTTCCAGTTTTTGTGTCTCAGTTGGGGAGGCGGGGACACAAAAGGCATAATTTTGGCGCTTTTTGTATTCAGGTGAAAACAAAATGAACATCCCTCCTATGGAACAGCCCGCACTTATAGCTGCCCCCTCCACTGTGTCCACGGTGGAGCCTGCTGGAGAGAACCAAGGCTTCTCTCTTGTGCTGTTTTTCCCTGCTCAAATACAGCAGGGGGAGAAGTTCAGCAGATCAACCACAGAAAGCCTCCTGTACCAGTTATTTGAAAGGAATTTTTAGCCATTCTTAATAGAGTCTGGAAAATTCACCTCCTGCACAGACAATCCTATGAAAAAGAAAACAAAACCCCCTTCAGCATGGCTTTCTATAATACTTACTACTTTTAGGAATTTGAGGTTATATTAAACTCTGCTTTTCTAAATTTGAAAAGAATAGAAGACTCCTGATGCCACATATTGATCCCTCGTCTAAAAAAAGAGTTTAAGATTTTGATGGCCTCAAATTTAAGAGATGAAGACAAAGTTCAAATTATGATCTGCTAAGCCTAGAAATATAAATTTTATAGGGGAAGCTCACAATTGCTTGATCTCGCAAAGCTCTTTCACTGTATGTATCCTTTTGCTTTGCGTTAGGAATAAACATAATTCCTTGGGCAGAGGTAACAAGAAAATCCATGCAAACATAGTTCTGAAACTGAAAAGGAGGATCATTTTTATTAATTTCAGAATGTATTATGGATACAGCAATATCTGTTCTGTCTCAAAACAAATATAGTAGGGCTGCAACTGGATTAAAGAAATCTTAGTTGATTAATCTGTAGAATTTTAGTTGATTGATTGATTCAAATTTGCATATGATTTACATAATTTTCATAAATTTCCAAAAAGTTAAAATAGTTAGCCGTGTTTAATTAACTTAATGAACACTTAAACAGCAGAATAAGTGGGAAAAGTGGGGGAAAAAACAAAAAACATTAATGAACATTTAAAGAGCAGAAAAAATGTAAACCAAAAATGGCGTTCCTTCTTTGGTTTCTTTACAAAACTGTGCAACATTGAGTGTTTTTACACACACATTTTTCCTGCATGTTTACAGTTACATCCTGAACTTTCTGTGTGTCTAAATCACTCACCCAGATCTTAAACATCTGGCTCTTTGAACTTCTGTGTAGAACTTCTCCCAGAACTTTTGTGCGTAAAATGTTCTCCTGGTAAACTGCTGCAGGCAGCTGTGGTCACTTGGTTTCCATGTCAGCCTGTCATGTCTACAGCTGCGGCTACTTTATTATTATTATAAGCATTTGTATAGCACCAGCTGTGTACCTGGCGCTTTACAGAACAATAAAATAGACGTGGTCCCTGCCTATGGCTTGCAATCTAATAGGCTGCCTCAGGGCAGTGTTTGTGTGACAAATGCATCCAGGAACTGCCTCAGGGCAATGTGTGTGTGAAAACTGCATCTGGAACTTACTTGTGGACTTGTAAACCCAGAAGATTGAAAAATCCGGAACTTTAAGGTGTGCGTAAAAATGCCCACTCTGAAAGTGCTGTTCCATCTAGTGGCAATATCCTGTTGCGTTGTTGTCACCTAGTCCAAGTTCTTTTTGTTTTGCTAAGAGTAGAGTTTCTTTATATGTGCTATGCTTGAAGTGACCAACAATTTTAAGACACTTGCTAAGTTGCTTGTCAATGGTGGCAACAGAAAGAACCATGTTGTTTATGCTCAGATGAAGAATATTAGCAGCACATCTCACATTTTCAAAATTGGATTTCTCAACCCCCAGAACAACATTTCTTGCGTTATCTATGCATATTGCTACAACTTTCTCACTGATCTCCCACTCCAATTAATTAATTAATTGAGGGGGGATTTTAATCCAGTGATCACCCATTAATTGGGTTGATTAATTGGGTCAATTAATCAATTAAAGGTTGCAGTCCTAATAGCTGTATTAAAGAAAAAAAATCAGCTAAGCTTACAAGAGTTAGGTGTACCCTTGTGAGAAATTCAAAGTTTCCACGGAACTCCTCTATTTCAAATCCTAAGGGGTTTGCGTGTTTCAAGCACTACAGGGATACTGGATAGTCATGGATGAAATTTACTATTACCATTTACAGATTTTTATGCTAAAACTATAACTTGACTGAGGCTGTATAGCTAGTTAGTAGGACAGGAGCTCAATCCTTCCTCCCTTATGCCTCCAAGCCATATGATAAGGCATTTGAATCAGTGGTTTAAACTGACAGTGGAGGGGGCAGAGCTAGGCAGAGATTACTGTCTCGGCCAGGGAGTGAGACTCCGCCTCTCCCTCACTCCCTGGGCCCCTCCTCTGCCTGTTTCGGCCAGGGAGTGAGAGAGAAGCAGAGGCCCTGCCTCTCCCTCACTCCCTGACCCCCTCCACTGCCTGTCAGTCTCAGTCAGGGAATGAGGGAGAGGCAGAGGCCACGCCTCTCCCTCACTCCCTGGCAACTTTCGGTGGTGGTGGCATGGTGGCAGATTCAATCTGCTGCTGCGACGCCTGACCTGACCCAGGGAGCTGGCGAGCGAGCCCGGTGTGGGGCCCAGGCCAGCAGCGGCGGATGGGGTAAGTGCCCTGAGAAATGTCTGGGCTTGCCCCATCCGCCTGTCCCCAGGCTCGGTTAGCTACTAGGTCCCCAGGCCCGGGTAGCAGTCGGCTGGAGAATGAGGCCCCACATTTCTCCCCTGCCCTGGGCCCTGCAATTGCTAAGACCAGCCCTGGGTTCTGAGCTTGCAGCTGGTCCTATTCCTTCCAAGGGTACTAGGGGAGAGGAGGAGGTGATGGCAGTGAGGCTGAGCTTGAGGTCTGCATAAGAACATAAGAAGGCAAGTTGTGCCATACTGAGTCATCAAGTATGGCACTACTTGCAATCCATTCCCCGTTGTTCACTCCCAGCTCCCGACAGTATCAATCAATTCAACTTTATTAGGCATAACAATTGTCATTGCCAACACAAACATACAAAAACATATAAGCATATAAATATACTTCTAAAACTCATATCAATACAAAAAAGAAACTGATTACGAGATCAGTGACAATTTGAAGTCCAAAAATAATTGCCTTCGGGCAAACGCCTGGGTCAGAAACTTGGCAACCTGGGTTAACTCCTCCACTCTCTTAATAGTAAGGGCTAATTCGACCAACATAGACTGTGTTCACCCCGGAAAGTGAGCAAAACACTCACCAAGGAAGTTAAGCCTTAAGTCATCATACAGGTGACAAGCACAAATAATCTGGGCCATAGTCTTGGCCTCCAGATGATCGAAGGGACATACTCTTTGAGAGAAAGGTATCGAATTGTTCCACCCATCTAGAATCCTAGAAGGCAAAACATTTAGTCTCACAGACATAAGCAGCCACTTCTCTCTTGCTGGAATAGATGAGGCAAAATACACAGCCATAGTATCCATTGGAGTGGTCCAGCATAAATAAGCACTTAAATGGGGTGACAGGCCCTCCCTGGCCCTTTCTATCTGATAAACTACATCCTGCCATTTCATTGTAATTTCCTGAAGTGCCTTCTGGTAATTTAATAAAAATAAATAATCCCGTGAAAAGCCAAGAGTCTGGAGATGGGCCTCAACCGTAATAAACCATTTAGTTTTATAAGAGTCCTTGCTTAAAAGGGTTAATAATCCAGAGGCCCCCAGTCTTGTAACCCTAAGCCATAGCCTATGTGCTGCTCTCCAGGCTTTAAAGGACCAGGTTTGCTGGCCCAGCTCCAGCCGGACTACTGCATTTGGAGTACCCCCGGGAACTTTCAGTAAGGCACGAAGGAACTTAGTTTGGACCCGGTCTAAAGACTGTGGACCAGATGGGGCCCATAACTCCCGACAGTAAGAAGTTCATCCCGTAAGCTACTTGGTTAATAAACATTAATGGACCTACTCTCTAAGAACTTATCCAGTCCTTTTTTAAACCCAGCTATACTACTGGCCCTGACAACATCCTCTGGCAACAAATTCCATAGGTTAATTATGTGTTGAGTGAAAAAGTACGTCCTTTTATTTGTTTTAAATCTGCCGGCAGCTAGTTTCATGGAGTGCCCCCTAGTTCTAGTACTATTTGAGAGGGTAAATAACTGTTCCCTATCTACTCATTCCATACCACTCAAGATTTTATAAACCTCTCTGGGTGTTTTTAGACATAACGCTGTTCAGTGTTCTGTAACACAGTGTCCTACTGTTACAGTGTTTAGACATGCCCTCAACACAGTGTTCACCCCAAACACTGATTAAACTGTCAAGACCTGGCAGTTGTTCACTTCCAGTGTTTGGGGTGAACACTGCGTTGAGGGTATGTCTAAACACTGTAACGGTAGGACACTGTGTTACAGAACACGGAACAGCGTTGTGTCTAAAGACACCCTATCATGTCTCCTCTCAGTCGCCTTTTCTTTAAGCTGAAGAGACCCAGCTTGTCAAGTCTCTCTTTGTACGAAAGCCGTTCCATACCCTTTATTAATTATTATTATTATTAGCATTTATATAGCGCCAGCGATGTACCTGGCGCTTTACAAAAAACAAGATAGACACGGTCCCTGCCCGAGAGTTTACAATCTAAATACCCTTGGACCTGGATTAGGGTAAACCTAAATCAGGAGAACCCAAGTAGGAATGAGTTATTGGTTAGGTTATTTTGATTTCTGCACTCTCAAGTATAATCTTGTACTGCATGCTTATTCATGATTTATTCTCGTTGCCCTTCTCTGTACCTTTTCTAGTTCAGCTATGTCTTTTTTGAGATGGGGTGACCAGAACTGCACACAATATTCCAGGTGCGGTCGCACCATCAATTTGTATAGAGGCATTATGACATCCTCAGTTTTATTCTCTGTCCCTTTGTGAATAACTCCTAACATTCTGTTTGCTTGTTGAACTGCTGCTGCACATTGGACTGAAGATTTCAGTGTATTGTCTACAATCACCCCCAGTTCCTTTTCCTGAGTGATAACTCCTAACTTAGTACCCAGCATTGTGTACTCATAGTTTAGGTTATTTTTCCCTATGTGCATCACTTTGCACTTGTCCACTTTAAATCTCATCTGCCATTTAGATGCCTAGGCACCCAGTCTCGGAAGATCCTTCACCCGGTCCTGAACCCCTTCCTGGGGGCAAGGGCAGGAGAAGGAGGCAGCAGTAGCAGGTCTGAGCTTTCAGCCTGCACCCTACAGGGGTCGCTGAGTGCCAGCACCTCGTACTCTGCCCTCAAATGGGGGGTATCCCCAGAGAATCCTCTCCCTGCTGCCAGCCAGGGTCTTGGCTATAGGACTCAGCAGAAATGCTGTCAGGTTAGAACATCCTCTTCTCTCCCTCACAACACCAAAACTCCCCTCTCCCACGCTGGATCAGCCTCCGAAGCTGCGAGACAATAACCTGCCTAAACACAAGGAGGGATCCTGGGCCAGTCAGCATGCTCCATACTGTCAGAGGCAGGGGACTGGGAGAAGCACAATGCTGACTGGCTGGCTGCAAGTTCTGGCTCCTGGCTGCTGAAAGAAGATTTCCAAGCAGGCCGAACACTGACTGTGGCAGCGGGGAAGTTGTTCGGGGGATCTCGGAGGCCAGCAGGAAGGGGATGGGCAGCTAAATTAGGTAGGTTTAGCTGCCCTATATCTTCATATACCCGCCTCTTCTGCTGGGGGTACAGGGAATGTGAACTGACTGAAGGAGAGCTTGTTGCTCTCTACAAGGTTTGGTTTGGACACTTGGAGAAGTGCAGAGCACCCTCATGAGCAGGGATGTTTCCCACCCCAGCTCCATGGTAATGCAAAAGATAGGGAAAGGGGTACAAGAGGCACATGTTTGATTGAGGGTTTTATATAGAGGAATTTCTAACACCATGGTGGGTGAAAGCAGAATAAAACTGTTTGCTATCTGCTAATACACTGCTGTGAATGCGAGGAACCAGGTGGTGACAACACGCAAGAGCTAGTTGCTTTCAATTTCAGTTTTTGCATTTGATTTTCACTATAGGCACTCAAAGTATTTATTCAAATTTATATGCCACCCTTCCTATTATGGCTCAGGGCAGCTTACAGTCAATAAAAACATCTAAAACAAAATCCCCATAACCTTCCCACAGCCCTTCCCTAACCCCCACCCCCACCCAATCCTATCCCTGCCTGCCTGCCAAATGTCTGGTCAAACAGAAAGGTCTTGCATTGTTTCAGGAAGATGAGCAGGTTCAGGCTTAGACAACCCCCAAGGGGAGGGTATTCTATAACTGTGGGGTAGCCACTGAGACCGCAACTCTGTGCACCCTTGCTGTAGAAACTTCACAGGCAGATGGTACTTAGACGAGGGCGATCCCAGCTAACCTTGGAGGCCACAAAGGGACATGAGCGGAAGAGGCAGCCTTTTAGATACTTGCGGCCCAAACCTTTTAGTAAGTGATTTGCTCAATAAACTCAGCATTATGTGCATAGTAAAAGGTTATTTCCAACCACCAAGTGCTGACAGTGACAGGTATAAACCCAGGTATGACACTTGGTGGGTGGGTGGGGATAACAGGTACTAAACTGCCTCCTGGAGTCATAGCCTTGAAGTAAGAAACAGCTGGTGCAGCTTCTTCCCATGGTTTTCTGCAGCTGTGAGGCATCATCAGGGACGGGATACTGAGAGGGGGTGTGGGAGGTGAGTGCAGTGGAGAAGAATGCCTGCCTGTGTATTAGGCTTGTCACGCTAAACCTGTGAGCAGGGGCTGCCCCAATGCACAAGAAATACACGCAGGTGGCTGCCCGTTTATTAGGCTCTACAGGCTAAACATGTGACGGGGGCTGCACAGACTCAACCCGGACTCCAGGGGGCGATCGTCTCATTTGTTAATACCCTTTGTATCGAGCCTTCGGGTGGAGAACAGCATGTATCAGACTCGTCCATTTCAGGGTGGCTGCACAAACTGCTGACAGAGAATGCTCAAGGCTGAAGACAGCTGGCAAACAAATGTCTTATGAGAGACTGGCCAAGCCTAGAAATAGGCCACATTCACACCTCACACTGCGGTGCTGTAAAAATGACGTGAGGCAAAGACGCAGCAGTAGAGAGGAGCCCAATGCTGGAAGGAAGTAGTTCCGGTGCGAATGGGGTGGGGTGGGGTGGGGGTCTGCTGTGGCTCTACTCGTGCATGTCAGGGTGCAAAATCTATCCCTGCCATGCGCGAATCAAGCTGTGGCAGACCCTCAATTTGCACTGGTGCTACGTCCGACATCGGTTTCCTCCCTGCTGCCGTGTTTTTGCCTCGTGTCATTTTTACAGCGCTGCAGCGTCAGGTGTGAATGTGGATTGAGGAAGCACTCCTTTCCTTCTGAGAAACTATTTCAACTGTGGTTACAAATAACTGCGATGCTGTAAAATGTCAAGCAAACAAACTGCTTAAAAACCCACACACTGCGGAACTACTTTAATTAAAATGAGATTTAGGAGCTGCTAGAGAAGACAGTATCTGACATAGGCCAAGAGTGATTTTAAAAAATAAAATAATTCTGATGTGGTTTGGCTGCAGTTTTACTTTCCAAGCTAAGGCATAAATCCAGGGAGGAGAGAATGTGAAATATAGAGGTGTAACTATTCCTCAAGAATACATCCTTCTCAAACGGTGGGGGGGTGGGGGGGGAGGAAATACCCGAAGGTATTCAAGGGAGTGGTGTGTGAGAAATGAGCTAGGGGGAAATCTCCAAAATAAAGGGATGGCAAGTGGATATGAGAGGCTGTTTTTACACATGCACAATTATTCAGAAGCTGAAACTGTACATTTGCATTTTTATGCCATTTCAAGGGACTTGCTGTTACATGAGCTAAAGATAGCCTAGCCCTGAATGATGTATCATCTGCTTAGACATTCTTCCTTGTAAATTATTGTTCAGCTGGGATTTGTCTGGCTGTCACGAGGTGGCAGTATAACAACTCAGCACATATGCATTTGAAGGCGGTTACTACTACTAATACCTTAGTCCATTTTGGCATCAAGAATTCCTTCTATCCCTGTGAGACCTTAGCATGGTTTACTTAAAGAACTGCACACATAACTAAGACATTTTGCTAAATCCACTGGTAAGAGGAAGCTACATATGCTGTAAAATAACAAAATGCTTCCCTCAACCAAATCAAATCCAGTCTTTGTCATTTTCAAGTCAGCTGTCCCTACTGTAATGTCAGATAACAGAGAATAAAGCAAAGACTCCTGCTAGCAATGTCACTGTTGGTGAGGGGGAAGTGCTTTCCAGTCCTTATCTAGTTCCTCCTCACAACAGCTCTGTGAAGAAGAACCTTATTATTCTCATTTTACAAATGGGAAACTGAGGCAGAGAGTGTGTGACTTGTCCAAGGCCACCCAGTGAATGATGACTAAGATGCGAGTTGAACTCTGATCTCCTAGGGGCTAAGTCCAATACCTTATCTACTAGACTACACTGGCTTACTAGGGGGATTTGGGGGGGGAGCGGGGGGGGAAGCATAATGACTCCAGGAGACACAACACCTGCTAGGGTATAACAAGAGCATCACTCAAGCAAGGATCCAGTTTTCATTCATATGCCTTTGGTGTTGAGGAAATAGGGAGACAAGTCAGCCACAGAACTGTTTTTAAATGAAACTTGGATTCAAGTTTCCACATGTTATTACTTATTCTAATTTTTTTCCCCTTCCCAATTAGATTCAGGGTGGCTTACAAAATATATAAAACAAAATAAAAATAAAAATAAAAATCCTCTAGCCTCCCACCCACCTTTTCCTTAATCCCCTCCACCACCACCCCGCCCCCCTACCTGCAAAATGCCTGGCCAAACAAAAAGTCTTACATCTCTTCTGGAAGATGAGCAGGCTTAGACTTAAGTGGATCTTAAGTGAACACTGCCAGCGCCATTTTGGAAGAGGGCTGCACATGCGCAGAATGGCCTCAGTGGCCATTTTGTACATGGGCAGTGAAGATGCTGCCAGAAGAAGTCTTCTTCAGAGTTCCGGGACCAGCGTGGGACATAGAAGAAGAAAGAAGATTAGAAGATTAGAAGAAAAGAAGAATCGAAGAAAGAAAGAGAAGACTCGGCTGCCAGGGAGAGGAACTGGCTCTGCTGACAGTGGCTGGGTCTCCTCCGCTGCTGGTAGGAGCTGGCTCCGCCTTTCGGGCAGCCAAGCCTGGCAGCGGAGCCGGCTCCCACCGACAGCTGAGGAGACCCAGCCACAGAGGCAGCGGAGCCGGCACCGCAGTTGGTGGCGTCCATCACCTCCCACCCTCCGTTGGGACCCGGGATGGGCCACAGGTAAGATGCGCAGTTTTACGGACCCCGGGGATGGAGGTGCTAGGGGCAATTGATCCCCACCCTCCAATGCCAGGAGCGGGGTGGGTGCCACTGCCTGTGGCTTTCCCGCGGGTCACGGCTCTTCCCATTGAAGTCAATGGGGAGGATTTCCCATTCACTTCAATGGGAAGATCTGAGATCTGATAATCAGGTGCCGAGAGGACCCAGTTCTCAGATCTCTTGGTTTTAAACCCAGAGTGACATTATCGGCCACTCTCGGTTTAAACCAAAACTGAAAGTCCCATCCCTACTCTTTAGGGCTTTATTAGGTCAGTCAAAACCAACACCTTGAATAATTCCCAGAAAACTATCGGCAGCCAGTGCAGACTCTGGAACACTGGTAGTATAATGTGCTCCTGACAACCTGCCCCCAACAGAAGGTGGACTGTTGCATTCTGCACCAGCTGCAGCTTCTGAAGGACATGTAGAGCGCATTGCAGTAGTCTAGGCTTGAGGTTATGAAGGCATGGATGATGATTGTCAAATCTGAATCTGATAAAAAGGGTCACAGCCTTCTCACCAAATGAAGTTGGGGAGAAGTGCTCCTGGCCATTGCTGCAACCTGGTTGTCCATGTGCAGCAGTGGATCCAAGAGCACCCCAAGGCTGCGAACTTGAGTGACCAAAGGAGGCTAAACCACATCAACAACAGGGGTTTCTGTATACTCCCAGGTCACAAGGCTGGCCAACCATCATCACCTTGGTCTTGTCTAGATTCAGCTTCAACTGGCTCACCTGCATCCAATCTCCAATGGCAGCCAGGCACTGGGTAAGCACAGGATCTGGGCTGGATGAAAAAGAGAGAGTTGTGTGTCATCAGCATACTGAAGACTAGGCTACCAGGGAGAGGCCCTCTTCCAAAATGGCTCTGGCAGTGTTCACTTAAGATCCACTTAAGTCTAAGCCTGCTCATCTTCCAGAAGAGATGTAAGACTTTTTGTTTGGAGTTGGCACATCCTTTTTCAACTGCAATCTATGCTGCAGTTGGTTGACTTTGGTGTGAGTCAAGCAGCATCTGCTCTCTAACCACCTACCGTCTCACTTTAGCAGGCGAAGGTCCTCTGTATACCAGCATACTGATGACACTGCTCTCCAAATCTCTGAACAATCTTGCCCTGGAGCCTCAGATACATATTGAACAGGAATGGGGACAAGATGGAACCCTGTGGGACCTCACAAGGAAGCTCCTGCGGGACAATAAGCCACTGCCCATCACCACCCTCTGGCTTGTCCCAGCCAGGAATGAGTGGAACCACTAAAGAGGAGTCCCACAAACCCCTGCTAGGTCATGCATCCATGTCAACAACACCACCCCATGATCAACTGTATCAAAGGCCACCAAAAGATATAACAAAATCAACAGGGTATAATTACCCGTGCCGCAGTCTCAGTGCCATGTTCAGATGCATCTGAAGCTGTAAGGCAACCACCTGTTCAATAACCTTCCATAAAAAGGGAATATTAGAAACTGGGCAATAGCTGGCCAGGGACTCAACATCAAGAGATGCTTTCTTAAGCAGGGGTTGGATGACCGCAGTTTTGAGACTGTCGGGCACCCTGCCCTCCCCAAGGGAGGTACTGACAACCCAAGTCAGCAGTGGCCCCAGTGTCTTCTGGATAGCTTTCACCAGCCAGGATGAGCATGGATCTAGTTTGCACAGCTCCAAGCTCAGCCTCTGCACTGGTGGGCGAGACTAACTGAAGATGATCCAAGCAAACCAGATAAGGCTAAACCCCGAACTCGGACTCTGCACCCAAACTGACAGTTCCCAAGTTGAACCAAATATGAGTGACTTTATCTGCAAAGTAGGTGGCAAACTTGTCACAGTGGGCAGCTAATGACTAACTCCAGGTGGAGACAGCTAGGACTGAATAAGCAATTCACCATCTGGAAGAGCTCCGCTGGAAGACACTTTGCAGACACTATGGCGGTTGTGAAGAAAACTTTCTTCACTGCTGCCACAGCCATGGCATAGTCCTTCAAAAAACAATCTATGCTGCAGTTGGTTGGCTTTGGTGTGAGTCAAGCAGCATCTGCTCTCTAACCACCTACCGTCTCACTTTAGCAGGCGAAGGTCCTCTGTATACCAGGGAGACCTGCACTGATGCCGTGGAGGAAGCAGACACTTAGGTGCCATGGCATCAATGGCCCTGCTCATCACTGCATACCACAAATCTACCAGGCCATCAATGGAGAGACTGTCAAGATCAGCAGGTAAATCCCCCAGAGAGTTCTGGAATTCTATTGGATCCATTAGTCTCGGGGGCAGAAGGTTTCTTTTATAGCACCCATCAAAGTAAATGGGGGTCTTTTATTAGCTTTAATGATCTTTGGATCAGAACATGGATATCTTCTTTCCTTCCCTTGGCTTCAGGCTTCACTAGCTTTTAAGGCTGAAATGAATATTTCATGTGAATACTGAATTCGGTCTATTTGTTTCATTTCCAAGGAAGAGGATACCAAGTGCTATTTGCTTTCCTCTTTGCCAGAACAAATATTGGTTCTGAGTTCATTTCAGTATTTTGGTTCACTCATTTCATTAATTTTGGTATTTTGTTCATTTCAATAATATTGGTATTTTAGTTCATTTTGTTCATTTCAGTATTTTGACATTTTGTCCCAAATTATTATGCTTCTGTGCTAAAACGATCATTGGAAAAGCCAGACCAATGGTCCATCGAGATGAGCATCTTGTCTCTGATAGTAGCAGCTTCAGTCACTTCAGAGAAGTAGACAACAGACCATAATGGAGTGTTCCACTTCCTGCTATTTATTTCCAGCTCCTGACAGTCAGAAGTTATGACCCCCAATTAACTTGACTAATAGTCATTTATGGACCTATCGTCTAAGAACTTAGCCAATCCTTTAAAAAAAAATAATCCAATGATGTTATTGGTCTTCTTCACCACATCCTTTGCCAACAAGTGCCACAAGTTAATTGTACACTGAGTGAAAAAGTACTTCCTCTTATTTGCTTTAAATCTACTGCCAATAAATTTCATAATTTGTCCCTTTGTTCTGGTATTATTAGAGAGAGTAAGTAAGTGCTCCCTATTTACTTGTTCTACCCCACTCATGACTTTGTAATGGCAAGAGCTCAGTAGAACTGGGTATTTTCAGAAGTGACACTACCACACTTAGCCACACTTTTACCACACTTAACCCCACCCCAGGGTCACAACCACCGTCACGTCTGTTCGGCGGCCGTCAGATGTTCACCACACTTTGCCCCGAACCATGGTAGCACCAGTTATGATCTCAGAAAATCACAGGGAACAGCCGGTGGTAAGTGCTACCGCAGTTCGGGGCAAAGTGTGGTAAGGCACCTGGCCTACCCTAGGATGGGGTGGCAGCCGTTACCCCTGATTGGGTCTAATCATGGTAGCATCACTTCTGAAAATACCCACTGTTGCACAAATTATGTGCTAGGAGTGGGACTCCAGGGGAAATTTTAGATTCGGATTTTTCGGTTTCGGATTTTTTTCATGCATTGTTCCCCATTGAAATCAATGGGGACAAACCGCAATGTTAACGATCTGAACCAAAAAATCAATGTTGGAAGATCCAAATCGCCCCAAACTGAAAAAGGCTAGACTACTGCAATGCGCTCTACATGTCCTTCAGAAGCTGCTAATCTGAATTGGTCATTTTTGGGTTGATTCGGTTCTATCCAAATCCAAAATTCCCATCCCTAATATTTGCTAAATACTGCCAAATCATACAAATCATGATCTGGATTTAAATCTAAACCTTAATTTAATTTAAAATCTAATCTGATAACTTAAATTTAATAATTTACATCTAAATCTAATTTAAATTTGGATTAAATCTACTGAATTTGCGTGCTCATGCCCTTTATTGTTTAATGGTGCCTGCTTTCCCATGTTTTGCCTTTGTCAGGCTTTCGCCTATCTTGCACCAAAGGTGTTTGTGCCACAGACATTCAAAGAAACTTTTCAGAGACGGACATCTGTCTTGGAGAATGACTCTTATTTCCCATTGCTTGCTTGCTTTGAAAGAGAATCTTCCTTCGTTAAAAAGTTTGCTAACAGATGTTTAAAAAGTGCATCTTTGTATAGTGTGTGCAAAGGAGGCTGGTGACAAAAAGGGAAATGAAAGCAAAGCTGCCACTTGGTTTTGAACAACGCTGCTGCCAACTCACACCTAAAGATGCAAAAGCAAATCTATGAAAGCCTTGCCATTTTTGTTCAGGGTTTAAAGAGCAGCTGAGACTTGTTGGGAAATAGTCTGCTAGAAACTAGTCTGCTGCTTTATCCTTGGGCTTGCTTTGTTTCTCCTCCCTTGTTCGTTGTTGCTAATGACATTTGCATGAAAACAGGATCTTTTCTTTCTGAAAAGTTCACCCACCCGGCTGTATATTCCTCCTTGGGTGCCTGATCCATTGAATTTGTTCTGAGTTTGCCCATTGATTTCAGTGAGCTTTGAATCAGGCCCTGTAGCTGGCTCTGTTTGTGACATTGGACTCATTTCCACAGTGACTAATTGTGATATTAGAAAATGGGATTATGACTTCAGACTGGGACCAGGGAACAAACAACATTCATTGATGAAAAGTTGGAAACCCAGTGCTTGAGTTATAAAGAGCCACACAAGAGCGCATATGTGCCACCAGCAGAGCTATGGTTACATGCACTGACTTTAAACGTTTTCCAGGCTCCAACAGCAGCTGCTTAAGAATCTGAATCTGTCTCGAGCTTTGTGCTGTCCATACAATCCCAATTTATTCCCAAATGCATAAAGTCTGCTAGATCTCTGGGTTTTGATCTGGTTTCATTGGATTCACTGGACTTCCATTAACTTCACTGGGCTTTGGGTCAGATCCCTAGAGGACAGACATTGTTCCAGTCCAAATAGCCAATACTTTATCACAAAGTGTTAAGACTAACCAAAGAGAATCCACAAATGATTCATGTTGTTTTTTGTTTACCTCCCTGAAGTCCCATCACCTGTTCCCTATAGTCATCTATCATAGAACTGGAAGGTACCTCAAATCCAACCCCCAGATCCCAGGGGAACATCTTCTACCTGCACTACTTGTCTAGAAGGTCTTTTCTTTTTTTTTGGAACATCTAAGTGGGATAACTTTGGGCTAAAATTTGCGAAGAATGCAGGGTCGCTTTGACACACATAAGCATGCCCCATGATTGTAGAACTGCAGGGGGAGGGAAAGTGTAAGAAAAGTGTTTGCCCTCCACGTCACCCCACTGTAATTATGCTCAAGCATCCAAAGAAGATTATTCCACAACCACCTTAGGCAGCCTGTTCCACTGTTCAACGGTTCTTATAGTTTGGAAACTTTTCCAAATATTTAACGGAAATCTAGCCTGCTGCAATTTAAGCTCATTGCCTCTTGTACTAGCTTCTGTGAGAACAGAGAGCAAATATTCATTTGTGGCTTATTTTGGGATATTTGAAAACTATCATGCCCCACCCCCCCAGTTATTTTCTCTCTCGAGGCTAAACATACCCAGTTCTTTTAGCTTATCAACTCCTTTAATACATTTTGTTTGTAGATGTCTGGCAATCAGCCTTGTGTTATGGTAGTATTTAAGTNGGCAATCAGCCTTGTGTTATGGTAGTATTTAAGTGCCATTTGTAAGATGTATTAAACATTACATTATTGCCATTTTTTTTTTTTTAAAAGGCAAACTGCTAACATTGTTAAGAAACCCAGTCAAAAATAAATGAGAGGAAAGGTAATAAAGAAACCTGAGGATTTTTTTCTTTATAGTTATTTATATATTTCATTCTGAGTATTCACACTCCTTATCTATTTCACTCTCACAACATCCCTGTTAGGTAGGTCATTATTGTTCCTGTTTTACAGATGGGGAACTGAGGCTGAAAGACAGTGAGTGACGGTGTCCACCTGGGCCAGTGCCAAACCCCATCCATCTGTTCCAGGCCGGCCAGATGTGTTCCCGGTTCAAATCCCGGCAGAGTTGGTGGCTGGGCCAGAAACAGGGCCAGAATGAACCGGGCCCACAGTCTGGCTCTATGAGGTGCCAGGTGGCCAGGGTCATGGGTGGCACCCTGGCTGCCTGGCCCAGCATAGAGTGTTGCCATGGCTGCCTGTCATGGCAGGGGACAGGGTGCCAGCTGTAGCGTGGGGTTGGAGCCAGTCAGCCATGTGTTGCTCCCCGCCCTCTGCTGCTGGGTCAGGCTGTGGGGATGTGTGTTCCCACTGCCAGAGCTAACCCAGCCGGAGGTAGCCCTCCTCCACCACCCTTGGGTGGGATGACAGCCACCCGTCAGGTAACACCCAGTGACTTCCCCAAGGACCACCCAATAAGTTCCTGGCTAAGAAAGGAGTTGAACCCTAGCCTCCTGTGTCCCATGCCCAACATCTTATTTGCTAGGCTACACTGGCCGCTCACTCTCTTATAGCAGTTTAAAACAAAGACAGCCACTATTTTAAATATACAGAGACATAAAAGGCTGGTGGCCCAGCTCAGCTGTAGTTACCTGTAGCACCAGGACCGGATTCATTATTTTTACCTCCCAGTCCATCCTCCTCTGTTTCTGGTCCTTATGGTGTTTCAGGGAGTCAACACTCCTTCTGTCAGCTGAGGTAATTAATGAGGTTTTTGCTCTTGTCCAGCAGTTAGCCCCCTTAATTTGACCCTAGATGACTAGTGGTAGGATGCTGGCTAGCTGTGGATTTAGACCTTCAAGGACTCACTCATAACATTCTGCCAAAGAAGGCAGAAGAATACACATCCACTATTTCCCATCTACATGCAAACTGGACTTTCCAATTTCATGAAGACATATGTCAAATAAGATTGAGAATTTGTCCAGTAAAGTCTTAGGTTATGAATCATGATCCACCAACCACATACAGAGGGCTTCAATGGGTGTCTAAACCTGACTTTGCCCACTGTGGTCTGCCTGGGCGAGAGCCTTAGTCATGCATCTGTTAGCGGGCCATGAGATGTGGGCCCACTACAGCCCCCAACCGGGAAGGCAGCTGCCCAGGAATTGTGGGCCTGAAAGGAACTGGGCCCACAGTTCAGGGCAGGCCCAAGGGCTGCCCAGGTGGGCCATAGCAGGTGAGCGTGTTTGTGTCACCATCCCGGCCCTGGCGCAGGGGTCACCATTGTGGGGGGCTAGCTGCAGGACTGTGGTGGGGCTAGCTGGCCTCACATCTCTTCTGTCCCCGCTCCCTGGCTGGATTGTTCTGCGGGCTTAGAACATCTTTTCAGTTCCCCAACTTGACCTGGCTTGGGGGTGGCACCCCCTCCCCGGTCTTAGAGAAGAGACGACTGAAAGGGAATATGATAGAAGTTTATAAAATCATGAGTGATGTGGAACATGTTAATAGGGAATGGTTATTTATCCTCTCAAACAGTACTAGGATTAGGGGACACTCCATGAAACAAATAGGTTTGTTTTTTTAAAACAAATAAAATAAAGTATTTTTTTTCACTCAATGCACAATTAAGTTGTGGAATTTGTTGCCAGAGGACGTGGTCAAGGCCAGTAGTATAGCTGGGTTTAAGAAAGGATTGGACAAGTTTCTGGAGGTTCTGGAGTTCATTAGCAGCTATTAGCCAGGTAGGTTTGGGGAATGTAACCTCTTACTGTNCGCATCCACTACTGCCACGCTGACGGCCCCAACAACGCCCGACACCTGTAGGTGTCACTAAAAGGCTGGCACCCAAGGGCACCACCCCAGGGCCTTTCTACCTGTACAGGGGAGGAGGCAGGTGTCATGTGCTTCTCCATCCCCTCTGCAGCTCCAGGCTTTCACCACTCCCCCACACGTGAAGAGCATTCCTCCATGCCTTTAGCTTTGTGAGAAACAGCATATCAAAATAGGGAGGGAAGGGAAGGGAAGGGATCAGTGAAATGCAATGGAATTCAGGAGTGTAGCAGGTGGTGCAGCTGGGTCTGGAAGCCCACCACATGTGAAATGCATGGTAGGAGAATGGGTGATTAGCACCCAATGAACACTTGCTAAGTGTCTCCGGCTGCTGCTTGAGTAAACATGCTTGATGGGTTAATATAATTTAAATGCTTTTGCCCTGGTGTATTTAATTTGCAGGACAAAGGGTTATGGGACAGAAGCAGCTCTGGAAATGTTCCCACAAGACCACTCTTCTCCCAGGTGTACTCTTTTTAGGAGAAGTTTACATTCAAACATTTTAGTTGTTCCCACGTTCTCTTGCCACTTCAAAAATGTCATCCCACTTCAAAATTTACTGGGTTTACCAGTGGGGGCTGCTGTGTCCCATAATAGGTGTCCCATTGTGATAGGTTGGTTTTTTTTGTTTCTTATCGGTAATACATTGTCCCCACCAGGCACACAGTGAGGATTCATCCTCTGAGGGGGAACTGACCTCTGTTCCCTTCCACAGCAAGTAAAGCTGACTGATACGCAGACTAATCCTTCTACACAATAAAGAAAATGTGGGAGAGGGATCTAGCCTGATTGTTAACCCCTACTTTTCTGGCTTAATTTTTTGCACTTCACCCACATTACACCCTGTGCATCCCGTGCCATAAACCTTTCACATGTGCAACACCAATAATTGTATTTTTATTTATTTATTTTTAAAAAGCTTTTACCCAGCTCCCTCCTGTCCACATGACAGCTTGGGGCGGCTCACAATTAATATAATAAATATAATATAATATAATTAATATAAAAATAGTTAAAACATTTAAAACACATAAATAAAATTTATAAAGCTATCAGGAATGGAACAAACTTCCCCCACCCTACCCAACCTCCCCGTCTCCCTCCCCAAAGGCCAGGCAGGACAGCCAGGTCTTGCACTGTCTCCGGAAAGAGGGGAGGTCTGGGGCTAGGCAGACCTCCGTTGGGAGGGAATTCCACAGCCTAGGAGCAGCCACCGATAATTGGGTGTGTGTATGCTTTCTGTGGAGCTACCCATCTTGTGTGAATGCACCCTCTCTCTGGAACTTAAGGGAGGAGGAGGGAAAATGCCCTCGGAGCACTGCTGTCTAAGGCTGCTTTCCCACAAGCTCCCTTCCCACTAGGGGTGGGAAACCGGTAGAATCCGGTATCCGATAATGCCGGTACCAGGCGTACCGGCATTATCGGATTCGACCCGGTAATCCGGACCGGGTACCGGATTCCGGGGTACCGGATTTTTCTTGCATTGCAGCCATTTAAAAATGGCTGCAATGTAAAAAAACTGCCCCAGCAAAAAAGTTTTT
>QEPC01001708.1:32035-55613 GCA_003113815.1 Sphenodon punctatus | reverse complement strand
GACGGCAGTTAAGTGTTTTGCCTCTCCATGGGGCTAACATTGTGTCTAAAGACATCAGATGGTGGGTTCACAGCCATTTCCGGTCTGCATGCCCAGATACCGCCCTGTTGACCCTGAATCCTTCATTTCGTGCCGCTGCCAAACAGCCTATCCTTGCTGCTGCACACTGACAGCTCTTTCCTTGCTGCTCACTGTCTTTGTGCTCTCCCAAATCACCTGGGAGGTGAGCAGTGAAGAATGAGCTGTTTAGCTGCAGCACAGAGCAGAAGATTTGGGGCAGACCCGAGTGCTGTCCTGCATGGACTACAACTCCCATAAATCCATGACGGGACTGCTTCTGCAAGGAGAGTTTGTGTGAGGGGCAGGCAGGACTCTGATTAGCCCCTGGACATGGAAAGGCAGCTGTTGTGTCTAAGTACTGCAATGTATTAAAATTCGGGGAAACGCATGCGGCTATACAATGATGTCAACACACAGTCAGTCATCCCTTTCTGTTGTGTCTAAATGCGCCCATTGAGAAAGAAGTCTGCGAGCATCATGTGAGTTCTACAGACAGCCTGTCTGTGAGCATGGCAGACAGGGGGTTGGTTCAAATGGACTGAATCTTATAGGCTTTGGCAACTTAAGTCTGGTAAGAGTTTAGATAGGGAAACCTTTAAGTCAAGAGAGTATTGTGTATTGTTTTTACTTTTATTTCTTTATGCGTCTTCTGCATTTTTTCTGAACCTATATTATCTGTCCTAAGTTTTACATAAAATGGTTTCTCATTATAAAGCTTGTGTCTGTGTGGTTACCGGCACTGAATACCGATTGAGGACTTCTTGACTGGATAGTGGGATGAGCCTGACCTATTTACTTTTTATGTGATGGACAAACCACCGAGATACAAGAGAATGAACCCCTTATGGGATTGCACACTCTGGGGAAAGTAGTGCCCAGTGGTGACTGTAAGCAAGGTAATTAACTCATGGCAGATCCAGTGGTCCTTTGTGGGACAGCCAAGGAGAAGGGAACCCCAAAGATCCTGGGCCCAGGGGGCCAATAATGGCATGTGCCCATTGGGCTCATTGCTCAAGTAGTCTCTCCACTTAGCACTCTGTTCTTAGTTTGGTGTCTGGATGGCCCTGCCCCCAACGCTCTCCACATCATCTCTGGGGCTGCAAGCACATTGTTAGGGTTCCCATCCTCTCCAAAGCTTTGACTCAAAGGGGGTGGGGCCATGCTGAAAGGTGGTGGGACAAAAAGATGCTCCTGCCCCTTGCTGAGATGGCCACACCCCTTAAGAGCATAATGATGTCACAGTGCTTCACTTTTACGTTGAATTTTAGCCCAAAGTTACTCCCTTGACCTCTTTGCCTTGCCTATTATCCTCCTTGCTGAACCTCCAAGAGGATCCAGCTTGTCCCTTTCTCAGGTGGACCCATCCACCTAGGAAGATTCCATTAGCAGCTGACACAGCATCTGCTATGGTGTAATATTGCAAGGAAGGTAAAGCTGGAACTTAGTGTTTATAAATATCATTAAGTTTGTAATGGTTCCTGAAGGAATTTACTGTGAAGAGGAAAAGGAAAACATTTGTCTTTGANTCAGCCTAAGATGCTCCTCATCCTGAGGAAGGAAAAATTTGCCTTCTTAATGGGACATTAAAGCTGGGGACTTAATTTAGATTGGGAATAAACTGTAAGGTTGAGAGTAAAATATTACCTCCGAGGGAGAAGTTCAGATCAGGCTAAGGAACGCTAATCTCTGTAGCAGGATCTCAGGGTCTAAGACTGGTGCAAACACAGATCAAGGACAAGCGGTGAGGAGGAATGTGCTGCATGAACAAGCCCAAAGTATCCTGCCACAAACTGGGAAAATGTTTAGACTGTACGGTAAGTTATAACATTAGATCTGATCCCAAGTTCCCCTATAGTGTAGCTGACATTCCCTCTGACCCTTTAGGGTTTTCTGAGAAAGGAAACCTAGCTCATGCTACAGGAAAGCAAGATATTCTTTCTTCGACACCACACAGGAATGCATCACAGATGTGAATGCTGGCTTTCCCTGTGGCCTATCACACTGATCTAGAGTGCCAGACATTCACAAACAGGAAACACAGACTTTGTGATAGGGCTGTTTCACAGGTTAAAATAAAGACTATGTGGTTTAGTACACAGCAAGAGTGGTCACAAAAGCTGAGAAGCAGGTTGGGTTAGGAGGGGGGAAATATCTAAGCAAAAGAAGTGTTCCCTTAAGCCATGGCCACCTTTGCCCTTGCTGCACAGTGATGCCTTTGTGAATTCCTGTGAACTCTTTTCTTAGTAGCAGAGTTAGAATTGGAGCAAAGGACTCCACTTCTGGCCAGTACACTGCTTGACAGCCATGTGCTGAGTAGCAACTGTTTGTGTGTACCAGCATGCAAAACACAGGTAATTTTAAATCAGCTGAGAACCAAGGAGACACAATCCCAGAGTTCTTTGGGGCACCCTGGAAGCGCTCTAACAGGGAACATTCTGTCCACTTTTTTATCTCTACTGTCAGCTCGCAGAAGCTGTTTAAAAAGGAGCAATGGCACCTGCCCCTCAATGCACCAGGGAAGGCAGGCAAAATGCATTGCACCAAAGTTCAGCAAATTGCACTCTCAAGACCATCCCACAATGCAAGGCAGCTGTGGCTGACAATTACCAAGATAGGCTCTTCGATGTTAAAACTGATCTAAATAAAGGCCAACTACAATTGTTTAATTTGGAACATGTTAACCCTCAGGTACTCATTTTAAAAGTTTGATTTTTTTTCTGTTGAAGGATATCTGAGTAAACCCAGACAAATGCCATTGAAGTCACTGAGGAGCTACTTTAGAGTAGAGACCAGTTTCTCCAAGAGGGAATGGGCTTAAATTAAAACAAGGTAGATTTTGGTTAAATAGTAGGAAAAATTTCCTAACTGTGGGAGGAGCTGAGCAATGGAATAAGTTGCCAACAGTGGTTGTGGAATCTCCTACCTTGGATATTTTTTTTTTAAAAACTGGCTGGACAAGCATCTGCCATGTTGTAAATAGAAGGAATCTTGCCTTGGAGCAGCGGGTTGGACTAGATGGCCCTTCAGGTCCCTTACAACTTTAAGGTTCTATGAGATCATCTTAGTTGCTCTCTCTGTGTACTAGGGGTGGGAATTTTGGTTCCCCCGGTATCCNCAAAATTACAAGTCTGGCTGAGCTTTCTCAGATCAGCCACAAAGCTCTGAAAAGTTTCAGTTTCCTTTTGTTTTCTTATATGAAAAACATCTTTCTCAAAAGTCTCATTTTTACTTGGTACACAATGTTCCTCAAACTTTCACATCATCATATTTGGATTTTTCTTCAGCAGTTAGTGAAAAGGTATTAAACAGATCAGCAGCTTACGAGACTGCAAGATTCAATAGAAGAGCTACCTTCCTCTTGTCTGTTTTTCCACAGCTCCTATGGCTTCCATGAACAAATCAAACTGCTGTTTAGATCTTTTCCAGTTGTCTGCAGCATGATTGGAGAGGTCTGGCATGCCTGGAATCCTCAGATGCTCCACGTTTGCCTTTTTTACTCACTTTTTCACACTGCACAACCACTTCGCTGATCTGCACCCCACTCCTGGTACCATGTGCTGTTCTCTGTAAATCACGTGTCTGGAGACGGTAGTACACTAACAAGTACTGCTTTATTACAACTCCATTTGTAGGAGCTCCTTATCCTCTCAACATGGCTGCTCCTTCTGCTTGCCTCCCTCTCTCTCTCTGGCCCCGCCCCTTCTCCTTCTATCTCTATGGTTGCTCTTCCAGTTCTCTCTTAAAGGAGCCTTATCTTCACAGCGGCTGGTGACTTCTAGTACGTGTAAACACTCCCTGCGTGACTTTTTAAAGAGCAGATATGTTAATTCGCTAGATTCCCTCGCTCATCTAAAAACACCTTTAGTCTTCAGACTAAGAGCACAATGCCCCACTATTAAAATCCAATGGTAAAACTCCCATTAATTTCAATGGCAGAGAACTGCCCTGTAAGAAACTGAACAGGAAAACATGAAGCACATCTTATTTCTAGAGGGATGGAGGTAGAAAAAATTCAAGGAGGGGGGCAGTGCCTCCCCTGCCCCTTAGCTAAGGGCCTGCTGCCTCCATCCTCCACCTCCTGCGCTTCCAGAACATTGCATTGAATGCAGGGATATTTTCATTCCCCCCCTCACCCCATTTCATTTTAATTTTGTACCCCGCAGACTACACCACAGATGTCTCGTAGCAGCTTACATTCACAAATGAAATACAATATAAATAAATACAAAATAACCAGTATATAATATAATAATACAATACATAATCTAAACATATATCAAACACCAACCCAATAGCAGTCCACTTGAAGGAAAATGTACAAACCCAACCNAACAAGGGTCGTTTTTTCGCCTCCTTCACAGTGTTCGAATAGTTTAAATAGGCTGTTTATTGGTTCATTTGAGATTTAAAGGAACGATTGCTGTACAATTTAATTGAATTTGACCTAATCTGGCAGTCTCAAATTGGTTCATTAAATAAGGTAATTTGAACAAGAAGAATTATAATTAATATCATTGGACACAATTTGATATAATTTGACATTACATCTGAAACATCTTTATTGAATTATGGATGAATGGACAATTGTTGCACTCAGCAGGGGTCCAGTATGTGATAGTAGGATAATTAGTTAAGGTTATAGGAAAGTTAGAGTCATCTCCTTAAGAGATGGGGAAGTGGTACCCAGGCAATGCTGGGCACAGCATGCACAGGTATCATGTCCCTGGGAGGGGTGTCTTAGCAGGGTGAAGAAGGACAGGCACAGTCCTACACCTTGGAGGCATGGAAACTCTTACTGTGGCCCAGAATGGGCTTGCCCCCTTCGGCCATGGCTAGTGACCTGTCGAAGGGGTGACGTTTTATTGGTTAAAGGCAATGTCACTGGAAGGCACATCCAGGGCTTTGCCTATGTTAACAGTTTATGATTAGCTAGCATACTGCACCCAGATTGCCTGATGCAATTACCCACCGTCCTGAGATTTGATTAATAAAGAGTGCGGCCTGTTTTTATAACCCATGCAATGTGTCTGCATCTCATTGGTGGGGGGTGCGTCGACAAACAACAACAAACCTTCTAAAAATTGAAGGCATCACATCCATATAATATTCTCATTCATGAATTAGACTTGAACCCTTGTCTCCTTTTTGAGTGCCTTGCGGGGTTGCGGGAATGGTGCGAATTCAGGATATTTGAAGACTTGGAACCAGTGATATTCAGTTTTTAAAATTCATCTCCTTGCAAGATTACCACCCGCCGGGGTATGACTGCAGGCTCTGGGTGTAGATCTGATTTCTTTGTATCTGCCCAGCTAGTAGTACCTGTGTGCTCTTGCACCCAGCTGAAAGAAATTAGCTACTATCAGTGTGTCTGGATTTTTGACTCTCAAAGGGGCTGCATCCTGCAAATACATTTATAGAAACATGCTACAGTTTCCCTTTCCCAGGATGGCCAAGTGCCATAGCCTTCTCTGTCAGGAATAGTCCCACCCAGAATAAGTCAGACTGACCTGGGCAGGGATCTACCCTGCCCAGACATCAGCTTAGGGCAGTATACCACCTGTGTATGCGTGCGTGCAAGGAATTTCATCCTGCCCCACAGCTATGTTGGAAATAGGCAGGGGAGCCCCTTTGCTCCACCCCTTTCTCTTTTCAACTGTGATGACATCACGATGCTTGGAAAGGGGCATGACCATGCTGGAAATGGGCAGGGGAACTATCTATCCTTGTCTTGCTACCCTGCCAAGAATCGGAGACCCCATCAGTCATCCGTGATCAATATCTTGGGCCTACACCCCAGGTCTTATCCTTAGAGTGTGTGGGATTTTGAGTCCCAGCTGCTCCTGAGCCTCTTCAGCTAGGGCAACTGTGTCCCGCTTCCACTGAGCAGCATAGTCCTTGGTGTCAGATGATAACTTTTTCTGGAGAGTGACTATTGCTGAGCCAGAGTGGCTTGTCAACACAGCTCTTGCACATGTTACAGTTGTGCAAGGAAGATAAATTGCAAGCCCCTTCGGTCAGGGACCTGTCTCTCTGATCACAACAGTTCAGTGCCAGACACATTGCTTGTGCTATATAAATAAGTAATTATTATGAATAGTGCATATTTCCTACCCATGCGCCCAGGCTGGTGCATGCAAAAGTATTTACAAAACTTGTTACATTAAAACACTGACATTTTGTTAAAGGAAAACATTATTTACATTTTAAAACATTTGCTTAATTTCCTAATTGATCTGATTATTAAGACTGGAGTCTAAGCCCACTCCCACCAGCAGAGCCCCTGTTTCGCTACTTTTATGTAAATGTTATTAGCGAGGAAGACCAAGGAAGAGAAGCAAATAAAGCCTAGTAGTAAAGCAGCAGAATAGTTTCCAAGCAGACTGTTTTCCCAGGGACTCAGCTGCTCTTTAAACCCTGAACAAAACCAGCAGGGTTTTTGTTGATTTGCTTTTGCATCCTTAGGTGCAAGTTGGCAGCGCTGATCAAAACCAAGTGTCAGTTTGGGTAAAATTTCCTTTATGTCACCATTTCGTCTTTCATGTTCTTTAGTGAGGCACCCTTTTAAAAACACGTTAGCAACCTTTTTTTTTTTTTTTNTATTTTTTTTCCCTAGGCCAAAATCGTATATATATATATATATATATATATATATATATATATATATTAGTGGTGGTGTTTTCAGATCTTCATTTGGTCCAAACTGGAGGCTCCAGCTCAGAGTGTTAACAAACGTGACAGTGATCTGCTTAGACCCACTTGAAACTGCTTTGGTCCGCGAGCCACCATCACATTTGTTAAGGGCCATCCAGATGTTTGTCCAGGAGTTTCCCCAGGCATGTTGGCGGCTAGCCTGGGTTGTGACCCTGAAGACCTCCAGGGTCACAGCCTGGGCTAGCTGCCAACATGCCCAGGAAATGGCCTCCCCGACCCGACTGAAGCAGGCTATCGCATCTGGTAGCCCGCTCTCCCTGACCTGGTCCAGAGTGGCCACCATGACGGACAGCTGTGGCAGCCACTAAGGCCACCTGTCATGGGTGTGTGTGGAGGGCAGCTGGGCGCAGCATGGGGGCAGGTCTGGATGCACGTTTATGTGGCTCCCTGCCCCCCTGGGCCCGGCCGTGTGGATGTTTGTTCTGTGGTCGGACCCGATCCTGACTGGGAAGCAAGCGGCTTCCCGCGCCAGATCAGTTTGTGAGGGCGGTGGTCTGCTGTCACATATGTTATTACCCAAAGTGTGATTTCATGGAAGAAATCAATATAGTGTTTAACTGTGACCCTGAATGCATATTATGGAGAAAGGACATTTAAGCAGGTTGATTACGATTCATTCTTTGTATGCAGCCACCTATTATTGATGAGTATACCAAATTTCTAGACTACCACAAAAAGAACATGAAAATTAAACATCCCACTCAGTGACCTTTTACAAATTAGATAACCTATATTTATAAGTGCCAAGTGTGCAATCTCGGTTAACTTCAGTCCCGTCTGTGAAACTCAGCTCTTATATTTTGGCCTTTGGTTTACAACAGTGGCAGTTGGTGGACTTTTAAGGTTAGTGGGGCAGGGGGCAGGACCACCAGGGTGTGGAGGAATGCCATGAAAAAGTTGAACAACAAGGTTCTGGGTGAAATGATAGGTGATTGGGAGGAGTGACAAGGAGACCATGGGCAGCATTCCCAAAATTCCACCCAGCCCCTTGCTATTGCACCCGATCCCCACAGCCTCATCCCTGTCATTCCAGTGATTCCACTCACTCTCCCAGGTGCCTTCCTCACCCTTTCAAACCCTTGCCCCCACCAAACACGCAACTCGACTGTATTATTTTGCAGCTATTGAAGCCTATTGTCATTTGCCAATCCCATTATTATTGCTTCCCTTGTTTCCAGTGGCTATTCTAGGGGTGAAAACAGACATGACATTAACCACCCTTTAACTACCCTTGGTGGTCATTTATGCATGTTTCAGGGCTGCATAGGGCACCAATACAGCCCTGCAACATGCATAAATAACCACCAAGGGTGGTTAAAGGGTGGTTAGCGTCATGTCTGTTTTCACCCTAGGTCATTTAGATCAACGGGGCTACCATACCCATACACCCACAAAAAGAGCGGCAGTATCTCCTCCTTTCAGAAACACTATAAAGCTATGCAAGATGGTGTGAAAAGCAAGTATTTTGACATTTTCCCATTGCAGCAGAAAGCCTGAACGTAAGTCAGCAAAATAAATTCTTCAGAAAAACTTTTAAATCCTGACTGCAATTTTTCCACTGCATTTAGTGAGTCCAGAAAGTATCCCCGCAAATGTAAACATTCGAAGTTCATCAAAAAGTTTTCCTAAGTATCAGCTCACTCAGGGAGAGATAACAAAATTCAACAGAACTATCACAACAAAAGAGCAGCAACGTCCCCCTTTCAGAAACACTACAGAATCACACAAAACTGCGTGCAAAGCAACTATTTAAGTTTTCACACTGCAGCAGCCAGAAGATATCCCAACTGATTTAATCCTCATTCAGGATTTAGCAAAAGGTTTTTCAAGCATCAGATCACTTGGAGGGAGGAGAATAAAAAAGTCTTCAGATACTTTTTCAATGTGAGGAGGAAGGAACTAACTTTTGGGAAGGAGAGAGTTCCTCACTGAGGGACCTGACACAGCAAAGACCCAATCACCCACCAACTTAAGGCATGATGGAAGGATCCCCAAACAGCGGGTGTTTGCACAGTGCAGACAACCATCACAGTGTGGCTCCAGGAGCAGGTCTTCAATATAGATCTAGAAAAAATCTCACAGAAATGTCCTGAGGTGTTTTCAACTCCTGACTTCTATTTGCAAAGGTGCATTCCCCAACCATGTTGCCAGGATGGATTTTACAGAGTCTCTTTTTGACACTCTAGGAACATGATGGAGCACGACTGTAGCGCACACAAGGGACATCCCGGCCATCCTGACATCCTGGTTTCAGGCAGACCTGGCACATTATGTTGCTTATCACCCTTGATCTGGGGTTCATATCCTTTTTCCTCCTGGGGGCCTCTGAAAATTAGCACAAGCAGGTGCTCCTGCTGTCTGTGGCCGCTTTTAGACAAGCGGCTGGCTTGCACTTTGAAAAAAACGTGCTTTGAAAAAAGTCGGGGGGGGGGGGGGGGGGGGGAGATAGCTTCCTGAGCAACTGAATTTCCGTTAAGCTGATTTGCTTGCAGACGCGCACTTAGGCCGCTTTTTGACGACCGGCAGGATCTAGTGCATTGAAAGGCATGGTTTGAGAAGAGTGGGGGGAGGGGACGGGGACTTTTAGACGAGCTGGAAGTTGCCGTCCGTCATTGGAATCGGCGCTTGCACGTTCTTTTTAAAAGACCTCAGGTCTTTCAAATGTGCTTTTAAAAAGAACGTACGAGCGCTGATTCCAATGACAGCCGGCGACTTCCAGGTCATCTAAAAGTCCCCCGTGCGCCTTTTTTCAAAGTGCGAGCTGGCTGCTCGGCACCATTAAAGCAGGCATATGCACAGAAGGGAGAAGTTGAGATCAGCCTTCTGCACATGTGCTTGCTCTCATTACTACTAATCTATACTATCTATAGCACCTAGTAGTGCTATTTCTATAGTGCTACTAGGCATACAGAGCATTTTACAGTCACACATATATTCCCATTTTACAGATAGGGAACTGAGGCTGAGACTTGTATAAGTCCACCCAGTAAGTTAATTGGCTAGGGTGAGATTCAGACCCTTGTCTCCCAGGGCCAAGTCCAGTACTGTATCCACTCTACCCCACTGGCTCTCTTCTTGGGGGTCTTCACAGAGAGCTGCCCCACCACTGCCCCACCTCACCCCCCAGGCAGACTGTCAATTTAAAGGTGGCCTGCCAGATGTGCAGGTGGAGCAGAGGCGGATCACACTGTCCCTGCTCTGGGGTAACCCTGCTGGCGGTGCTCCGGAACATCCCAGAGCACTGTCAGTCAAGTGGGCAACCTAATTCTGGAGCATTGACCAGAGGCAGGGCTGCTGTCCATCTGCTCAGTGGATGGCCATTGCAGCCCTACTCTCTGCCGGGGTTTTCCTCAGCAATGCCATAGAGTTGCAGGCAACCCTCCTGCAACTCTATGGTGTTGGGGAGGGGACATCGTACGGGCGGGATGCAGGTCATGGCAGCTGCTGGTTCCGTTTAAAATGGACTCAGGCAGGGCTTCAAGCAGGCAGAAACAGGGGTGCACCCCTGGACTTGCTCGGGGGGGTGAGTACACCTCTGCATCAGTGTGAAAATACCCATTATACCAATGTAGGCAGCAGCAATGAAGACTGGGAGCTCAGGGAAGGCTGCACATATTGTAATCATACTGGGGGTATTCTGGCAACAGAGACGGTGGCAGCACAGTGCAGCAAGGATCAGCAGACAACTGCAGCAGCAGGGATATCAGCAGCGATAGGATTGAGGGTGCTCAGAGGGGCACCGCCCCATAGCCCTCAGTGATAGAGCCACACCTGGTTTACAAAGGTTTATCATAGATTGGGGGTACAAAGAGAAAATGGAAACTGACATACGGTACTTCACTCACCAATATAATCTGTCTTGGGAGGGATGGGTGTCTGTGGGAATAAAGTCCATCTTGCACCTGTCTGGCTAGATTCTAGCCTCAGATATGTTGTCAATGAGGAGTTAACTGTGTTCCGTTCAACAGAATGGCCCTGATTCTTTTCTGAGATACACTAGCATAAATCAGGAGCAGTTCTGTTATAGCCTAGTTACTCAACTTGCACTAATGGAAACGAAATGAGGATTTGGTATAGTCACTCTGGATTGATGACTGTGTAACTGAACTCAGGATTTAGGCTTGCCCTGTTCAATAGGTTGGGACTATTTTGAAATGACTATGCTCGAGATGGTAGAAAAGTTTGCTAAGTTGTATTAGGAACAATCAAAAAGTGAGGCAGACTTTGGAGCCGGGAGGATGCTTTATTGCCTTGTTTGCTTAGGCTCTTGTAATTAATACTAGCCCTCTTCCGGGATCTAAGATAATTCTTTTCCTGATGGGGAGTCTTCAGTTGCTAGCTATTTTGCTTGTGACTATGGGTGCTTTCCAACATGATAAAAAATGTTCTCGTGGGCAGCCCCACTAGTTTGGTGGCGGGATGAGCATGCAAATTAGGCATGACTTTTATTATGACAGAAAGGTGCCATGTGCATGACTGAGGTATTTCCTCAGTGCTAGTAGAAGATACTTTATTACCTGCTGGGAAGCATGTTTTATTTACACAATCGAAATTGACTCTGTTTTACCCATTAATAGATGCATCACTGAATAGGAAGTATGCAGCTGAAGAGCATAAAGCCCAGATGACTACTACAGGTCACTCCCCTGAAGTGGACGATGTTCCCAGGTTGCTAACCGGGTATAAAAATGCTTGAGAAATCTCTTAATTGCCTGGGGGAGACTTTTAAGTTATTTGCTGAGCAAAATGACATATTTTTTATCAATAAGTTTTAAAATGTAGAGGACAAACTAGAAGGATTGGCTGAAACAATTTTTCATCTAAAGGTCCTGATAGGTGGAGTCTTTGGCTTGAATTTTCAAATGCAGTTAACTCTGCAGATGCACCGGTAAGAGCTGGTGCTGTGATGCGGGATGGTTGCTCTCAGACTAGTGTTTATTTATATTTATACAAGCATTTGTAGCCCGCTCCCTCCTGCACAATCATAAAATAACAATAATAAAAACATCCAAAATACTACAAAGCATAAACATATAAAATAGACAGACATAGCGGGCTCAGGCAATAAAACAATAAAACCCTCCCACCCCACCTACCCTCCCCCCTCCCTGAAGGCCCAGCGGAACAGTCAGGTTTTACAATGTCTATGGCGAGAGGGGAGGTCCGGGGACAAACGGGCCTCCAACGGGAGGGAATTCCACAGCTGTGGTGCGGCCACCGAGAACACCCTTTCTGCCATAACCACCTGGTGTACCCAGGGGACTTAGAGCTGAACGCCTCCGGTCAACCGCAAGGGTCGCAAAAAAAACCGAGGTCTGAGGCGGTCTCTCAGGTAAACAGAACCCAAGCCATTTAGGGTTTTATAGGTCATAACCAGCACCTTGAATTGGGCCTGGAAGACAATAGACAGTCAGTGCAGAGTACGAAGCACATCTGTAATGCGCTCATGGTGGCCTGTCCCTGTCAGGAGGTGGGCCGCCGCATTCTGCACTAGCTGCAACCTCCAGACCATCGTCAAGGGCAGCCCCACATAGAGCGCGTTGCAGTAGTCCAGTCGAGAGGTAACGAAAGCATGGATGATGGTGGCCAGATCCGAGTCCGAGACATACGGCTGCAACCGTCACACCANAAAAATGGCCGTCGCCCTTAACCAAAATGGCAGTGATGTCATTTTGGCCACTGCCGTTTTGGTTAAAGGCAGTGACCATTTTGCACAAGCACAAAATGGTCCAGGCAGCCATTTTGCACACGGGTGATATGGAGCAGGGAGTACAGCATGGTGAGGGAGACTGCTGGGGCCCCCACAGCAGCAGTGGAGCTTCGAGCAAGTCCTCTGAGGCCGGTAAGTATTGCTGCAAGGCCCCAGGTGATGAGGGTTGGGAAAAATCCAGATCCTCCTAACTCCTGACTGGTTGTCCTTTTCCAAAATGGTGGTGATGCTACCGGCACCATTTTGGAAATGGGTGTGTATGTGCGACTGGCCTGGCAGTCATTTTGCACATGCACAGGTTTTGGTTTTTTTTAAATTATTTTTAAAGTTTTAAATTAATTTAAATATGGATCTGTAATATGAATTTGTATTTAAATCTGGAAATTCACTAAAAATGAAAAGAAAAATAAATAAAATGATAGGGACCACCCCTAATCATTAGTCTCTGCAGCCATATATTTCTGAGACCATTTGGTGAAACCTACGGGGTGTTTGGTGTCTAAATGATCTGTAGAATGTGTACAATATCATGGTATTGATTGTATTGTGTAAGGTATGGTAAAAGCTTATCAAATTTTATGGGATGTTAATTCAAGCTAAACTGAGCCTTAGCCAGATTAAGTTGTTTGTGGCAATACACATAGAAGGCTACTTTTAACTCAAGGCGATATGATACATGAAGTGTCTCCAAGGAGTGGGGGGAGATGTCTCAGCGAAGTCACTGGAACAGAAATCAAAGGGAGAGTGCAAATATTTTAAGTGCATAGACACCTGGGCATTCGACAATGGGTGTCTAGTTTAGACACAATGGGTATTGGGTGTTTAAGATGTTTGCCTCATGACTGTGCATTGTGTCTAAGCACTGTCATTATTTTTGTCCATTGGTCTGCCCCACGTTAGCCTCCTCGTTGGTTGCATGGATGTCTTGCTGACGGCAGTTAAGTGTTTTGCCTCTCCATGGGGCTAACATTGTGTCTAAAGACATCAGATGGTGGGTTCACAGCCATTTCCGGTCTGCATGCCCAGATACCGCCCTGTNTTTGCCACAGCCTCCACCTGACCATCCAGGCAAAGCTGTGGGTCAAGGAGCATCCCCCAGACTACAAACCTGAGTGGCCAGAGGGGGTCAGACCCCGCCAATGATGGGAGCCACCACCCCCTCAGCCCTCCCCACCAACATCACCTCCGTCTTGTCAGGATTCAACCTCAGATGGCTCACTCTCATCCAGTCCCCCACAGCTGCCAAGCACCAGGTAAGCACCAAGACCGCTGAACCTGAGTCACTAAAAAATGAGAGGTAAAACTGTGTATCATCGGCGTACTGATGACATCGTACGCTGAACCCTCTCATGACCTCAGCCAAAGATTGCATATACACGTTGAATGGGGGGGACAGAACAGAACCCTGCGGGATTCCACACATGAGATTCCGGGGAGATGATGTACATTCCCCAAGAACCACCTGCTGAGTTCTCCCAGCCAGGAATGAGTGGGACTATTCAAGAACAATTCCCCTCACCTCAGCCCGGTCCCGCAGTCTCACCACCAACAACTCGTGATCAACGGTATCAAACGCCGCTGACAGATCCAGTATAATCAAAATTGTGGATCTGCCCTGATTTAATTCGTGGCACAGGTGATGACCTGTGCAGTCTCTGTGCCAAACCCGGGACAAAAGCCAGACTGCAAGAGATCAAGAAAACCAACCCGGTCTAGATGCCCCTGTAACTGCCGGAACACCACCCATTCAATAGCCTTCCCTAAAAAGGGAAGGTTAGAGACTGGCTGATAGCTGGCTGGGGAGTCAATGCTCAAAGATGGCTTTTTGAGTAGAGGCCGTACCACCACCTCTTTGAGATGGCTCGGCACCCTTCCCTCCCTAAGGGAGGCATTGATCACCCCCGCCAACAACGGCCCTTATGTCTCCCGGCTGGCCTTCACCAGCCAGGACAGGCACAGATCTAATTCACAGCAGGTGGCCTGGACTGCCCCAAGAACATCCGTCGCATCAGTGGGCAACACCCACTGAAACTGATCCCACAACCACAGACATGGCAGGGCTTCCTGTACCTCCAATTTGTCCACTGTCATTAATGCAGCATCGATATTGTCGTGAATCTGAGCAATTTTATCTGCGAAAAAGTCAGCAAACATGTCACAGTGGGCACTTGAAAATTCCAGTTCTAGGCGGAGAGAAGTCGGACTGACCAGCCTCTGCACCACCCAGAAGAGCTCTGCTGGACATGACTTTGCAGATGCAGTAAGGGTAGCAAAGTACTCTTTCTTTGCTGCCCATATTGCAACAGCATAAGCTCGTAAACTGGCTTTATGCTGCAATCGGTCAGTTTCAGCACGAGTTCGACACCACTGTCGCTCCAACCACCATCCAGCCTGCTTCATTTGGCGGAGGTCCTCCGTAAACCACGGCTGTCCCAGAAGGCAATGAGGTCATTGAGTGAGTGATCATCAAGATCAGAAGGCATTTCCCCATGAGCATTCCGGAACCTCTCTGGTTCCATAAGTCTCCGGGGGCGGACCCAATGAATTGATCCGGCACCCTTCTGGGGGCAGACATGCACCAGGAGATTGGTCCGGAGGAGGTAATGATCTGTCCATGACATTTTATTTATTTATTTATTTATTTATAAATATTTTTTAGCCATCTCCTCATGCCTATGGCATCTCGGGGTGGCTTACAACAATACAATAAAATTCATAAAAAACAATATTTTAAAAACAACCTCATCAATACATTTAAAAACAATCCCCATATCCCCCTTCCACCCCCACAACTACCAAACCCTCCCCTCCTCCCCTCCGAACGCCTGGGCGAACAGCCAGGTCTTGCAGGCTCAACAGAATGCCAGCAGACCTGGGGCCAGGTGGGCTTCCTCCAGGAGGGAGTTCCAAAGTCACGGCCCGGCCACCGAGAACACCATCTCTATTGTAGTCCCTCGTCTCACCTGGGGGACCTCCAAGAAGGCACCCCCAGTGGACCGAAGGGATCGCTCTGAGGCACGGAGGGTGAGGCGGTCCTCGAGGTATGAGGGGCCCAGACCGTGCAGGGCTTTATAGATCAATACTAACACCTTGAATCTGGCTCGGTACGCTATAGGCAGCCAGTGCAGAGCACGGAGCACTGGTGTTATGTGTTCCCGTCACCCAGTTCCCATAAGGAGACGGGCTGCTGCATTCTGTACCAACTGCAGCCTCCGAACCAGAAACAAGGGAAGCCCCACGTAGCGCGCGTTGCAGTAGTCCAGCCTTGAGGTGATGAAAGCATGGATAAGGGTGGCCAGGCTGGGCCTGGAAATGTATGGGCATTGGGCACAGTCTCCGTACCAGATACAGCTGGCGGAAGGCGGTCTTAGATACCGCCTCAACCTGCCGATCCAGGCAGAGACCCGAGTCCAACAACCCCCCAGACTCCGAACCTGCTGGGCAACAGGAGGACAGACCCCCCCCCACAAGGGGGGGCAGAACCTTCCCCACCCCACCCCCCACCATCACCTCCATCTTATCGGGATTTACATCCCTCACCACCGGATCCCCCACCTCAAGGCCAGTGCAGAACATCAGGTAACGGGTATGTCACCCCTCATGTGTCAGGCCCTTAACCCTCTGAGACAGGCCCATGGTTGTCATGGTGTCCATAAACTCACACTCTGCTCCCTCCAAGTCGGCATCGGTGTGGATATTGAAATCCCCCAGGACCAAGATCTTCGGGGATCGCAAAACCACTTCTGATATCAGTTCCGTTAGAGCGTGTAGGGATGCTGCGGTACAGGTAGGCGCAGGATATACCAAAAGCAGCCCTAATCTGTATCCTGCCAAATTGATCACAAGGTGGACCCCCTCCATGCTCAAGATGGTCTTCACAGGATACCACCTCACAGACCAACTATCCTTAAAAACAATGGCTACACTGCCTCCCCGTCCCTATGTCCTGGGCTGGTGTTGTACAGAGTATCCGGATGGAACAAGGTCAGCCAATATAGGCTCCCAACTCATTGTCCAGCCAGGTCTCTGTAATACATATGAGGTCAGCCGATTGATCCAGAATCAGTTCCTGGATTGTTGTTGATTTATTGTCAACCGACCTCGCATTCAGCAGCAGCAGCTCCAGACCAGGAGCTCCTCCAATCCCGATCCCTGTATAACCTGCCAGGGGCTTGTGTAAGGGACAGGAACTAAACACCTGTCCCTCCTCACAGCTGTTCTTTGCCTCCCTAAAAGACCATAATTACCCCAGCCCATCACGACCCCAATGACCGTGGATGCCCCCCTGGTCTGACCCCCTCGGGGGTTGGCCATCCCGCTGGACCCCCAAGGACATACCCTCCCCCTATCCCTTTCCTCCCCATCCCTACTCCCCCCATCTGCCCCAGTCCCCGCCCCTCACCAGGGGACCAGCACCCCCCACCTTATTGGGTCGTACCCCCCCTCTCTCACTGGAGGGCCATACCCAATCTTCCCCAACCCAGTCCCTTCCCCACCCCCATATATTACATTACCCTCCTTCTTCCCCCATCCCCCCATTCCCTTATGAGAATAAGGTCTCCCAGACAAGGGAAGAAAAGGCAGCCTCATGAATAAGTTATTGTCCCCTCCCCCCTGGAAAGTCATGATGCTGATGGACCTGAGCAACAGTCAACCGATGGACAGATGATTCCCCCTCAAGGGGGCTCATCTGAGTTTTATTCTCCCAAGTTGTGAGGTTAGATAGTGTTGGCAACCTCTCCAGGTCTTTCCATGTCTCTGTTGGAGTTCGGCAAGGATGCCTGTTGGCACCTTTATTATTTAATTTATTTTTAAATGATTTGGTTCTTGAGATTAGTAAGTCTAGTGATACACCACTAAAAATTGCGGATAGACCTGTTTCCATTCTATTGTATGCCGATGATGTTGTCCTGCTTTTGCAAACAGGATAAGATCTTCAGCGAGGTTTAAAGCAATTGCATCAATACTGCCTTACTAATAATTTGGGAATTAACCCCCCAAAGTCTCAGGTAATCAGATTTGGTCGTAGAAGAGTGAAGCATGCATGGAGGGTGGGAAACCATGTTTTCTCTCAGGTACCTGTTTATGTTTACCTGGGTGTGTCATTTGCTGAATCTAGGTTCTGAATGCTACATAAAAACAGGATAATTGCAAAAGTTAAGCAATCAGTAGCTGGAATACTGAGAATGTATAGAGCCTCAAAAATCTCATGTTTTTTGGTACCATCTAAGGTTTTTAAGGTGAAGGTGCTCCCTCAGCTTCTTTACGGGGCAGAGATTTGCTTTGCAAGTTATACAAGAGATATTGATGTAGTACAGAACAAATTTCTTCAAGGTGTTCTGGGGACCCCTGCCCCCACCCCGATATCATTTTTGAGTTCGGAAACTGGCTTTTATTCTGTAGAGACATTGGCGAAACAAAGATCAGTGAGCTATTGGTGTAAGATCTGTAAAATGGACCTTTCACGTTTCCCATTTAAGTGCTTGTTAGAGCAAATTAAACATCAGGGGAGTAGGTCCTATTGGTGATGCAGGGAATTTTTTATACTACTACCTAGAAGTGGCTACTCCCCAAATTATTGTATGACTCTAGGTACTGGCCCTCTTTTGGCAGGTATTAAGCAAAGGCTATTGGATATCTTTGTCCAAGAGGAGATGGCAAGAGGAGCAGCAATCAAAATAGCTCCTTGGTACTCAAAAATTAAACTAGATTTAGCCTTGGAACCTTGCATGACTTCCTTGTGAGAGTTCCAACTGCACAGAGCATTTACATTAGCGCTTTTTCAGTTGTTTGACTCTGCTATTACCCAAGGGAGGGTGGCAGGAGTTGAATACTGTAAAAGAGTTTGCCCTTGCTATTTGGCTGAGATAGAAACACTAGAGCATGTACTGATCAACTGTCCTCTCTCTACTGAATTGCGATTGTGCTGGGTGGCTCAGTTGTCAGAGTTTAATTTATCTTTTACTGTATACCAAAAGATTTGTAGCCTGTTGGCTACAAAAGATCATGTAGTTATAAAAGCTGCTGCATGTTTTTTCTTCTTGAGCTTTAGAAGGTGGTGGGGCTTTGTCGTAAAACAGAGTATTAAACTATACTATTTTTATTTCATTGATAACTCTGTGAATTGCTGATTTTGGTCCTTTGCCTAACCTATCTCTTCTTCCCAGGGAGATGTAATATATTTTGTAGTACTCTCTCATATTGTGGCAGTAGGAGAGGGTTTTTTTAAAAAAAAAATTATGTCTTTATATTTGAGAATTTAGGCAATATGCTTGTTTTCCATTGCGTTTTTATATGCCCATTTGGATTTTATTTATGCTTTGCTGATATTGTGATGGCAGATTCCTATAGACAATAAATCATCTATGACTATCCTGACTGGCAATCAAGGTATTACACACCCCTTGTGGGATGTTGGGAACTCTCAGAAGCCACTAAAGTCTATGGGAGGTAAGGGTGGATTTATGGGCTTGGTCAGTGAGTCCCCTCGTTGTTTTCCATCCACCCATATTTTTTTGAGGGGGGAGGGGATGGATTGGTGGAAGGGTTTCTTTTTTTTTTGTCTTTGTTGTGCAATACATTTTTGGTGTGTAGGTAGGATGTGAGGTTTTTCTTTCACAAGACTCTTTTGTGGTGTGCTAAGGACTTCACATAATATTATTGGCTCAAGATGGTTTGCTTTATTTGCTTTGTATTTGCATGTGCACTGCTGGTTCCCCCTCCCCTCCCAAGCCCCAAGAATGTGCAAAGGTGGTGGCCATTTTGTGGAGGCCCTCATTGGCCATGTCTACTCTTGGTTAAAATGCTCCCTTTCCTGTTTTCCACCTAAATTGTCTTTCTGTTTTTTGGGTGAGGGGACCTGGGGTTTAGATGGAAGGGTTTTAAATCTTTGCTGGAATGTTCCCTGCATTTTAAAATTGCCACTTTGAAGTTTGTTAGGATGTGGCAGGGTTTTCTGCAAGAAGGCAAGAACCACATGTTGGTTCACTATGGCTAGTCTTTGCATGAATGTTCCCTGTCTGGTTGCAGCAGATGCTTTTTACATTGCAATAGAACTGTGTAGCATGTTTTGGGGGACAAGTCAAACTCCATGCTGCTGCTTTTGTGGTGTGCTAAGGACTTCACATAATATTGTTGGCTTAAGATGGTTTGCTTTACTTGCTCTCTGTTTGCATGTGCACTGCTGGTTTCACCCCTCCTCTCCCAAACCCCAAGCATGTGTAAAGGTGATGGCCATTTTGTGGGGAGCCCACTGGCCATTGCTGCTTTCTAAATTTGGGGTGGTGGTATTGGGTGGAACTGAATTTGGAATTCGCGTTGACTAGGCTCTGCCTACCATTGGCTAGACTTAGGCCCCTCCTTCCTATTAACCTTAGGCCCCTCATAGCTTTAATATGGACTTGGTAAGGGTGTGGTGAGGGTATGTGTACAAGGATAGGGGATGGATCCATGGCACAGAACCATGATCTGGATCCTCCTCTCCTGAGTGTACCCCTTAAGCACCCCACTCCCAACTTCTGTGTGACCCTTAGAGCTTTTACTGATGAAAAAGTCTGAAAACAGAGTTTACACAAGGTCACTGCTGATATAGCACTTCTAGTGTCCTTCCTGCAAGCTTCCAAACCATGAACGAGAGAGAAAAAACATGGACAAATCCTTAAAAACCCATGATTCATAATAGGAGACTGCCTACTATCCCAGGGCTATTTAGTAGGGGTGGGACTACCGGATCATCCGGTATCCGATACTGCTGGTATTTTGGTGTACTGGCAGTATCGGATTATTCTGGTATTTTGGTTCTGGTACCGGATCCCCCCGTGCTGGATTTTTTTACATTGCGGCCATTCAAATGAATGGCCGCAATGTAAAAAAACCCCCACAAAAGACCCCAAACACTTTCCCTCCCCAAGTCCAGGCTGCGCAGGTGGAAGGGGGGACACCCCCCACCCACCCTGCCCAGCCTGGATTTAAAAAATTTTTTTTTTTTCCCCTAAGTCCCTAGTGCTGGCTCCAGGCTGCCGCCGGTGACCCAGAGCCAGCACCAGCAGCAGGTAAGTACCGGTACTGTACTGATCCCTGGGGTGGGGGTGGTTTAACACCCCCCCACCCCAGGGATCAACCTACCTCCCCACCCAGGGATCGCCTATCTTGAGCTCTGGGTAGCGGCGGTGGCGTTCCAAAGGCTTCAACGCTGGCTGTGGCTGCCAGCTTCCGCATGCTACTAGGTCTTCCGTGGAACTTCCGCACGCCTAGTAGCGTGCTGAAACCGGCAGCCAAAGCCAGCACTGAAGCCTCCGGACCACTGCCGCCGCTGCCACCCGGAGCTCAAGGTAGGCGATCCCTGGGTGGGGAGGTAGGGTGATCCCTGGGGTGGGTGGGGTGTTAAACCACCCCCCACCCCAGGGATCAGTACAGTACCAGTACTTACCTGCTGCTGGTCCTGGCTCTGGGTCACCGGTGGCAGCCCGGAGCCCACACTAGGGGGACTTGGGGGAAATTTTAATTTTTTTAAAAATCCAGGATGGGCAGGATGGGAGGGGGGGTGTCCCCCCTTCCACCCGCACAGTCTGGGAGGGGGAGGGGAGAGGTTTTTGTAAATTGTTCCACTGATTTCAATGGGGACAGTTCCCCATTGAAATCAATGTAAAAGATCCGGTACTGGTAAACCAGTATTAATCCGGTAAGTCGGTTTTTTAAAATCTGGTACCCGGTATTTGCCCTGATGTCCCACCCCTACTATTTAGTGTCCTAAAGAGTCTCTCTCATGAGGGACCTTATCAAATGCCTTCTGAAAATCCAGGTACACTTCTTTCACAAAAACCGGATACACAATCATCTTTACAAACACACTAACATCCCTCCTTCCTTTTCTTAGTTTTCATCTTGCTCCCAGGCACACATCTCCATCCTGACTAGGTGTTACCTTTCTTTGTTCTTTGATATTGTGCTTATTCCAAACTTGTTAAGCTGAGAAAGGTGCTGAACCCCTGCCCCTCAGCAGTGAGTCACAGCTCTTTCTCCCACTAGACTGATGAGGTATCAATGACCCCATGCCTGCTGAAACCATTCCATTGCTGGGAGCCTAGTACAAGATAACAAAACCCCTTACTGTACCAGCCAAAAAGGTACTGTTGGAAACTATGGTGAAGGTGAGGACTCTCATGTGTGAGAGGCATGAGAGGGGTTGGGATGTGGTTATAGTTGTGCTTTGCTTGTATTTTATTAATTTGCTGTAAGCTGGCCAGAGCTGCATGGATTGGGCAGGATATAAATTTAAAGATAATGATGATGATAATGAATGATTTCTTGGTGGTTATGTGGTTAAAATACTGTCATGTATACCCTGCACTGCTGGCTTGTATTGCAGTGCAGTAGTGCTCTGTTCTTGTCTGCCATCTGAAGATCAGGAAATAGAAGTGCTACACCTGCTTGCCTGCAAACCCCACACCAAGTTTGCAATGCAGTGCACAGCACCCCTGTTCCCTGCTGTTCACCTGAAGAGCAGGGCTTGCAATGCAGGTGGGAGGTGGAGGCATTGCTGCACTGTACTGGAAGCTTGGAGTTTTTTTTTTTAGTTTTTACAGTTCTCTCCTTTTCCTGCCCTCCTTCTAATAACAATGGACACCTGCCCTATATCCCACTCCAGTTTATTCCTCTGGCTTTTGCTCTGTTTCATCAGACATTACAGCCATTTGTTTATCCTATCACTGTCCACAGTTACAGGTAACTTTTATTTATTTATCATCAATAGCTACTACATTGTTGTATTTCCCCTTTCGTATTGCCATCTCCTCCTCACCTCATTTTCCTCTAGCTCTCCCATCCCTCTGAGTTTAATAGGCACCCCCCCACCACTGTATAAACCTCTGCTATGGCTTTGTTTCTTCATTTTGTAGCCCCAGATCTGCCCGATGAAGAACCCTGTGAGGTCCAAAGGTTTGCCTCCCTCAGGGGTGGCTGGTGGGTTTTGAGGTTGGAGGAGCACTGGGGCAGTAAGGCCGGGCCGGCAGGCCTAGGGGCGGAGCCTAGCCTAGCCTAGGGGTGGAGCCAGGGATAGGGTAGGTGGAGCCAGGGCATAACCCAGCCAGCAGCAAGGAGTTCCCAGGGTTAACATTGGATGGACATTACATTACTTAATCCAGCAATTTCACTTAGGCAGGTTATATTCACCTCCTCTGCCAGGTTTAAAAGCAGGCAGATCACCAGACTAACAGTTACATCTCACAATTTCAAAACCTCAATTGAATCATGGGGCATTAAATACTAATTCCCCCTCACCCTCTGCTGCATGTGGGGTGGGTGAATTAGTATTTAACACTCCACATCATCAAGTGAACAAAACCCATATAAAAACCAGAAAGCCACACATAAACAAACCAAACCATTCCCACAAGCCCCCAAAGGCATCCCCGACAGCCAAACACCAGTGCAAACACACAGGCCTTTTAAAAAAAAATTGGCCAGTTTCAGGGATGCATTGCCACCAAATCAGACACATCCAGACCAACATCCCTAGTAGCTTCACCAACAAACTGCCTGTTCAAGAACACAGACCCCTTTTTAAAAAACAGTTTGGCCCCTTTCGGGGCTGCATTCCCACCAAAGCAGGCCCTGAGTCCAACCAGCATCATCCCCAGCAGTCACACCTTATGCCTGGCAGCCAAATGCCTGTCCACACAAACCACTTTCCAGCAGCAGCAGGAAGCAGCAGTGAAACAGCGAAGGGACCATTTAAAAAAAAAAAAGAGTAGCCACGACCAGTGGAACCACAAATTTACAAAATGGCCTCTGTACTCATGCTGGGAGAGGAGAAGGAAAGCAGCAATGCATTCATTGATGCATTGCTGCTGCTTTCCTTCACCCCCCACAAGCATGAGTAGAGAGGTCATTTTAAACACACAGCAACACCCTACCCTCCCCCAAATTCCCCATCTGTCCCCACAATACCCTACCCCCCCAAATCTCCCCATTCCCGCACACCCTCCTCCCTTCCATCCCAGGTCCGCAGCCTCTGCTCCCCAAGTCCCCTCCACATTTACTCCCCCCCCTTCCCCAGTGTCTCGTCTCCCCAGGCTGGGGGCCTGGGATGGAGGGGGG
>QEPC01001707.1:1128395-1156878 GCA_003113815.1 Sphenodon punctatus | reverse complement strand
CCCCCCCATCCCCCAGGACCCATGGCAGACAGGTGTAACTAACAGCGTGATCCTCAGAGCATAGAGAGCTGGCTTGAGTCTCATTCACTTCAATGGCCATTTTTAAATGGGACGCACTCACGGAGGTCCACCCACCTGAGCTCTCGTCTGAAGGTGGCGTGGGTGGACGCGCACTCTTGTGACCCATGCACTTCCCACTCATGCTGACACACAGAGCATCAGGGGGAAATCCAGGATGCTCCATGAGGAGGCAGGAGTGGGTGGTGCATGGGTAAAGGCACACAGCCAGCACACACTCATCCCGGCCCGTTTAAGCCCCCCTCACTGGACATGCATTGGTGCTCCATGCGACACACACAGACCTGCCCCCCAGCCATGCCCATTTAAAAACAGTCAATGGGCCTTGCATTGGTACTAGCACTAAATGCTCTCAGGACACTGCTGTAAAAGTCTGGAAGGTGCTATATAACTGCAAACTATTGTTAAGGGGTGAAAACAAACAAGATGATACTGGAGTCCATGCTTGGTCCATGCAGCCCCCAATCAGCCCCCATTCACATGTTCAGCATGTAGAGCCTAATAAATGTGCAGCCTTTGTGTGTATTTCTTTTGCATGCATGCAGCCTCCACTCATCCCCCACTCACAGGTTTAGCTCAATAAAATTAATAGATGGGAAGGCATTCTTCCCCATCACGCTCTGCGCACCAATCTCCCCCCTTTCCTTTTTGCATTATCCATCCCCTATCATGACTCACAGCTAGTACTGAGATGAGAGCAAGTGTTCCCTTTCCATCAGGAAATACCTACCTTTCAGGAGCTCTTGCAACCATTCATCGGCATTTCCCCACTGGTCAATGATTTCATGCTTCTGCCATCGCAAGATTGGCATTGGCAATTTTCTGTTATTTCTGGTACTTTCTGGGATGTTTTGGGACTGTTTCAGGACTTTTCAGGACTGTCCTTTAGCGTCAATTTCCGGCACTTTTGCATCACCTAACTGGTATATAAAGCACAAGCTGCTACGCATAATTGGTGGTGGCTCAGTTCATGTTGTGGTCAACTTGCAAAAAATAGCAAAAAAATCTGTTATGTTTCCTCATCACACAAATGAAGGTGAATAACTGTTTCTGATGGAAACAGTATTTGCTGTAATTGCTTGTTTCAGGCCTACTCACAGCTGCTCTGAACCATGAGAAGAAAAAGGCAGCCCAGCTGTTTCTTCCAGAATATCACTCCCAGAGGTGTTCCAGCCCCGATATCCCACCCACCCACCCACGGAGGTTCATACCTGGGTTTATTCCTCCCAGCATTTGGTGGTTGGAAATAACCTTTTGCTATGCACAGAACCCTGAGTTTACTGAACATATTGCATACTTTACTGAGCAACTATAGTGAAAATTGAAAGTGAAAGGAATCAGTCTTTGCATGAACAATCAGTCTCAGCCCAGTCTCACATCCACATCTCACAATGACATTCTGGCTGGTAGCAGCACATAGTTTTATCAGGGTCTCACCCACCTTGGGTGGCCCCCTCAAATTCCTCTTGGTTTGCATAAAACCCAAAGTCAAACATGCACTTCTTGTAGCTCCTCCCCAGAATCTTCTGCATCATCATGCAGTTGCACACTAAATAGGCAAATTAGTTAGTGTGCACACTAACTTGCAGACTAACTGCTTTATTAGAGATTGTATACCGGCCAGCAAGTCAAACAGGCAAGAAGGCTTGTTTCTAGAGCACTGAAGCCATCTTTGATGCAGCCCCAAGTTAACAGTCCTCAATAGTCCCCACTCCCTTGACTGTTAATTAGTTGACAATAGCCCATTAAGCTTGAGGTCTATTAGTCCACTGCTACATCAAAGGCAGCTTTTGTACTTCACAGGTTGTGTGAATATAACTGTTTGTAGATTGTGACCACTGAATGAAAGCTAACACTGAAGACATCTTACAAAGTGTGACACCTACTCCACCTAACTAGCAATGAAAAGAACAACCAAGCAGGCATTTTTCCTTTTGCCTCCTACTGCAGTTACTGCTGATGTCCCTGCAATTGAGGTGAAGGTGGGAACAGGGGAGGAGGTGCAGCAGATGTAGAGGAAGAGAACGTGTAGCCCACTATGCACACATTCACCCCCTCCCCTGTACCTGGCAGCTCTGGGCTCCACATTGCAGCTGACAATGCCTCTGTTCCAGGCTCCCTCTGTTAATGGCAACCAGGGAGACACCCCCATTCCCCAAAGTGGATTATTGCTATAAAATACTGCCATTCTCCATTGCCCCCATATGACCTACTCCCCTCCCCCGCCCTCATATGCAAGTGCATGACCAGAGATGGCATGGTCATTCTTGATATACCCACCACTCTCCCTTCCCATTCCCAGCCCCCAAAGTGGCTTATTGCTATGCCATACTGTCATTCTCCACCGGCCCCACTCCCCCAAACCCTCCACCTTTCCCAGAATAAGCACAGAAACCATGGATTGTGAAAATATAACAACTTTATTTAACAACATAAACTTTAATTTAACTTTCTTTTGTGGATTTTACTGAACTTTAATTATTAAAAACCAGTTTTATTTATTTGCTGCTTCTTCTGCCTACCCCTTTTGGGGGCAGCTGAGTACACCCTTTTGGGGGTGGCAGGACTTGAGGGTAGAGGTTGCAGAGATGTGTTCAGAGGCAGCATGTCCATGTGACTGGTGGAGGGGGAGGCGTGCCTGGACCAGGGTGGGTTGACCTTCACAAGAACAGGGTGGAGAGGACTCCAGTGCTTTGGCTGGGGGGTTGATTGCTGGGGAACAGGGTGGGTGGTGAATAATAATTCTTCTGCTCCAGAAGCATTATTCTTTGAATTTACCACCAAGTTTTATTTAGCTGTGAGTGTAGGTACACCTACAGGTTTCCTGAAATGCATGTAGATGATTGTAGCATGTTTCCCTTTACCAATCCTTTTTGCTACTGTGCCTCTCTTCCCCATCCCTCACCCACCATGGTGCTTTTATTCCCAGCCCACCATGGTGCCTTTCCCTCCCTTGCCAGGCAGGGTTAGTGGTACAATAAAGGCAGCACAGGTGACACGTAGGGCGGCAAATTAAAGAAGGTGGCTCTGCTGTCTCCACCTCTTCCATACCCTGTCCAGCTGCTGGACCCTTGCCCCCTGAAAGCTGCAGTGCCTTCCCCTTCTTCTCAGGCCCACTGTCTTAGCCACTGCCTAGTTGCCATGATTGTCAGGCTCCTGCACCGTGCCTCCTGGAGAGTAAGGGGTGGCTGCTGTGGTGACTCTTGGCCAGAGACCAGACAGACACATCTCTGTTGACTCTGGCTGGGGATGGCACCTGCTGAAGCAACTTCTCAGGCTTGGTGGGTGGCTGCAGTATGGGGGTCAGGGGCTATCTTAGCTCTCACTCTGCTACTGCAGCTGCCATAACCATGGTAATCTCCACAGCAGAATCAGATCAGAGGGGAGTGGAGCCACCTTGGGCAACAAAATCCATGCACTAAGTCTGCTGCCAACCCACCATGCTGTCTTTCCCTCCCTCACTCCTCTGGCCCACATGTCTTGCCATGGTGCCTTTCCTGCTGCTCCTCAACACTCTGCTGACCAGTTGTGAACACTGCAAAAAAAATGTAGGTATCAATAAACAGAAGTCTTTATCATGTAGCTGTGTAAATGCATCCCCTCACCCCAGGTGCATTAACCTACCATTGTTGCCTGTCTGTCATTCTGAGCTATGGCCAGGGCAACTGTGGAAGTCACTCCAGAGAAGGCAACAGGTTCTGAGGAGCAACCATTGAACATGTCCTGCAAACCAGGATGAGCTGGGATAACACATGCTTTAATTTTGCACATGTTGGGCTTTTAAAGCAAATGTAGGGTGACTGTGGAGAGAGGGGCAGGAAGAGCTTGCTCTTTGGAATGTTCTAGGCTTTTTTCCTGCAGTTCTATGGTGCATGAGGCTGCACACAACCTGTGGGCTATTTTCTCATTGTTTACATCCAAGGAGAGTCATAAGAAAGGGTGGGCCTAGAGCTCTGGAGTTTCAGGATCCCAGTTCTGAAAGCATATTTTGCTAACCTATACAGCTCCCACCTTATCGCCTAATATTTTCACTGCAGGTTGAAAATTAACCAAGTGCCAGTTGTTAACCAAAATTAGCATGTTGACTTTCTACACCAGTCCAAGTGGAACAATTCTCATGGCATGAAAATTTGTGTGAAAAATTGCAATGCTAGAAGGTGCAACACTGTTAAAGGGAAAGGCAGAATGCTCAACTCTTCCTCTAGAGGCTTTGCTCTGCTCTGCCTGAGATCCTGAAAGTTCAGCACAACATTTAAGAGACCTGTGCAAAGTTTACACAAATCGCTAGTGTCACTGACAGCATGAATTTATCAATCTGGGGGAAGAAGTTTGCGAACATTGACTCAGGCTTCTGTTTACATAATTTTGCAATAGTATTTTTAATGCACTGATTTTGGCGCCTACAAAAATGCTGAATCATTCATTCTGGAAACTTTCCTCTGCTAACCACCCAAAAAACAATGTAGACATAAGTTTCGAAGACCACAATCCACAAACCATTTACTCCAGAGTAAGTGGCTTGTGGATTGCGGCCTAAGAAAGCATCTCATCTTTGTTGCAGAGGGACTGCTTCTTGGAGCTAAAAGTCTCCAAACCTATTCCTATTTTGTGACCTAGATGAGAAGTATGGTGGTCAATCAATATGCTCAGCTCAAGCATAGAGTCAAGCCTACTCACCGTTTCTCAGCAGTAGAATTTCCTTAGCCTCTGAGACAGAAGCATTATATTTGGGCCACTGCAACTTAGTGGTACAGTTCAGTTCCTGATATCGCCTTGATATAAATATTTCAGAAGTTGATTTATCAACATTAATAAATCACCAAATTTCAAACTAAATAACCAATGAATTAACTGCCTAACAATGTTCACTTACCATTGTGGTGTCTTACACAGTCACAAAGACCTGCAGGACGTCCCTGGAACATCAGCATTACTGTCTTCACTATGTGGCAGGCCTGCTAGTTTAGATTGTTCCATGTCCTATATCCTTGTGGTTTATTGGCTCAACCTGCTATAGTAATTGCCTGCCTGAGGTCGTCTGGGTTAAATGGCCCATTGAGTGCCTTTTGTGTCCTCCAAGATGCCATTTCTTGTGACAAGTCTGCTATTTGTGACCAGTGTTCCCCATCAGAAATGTATCAGGACCCCACAACCAGGTGGAGTGAGTGGGGAGGAATTCTAATGGGTGGCTACCACAACAGCTACCTCGCACTCCCTCTGCCACAGACCATGGGGGAAGGGAAAGCACAGCAGGCTGGCCTTTGAAATTGACATGTCCTGGTGTGAGCACTGGGGAACTGGGCTCCCCTGCACTCATGGCCAATTTCTGTGACTTGCAACTGTCATGTCCCTCACCCACAGTGCCTATGAGCAGTGGACCAGTCTTCTGGTTTTGGTGGCCATCCCCAGTTTGTATGGGCAGGGGATGCATGGGTGCCCATTGGCATGCACTTTTTTGGCTTGCCCTGCATGGGGCATTCTAGATTTTTGGGCAGTGCCCCATGAGTGGCCATGAGTGGGTAGTGCGTGGCTCACAGACATGCGCTTCCCCCCGCACCACCTTCAGATGGGCGTTCGGATGAACATTTGTTAGCCACACCCTGGAGACCCTGCTTTCTTGCCCTTAGTCAGCCCATAACTGGGACCTGAGTCTAGGCCCTTCACAGCCTTGCTACACCCTGCCCACAACACACTGAGCTCATTGTTTCACCTTATTTTGCAAAGGCTCCTGGGTGACAACCTAGGTTTCATGGGTCCCATTCTTTAACATAATTCAGCGGAGTCAAAATTAGGATCGGGATCTGAATCCTCAGCCTTTTCCAAATTTCACTTTATTATTTCAACTCTATTTTCTGCCAACCCCTTAAATTGTGGATAATGACTAGAAACTAAATTTTAAAACTAAACTTTATGGAAAACTGTATAAACTCAACTGTGGCTCATTGTCAGACATGACTATCTCAGGTAGATGACTAGGGACACTCGGGGAGGATGGGGACATTGCAGAGAAGCTGAATTAATTATTTGCTTCAGTCTTCACCACTGAGGATGTTGGGGAGATACCCACGCCAGATCGAGTCTTTGTAGTTGAAGAATAAGAATGGGAAGAACTGTCGCAAATAAGTATGACTCTGGAGAAGGTTCTAGAGCAAATTGACAAATTAAATAGTAACAAATTACCAGGACCAGGTGGTATTCATCCCAGAGTTCTGAAAGAAGTTGCAAACCTACTACTGGTAACTTGTAAACTATTGCTAAAATCTGCCACTGTACAATAGGATTGATGGGTAGCGAATGTAGCAGCAATACTTTAAAAGGACCCCAAGTGATCCTGGAAAAAACAGACTGGTGAACCTGATGTTGGTGCTGGGCAAACTGATGGAAATGGTTATTAAGAACAGAATTACTGACATATTGATAATCACAGCTTAATGGGGAAAGTCAACATGGATTTAGGAAATGGAAGTCATACCTCACTAATCTATTGGAACTTTCTCAGGGTGTAAATAACCATGTGGATAAGTCAATATAGTCAATATAGTGTATCTGGACTTTCAGAAGACATTTGATAAAGTCCCCCAAGAGAGACTCTTGAGGAAATTAAAGACTCATGGGTGTCAGGGGTTAGGGGTGAACTTGTGTCTCCTCCCTTCCTCTATACCCCCACTCTACTCAGTGGGAATCTGCCATGTGGTCCCTCAGGATCTTAGTTGTGCCTGTTGTCCTAACCAGGTCTGGGCACAGATCATCATGGGAAACAGCAGGCCACAGAGGAGAGTGCCTTAAGTAACCCCACTACACTCCTCAACTTCAGCCAGCAAGAGGAAAGGAATGTCCTTTCAGTTATATAACTAATTATATATTCTCATTTCATATCTCTGACATACAAAGTTTCCATTCAATATTTCATCATGGTTCTATTCTTCTCTTAATTCTCAGTGGTATGACACCAAACATGGCTACAAAATATTAACATATAGCGCTCACACCATATGCATGTATGTTTCATGTGTGTTATGTCATGTATGTTGCTTTCCTACTCTTTATCACATGTCAGACAGGAGTCAGGCGTGTGGGAGGGGGTATGAATAGCTGAGCCGGTAGTCCTGCCCCCTGCCCTCACCCCAGAAACTTGAAAGATGAAGTTTATTAAGGCACTGGCTGTGGCACTGGCTGTTACCCTGACCAAGAACAATTATACAACAAGGGAACAAGTAATTAAAAGTACTTACAAGTACATAAAATCATACGAGCAAGTGGTCCAACCAAAGATGTCACTCTCCTTCTCCTCTAACCAGGAGTAGTGGGGAGTTTTGTGACATTAAATCTTCTTCCCCTGCAGGGAGGTGATATTACAGGATCCTTGGTCTGTGGAGGAACTTACTGAGAATTCTGCTGCTCAAATTTGTGGACGTAAGAATTATATAGGCAAACAGATGGTTGATGCCTGGAAACTGAGATTGGTTCCACAACAACTGGCATTTTCAAATTATCCTAAACCAGATGGCTTACTGTCTTAGGAGGAACTCACTTTGTTCGTTTGATCAATAGATTTAGCCCAGGGTTAGTTGTTACTGCAGATATTCTGCAGGTAGAATACCTCTTTTACAATTATCTCTCAGCTAGAGCAATGGCTACCGTCAAAACTAATGGTGTTGCAGGGAAGGTCTATAGGAAGAAAAAGTTGTTTAACGAAGAAGCAATTCCAATTACTAGATGCTTTAGAGACATGCCCCCTGCCCATGTTTTGCGTAGTCTTCTAGGGGATGGGAGGCTTAGTAACACTGAACTCCAACAGGACTATGTTGAACTATGCCCTGTTAGGACACGGACCCACTCCACGAGTGAATATTGGGGGCCGGCACCCAAATATCCAAACTACCTCTTAAATTTAGGGGGAATTAGTCAAATTTATTCAAAGTAAAAGAAAGGGTCTGCGCGTGTCCACTGGGATCAGTCAGAGGACGTGATGCACTGCCAGCTGGCTGGAATTTCCCTCCCACACCCCAACACAGAAAGGGAATACTCCGATACAAAATGGAGGAGATTTATTGACACAGAATTTACTATGATACATAACCAGTTCACCCACAGGCCAATTAGGATGCTACAAGTAATTTTCTACAGCCTCCTCCCCAAACACAGTTGATATGCATACACAATTAACATAATTCACATAGAGGAACCCTCCAGTCTGGTTACCCTGGTGTAAGTGACGTTGCAAGAGGGAGGGAGGGGGGAAAGGGGGAAATAATCAATATTGCCTATCCAGTCCTGTTGAAAAGGGACAGGTGACCCTGTAGATCCAGCGACGTTTGGAGAGGGGGTCGGGGTGGGAAGAAGCTGGACAGACCGGGAGGGGGGGAGTTAGTCTGGGAGAGATTCTTGAGGCAAGCATGCACAGAGTAACCTGCTTGTGTCTGCATTCAAGAATAACCCAATTTTCTCATGGGGGCAAGGGCAGTTATAGGGTCCTTAGAGGCGGGGCAGGAGGGTTTGCACAAAAGGGGGTGTCAAAGGTGCCTAGGAACCTTTTGCACAAAAGGGATCCCAGGGGGGCTCAGGAATGCTAGGGCTGAACGAGAAACCCTTGCGTGATGTTTTTGGGGAAAATAGAGCCTTGGAGAATTTCAATAGGAGGTGTGGCGGATTGGCGGGATGAACAAGAGGCCAAAAGGGAGTTTCTATAGACAGGGGAAGAAGGCTATTTTTAAACAGGCGTGGAGCTGTCAGCCTAACGATCGATCTATTGCTTGCTCAGAGTTTTAGGTGGCCGTGGAAGGCTCATCTCAAAAGAGGGAGGCCACCTGTTTTTGACTGCTTCATCGATTACCCAGGAACCTCCCTTGTTCCATTCTCTTATCCCTTCCAACCAGACCAGTTTTGCATGGGGCTTTTCTTTCCTTTTTCTTTTCCCCCTTCTGTTCCCCTGCACCGTTTGACCTGTGTCTCGTGGGGTGCTACCAAGGTGCGGGGGGGAGGTGTATGGTTTTGGGGGGAAATCGTGTTGTTCCTAACAGTCCTATGCCCCTATGTACTTGTATGTACCTCGCATATGTCGTAATTATGTCCAGGGGTTGGTTTGGTCATGCCATTGCTCCAGAGCAGAGCAAGACCACTTGCTCGTATGATTTTATGTACTTGTAAGTACTTTTAATTATTTGTTCCCTTGTTGTATAATTGTTCTTGGTTCTCCACTAGCTTTATTAGATGGAGAGAGGGGGCGGATCTTATGGTCCCCACAAACCTTTTCTAAAAGGGAGGGGGGAGGAGATGATATATTGCAAATCACCCCCACTACACTTATTTAAGGGAGAGATAAAGCATGATCCTATATCACAAACCAGTTCCTATTGTCCCTATTTGAAAGAGGGGGGAAGCAGGACTTAGGATCATGAGTCACCTCATTCACACTATCTGCCTTGCTATTCCTACAGTTACTTTGACCCTTTCCCAATAACTGGAATAATCTATTAAAATTCATTTTCTTGTAGCAGTATTATCTACTTAAATTCCCTTTGATGCTTTTGTTTTTTGCTAGTTGACTTCCCCTTATTATTTTTAGATTTCTTTCCTTTTTGTGTAGTAGCCTTTTTAAACCTGTTTCTCTTAGGAAGAGGAACTTTATTCAAATCCTGTGAGCTTACAGGTTTCTCAAAATGCTGTAACTTGGGTTCTCCTTTACGCAAGGGGGCGATAGACAACATAGTTAATAAGTTCTTACACTCTGTCAAAGTGTTCTTTCTAACACCTAACTCTTTAAACAAAAAACCCAAGTAAATCACAGATCAGTTTGCTATAAAATCCTAGTAGTTTGAAATAGAATGAGATTTCATGCTCTAGTTGATTACCTACTTCCAAAAGACCAGGTGAAGTTGCTTCTTCTTTCTTCTGAAGGGAAGAGATGGTTGGCAGGCATAGTGGAGGCATCGAATTTGGAATCACTCCTCGAGGAGTATGGTGATATTTTGGCCAATTTGGAACCCTACTTGTCTAAACCTGTGGCAAGCGGATATGATTTTGCCAAACCTATCCAGTCCAGCTTCAAGCCAAGGAATAGGTGGTTTGATACAGAGTGCCTTGTGGCTTGAGGAAGGAGGTGAGGAGACTTTATCGCAAGTTCAGGAACTACCATACAGCAAATAATGCTAGTAATCTAATCCAGACAAGGGCCCGGTATAAAGTTCTACTTAAGGATAAGAAAAAGGCCTATCGGGTGAAATTATGAGAGGAGGTGGCGATGGCGGCAAAGGAAAAGAAAGGGGAGCACTTCTGGAATTTAATTAGGGTTATTGGAATAACCAGATGGGAAAATAAGGTGAGCAAAGTTCCCAGGGAGGAGTTTTTCAAGTATATATTCACAGGACCCAGGCCGGTATGATATACCAGTTTCTTCATCTTTACTCCTGACTTGGGACCCTGTACAGGTAGTTGAAATCGAGGATCTGATTGACAGACTCAAAAATGGGAAAGCCCTTGGGCCGGATTACATCCCGGCCAAATTCCTGATGTCTAATAAGGCATGTTGGGCTCCAGTGTTGGACAGTCTATTCTCAGGTATTAACCAGGATGGGAGGATACCTAGGAGTTGGAAACAGGCAACGGTTGTACTGATTTATAAAAAGGGCCCTCCAGCAGAGGCTAAGAATTACAGACCTATTAGTCTCCTTAGTATTGTGGGGAAACTGTATGCCAGTTATTTGGCCATAAAATTGGAGAATTGGATAAAGGCCAATAAAATTTTAAGGGATGAACAGAATGGATTTAGAGTGGGTCGATCCACTATTGACTATTGTTTGGTGCTGGATCATCTGTCAAAGAAGTATTATAGACCGGGTCTGTTTACAGCCTTTATAGACCTTCAGTCAGCCTTTGACCTGGTTTCCAGGGCACATCTGTGGCAGAAGCTTGTGGTAACATCTATAGATAGAAGATTGCTTTTCCTGATTCAGGGCTTGTACTCCGACACGTCATTGAGGATCAGACTGGATCAGGAGGGTTCACTATCAAGTGCAATCAGAACCGAAAGGGGTGTAAAACAGGGGGGGGGGTGTTGGCCCCTACACTCTTCAATCTGTATCTGAATGACGTGAAGGATGTCCTCTCATTACTGCAATTCCATCAGCCCAAAATGGGGGACAGTGAGGTGGCAATACTTCTATATGCAGATGATGCAGTCTTAATGTCAAGAACTAGGGTGGGACTTTGCAGGCAGTTGACAGCTTTCGCCTCGTATTGTAGGCAAAATTTCCTAAAAATTAACCATGAGAAAACCAAGGTCATGGTTTTCTCCAGCTGTTACAACTACAAATACAAAGTCTACAAGCCACAATATCAGACCATAACAAACAATTTAAAAACTCCTACCCATCCTCCTATCCCCCAAACAATTAACTAATAATCACTGAGTTCCCAGATAAAATACTCCCATTACTAGTCCAGCCAACAGCCTGTGGTCTTAGCTCAGGTCTGCGCAGACCAATAATAATCATCACATATTACCAACCGTCCCCCATTTTTCAGTAAATAATGGGGCATTTATGATATGGTTTTATTCCTGACGGCCGGAGGCAGCCTCACTAAGCGCTTGACTTCCCCTTCTTATCAAAGCCACACTATTCACCCTTTTCACTGTGAGACTGAACTTAATCCCCACCCCCCTTATCAGTATTGCCTTCCCCCCAGAGCTGTGTTTCTCTCCTAGAAGCCCATAATTCTTAATAAACACAGATCGGTCGCAGAGATAAATGAGGGGGCTAAAGGAAAACTCCTTGCTGTCTTAAAATTGGTTCCCTTATAACCAGGGCTGTGAAAGCAAAATTGGCCACTGCCCTAGTTATACCATTATCGTTGGGACTCAACAGTCTGTGCAGCAGCCAGATGTCACATCTGTAGCTCAGATTGCGGAGGATTCCCCCCAAATATTTTTGACAGATTCCCTCCAGCATAGGACATCTCAGCAAAACATGGGGGAGTGTATCAACTTCCCCCATGTCACACAAGGGGTATACCCTCTGGTCTAAGAATCTCTCCAAATCTTCCAGCTACCAGAGCTGAGGGGAAAGAGTTACACCGCAGTTTGGAGAAGGCCATGCGTTTGGCTGGATCCTGCCATACAAAAAGATAGTTCGGTTCCGATGACCTTGGATTGTAAATTTCAATTCCTGGCGCCACCGCTTGCGATGCCAGCAACATCTGTTCCCCCTGGCAAGATTGGTCTTGCATTCTCCGGTAAATTAACTTCTTGAATCTCATAACCCCCACCTTCCTCAAAATCTCCTGTGAAAACCCCAGCCATGAGATTAATTGTTTAATTTACACCTGCCAAGGGTCCAGCAACCCACACTTCAGTGCCATATTCAGGATAGTATTTTCCTCCGCTGGGGCAGAGACTAGTCTGGACCAGTAATTAATTGATTGCCTTACGGCTAGTGCCTCAACGGTCTCTGAAGCTGTCTCCAAACAGGAGATCACCTGGGGGGAGCTGTGTGGAATACCCAGGATGGAAGCTAAAAACCCATTCTGAATAACTTCCAATTTGGTCAAATAGACAGACTCCACACTGGAGCCGCATACAATGCCTGGGCCAGCACCTTAGCCCTAAACAAGGAAAGTGCTGCAGAGACCTCCCAGCCACCCTGACAAAAATAGAATTTCAAAATTACCATAGCAGTCTTTCTAGCCTGGATCTTAATTTGGTCAAAATGGCCTCTCCAGGAGGTGGAAGCTGAAATAATGACCCCCAGGTACTTAAACGACTTGACCTGTTCAATGGCCATCCCCTGCATAAACCAGGACTGGGGTCCCTTCCTATACTTAGAGCCAATCACCAGGATTTTTTCTTGGAGTAGTTTACCATCAGCGATTCCCTAACGCAATAGTTCCCAAAGAGCTCTAATTGCCTCCTGAGGCCTATCGCGAACTGGGACAGACGTATGGAATCGTCCACATATAGCATGACGGTAAACACCTTTGCACCACCTTCGGGGCGTGGGTATCCTGCGAGTTCATAAACACTACCAAGTCATTCAGATAAAGATTGAAAAGCACCGGGGCCAGTAGACAACCTTGTCTGACCCCTCTTTGTACTGCAATTGGGGCCGAAAGGGACCCTTGCTTGTCCAATCTGATCTGAAGCGAGTTATCCAGATGTAACTGGATTACTAGGAACAGAAGCCTTGGCTCTATAGAGGTGCCTCTCAACTTTATCCACAGCCGTTCTCTGCTGATAGAGTCGAACGCCTTTTCTAGGTCCATAAAAACCAGATACAGCCTAGTCTTTCGGGCCACAGATTTCTGGATCAGTGCAGATAGTACAAGGACATGGTCCATTGATGATCTACCTGCACAAAAGCCCGCCTGCTCTGGTGAGATATGCCCCGTCTCCTCAGTCCAACTTCTTAATTTCTCCAGGAGAAACCTGGCATACAGTTTACCTATCGCACTGAGCAGGCTGACTGGATGGTAGTTTGCTGGTAGGTAGGGGTCGCCCTTCTTAAAAATGGGCACCAATATGCTCCGAAGCCAAGAGGCAGGAACCCAATCTGTCTCATTGACCTCGGAAAAAAGGGAAGCCAATAAGTCTGCCCACCAGTCCAGAAAGGATTTCAAGAGAGCTGTGATACCATCCAGCCCTGGGGTTTTATCCGATTTTTGAGTCTGGATGAGTGCCTTGATTTCTTCAGGTGTGACTGGAGTCCAGGAGTCAAATCACTGGCAAGGCTCCATGATAACCCCACCACCAACCGCTGGTGCAGCTGCATACAGGGCACCATAGAAGAATTCCCAGACTTGCGCTGGAACCTGGGGAGTGGATACAACTTTCCCTCCCCTATTCAGATAGCGAATCAAATGCCATAATTTCATCATATCCTTCCTCACAGCTGCCATATGTAATGTCTGCCAAAGAGTTTTCCTATGGGCACTTCTCTTTTGATTGAGCAGACATATATACTGCCTCCTTATTGTTCGAACCTGAAGGCGGTGGTAAGCTGAAGGGCATGCCCCAAGCCTCTTCGCTGAATTCCTGAGTCTGGAGCGGGCCCTCCGGCAGGTATCATCCCACTGGGGGGGAGGGATCTTAGATCTACCCAAGCCCCCAACCATTGGAATTTCCCACTAGGTTATAGGGATCAGCAGCTGGAGGAATTGGTCATAACTGGATGAAATAGGGCATTGGACCTGGCCAGGAACAAACAGTTCCTTGACCTCCCGTTGGTTCATTAAAGCCTTAAATGACTCAGTCAGCTCGCTGGGGTGCTTCCTACAGATTTTAGGTCTGGCCACAGGCCTCCCTATAACACCACCACCTGGGTCCCTGCCATCTTGCTTAACCACCAGGAATATCGGGAGGTGGGAAGTGTCAGGCCTTAGAATCACCTCCATTTGCCTAATAAGTCTGAAATCGGTAGAGGGTATCAAAAAATAATCTATGTTTGAACCATTTAGTGCATGTAGGGTGAAATTCCCCTCCTGGTCACCTGAGACCCGCCCATTAACTACCCATAAGTCAAACTCCTCCAGGAGCTGCTCCATTTGGTCCCTCTTGAAACTCCTATACTCGTCCTTAGACACTTGGGGGGTGGCAGAACAAGTTCCATCCAGCATCAGCCACTATTGCACCTAACGAGGGGGCGGGGCTGGGGGCAGCCAGCATCCCAGTCGACTGATAAAAGGCAGGGAACAGCCGATGGCCATGCCGGCGGCTGTGCCGGTGGCACGTGCCAAAGGGGCACGTCCAAAGGGGCGTGCCCTTTGGCTGGACCTGAAGATTGGGACCGGGATGTAAGTTCACTATTATAGACATGTGGTGGGAAGAAGAGCTGTCCCATCAGGGAATATTAATTTTGCGAAGAACTAAAAAATAGATATATCATGCATTATTGCTTATGTAGCTGTCAGGCCATCTCACAAAGCAACCTTGGGAAAGTGAGATTAATAACTTAGAACAAGAACATGATTCCCTCCCCCCAAGTGAAGGTAAATAAATCTCTGCCTACTTTCCTTCAAGTGGACAGTGGTGTTAGAGCCTGGCTGCACCGCAGGCTGTATCAGCCCCAAAGGGGGCAGGGCAACGGCCGGTGGGTGCAGCAAGGATGCAAAGGTACATCAGGGAAAACTCCTCCACAGGTGGAGGAAGCAGTGGAGGCCGCAGACCAGCACAGGGCTATGGGCGCGGGGGCAGAGCCCCAACAGGTACCACATGACGGGTACCTGTTGGGGCTGTGTGAGCAGGGGGGCAAGGCCGGCCCTATTTAAGGGCAAAGAGAATAACACAGCACTGCCGGTGATCAGCAGCGCTGTGAGACTGGCCCCCTGCATGCCTTTGGAAGCATCTAGCTAAGCTAAGGACTGTGTATGCGTGTGTGGGTGTGTGAGTGAGTGCATGTGTGGGCATATTGAGAAGAGCGTGTGGTGTGTGGAAGGGGTGAGAACGACGAGTGACTGGGTGGAAGAGTGATTAGGATAATTCTAGGGCACAAGACAAGTAGTGGTGTGATTGGGGCTAAAGGGGGCGTGGCACTGCAGGTGCATCCCCTCCTCCGTTGGGGTTTCCCCCTCCTGTGTGTGTGATAGTGGACGGGCACGGTGGGGTTCCCCTCTCATGTACCTGAGGCCTAAAACCCCGCTCCTTCACTTGCTCCCTACACCAACTCCTCCCCTGGGCACGGTGGAGGTGTGGATACGGGTGGGAATATCTGGTGTGTGGAAGAGTTACAGAGAGTGGAGGGACTCCACTCTGGGCCTTGCTGGTTCTCCCCCCTATGATCAGGGCCGGCCCCAGTGTTTGTGAGGCCATGTGCAAAGTCTTGGTGTGGGGCTTAATTAGCATAATTAGGCTCCACCTAATTATGCAAATGTAGACATTTACATAAAACTTACTCCCTCTGGACAGGAAGGATTCCCATTCTCCACCTCTCCGTGCAACCATAGAGAAGCATGGCTTCCTAATGCTTTCCCCCCCCTCCCCAGCCAAGTGTCTACCACCATTCCCCAGGAGTGGTTCCACTGCAGGGGCAGCCAAGCGGGCAGTGACACAGGCAGTGCCGCCTGTGCCTTGTGCACGCATGCAGTGTGACCAGTCCAGAGGTGCTGCTATCACACACACAAGACACCCAAAATGCAGCTAGCTTATTAAGCGCATTATGCCATGAAAAGAGACATATAACCAGTTCAGTTGTGCCCCCATAATCAGTTCATACTGCCCCCACCCCATAACCAGTTCATTTCTGCCCCCGCCCCCATATAATCTATTCACGCTGCCCCCACCCATAACCATTTAATTTGTGCCCACGGGGCAGCGTGAATTGATTATATGGGGGTGCAAATGAACTGGTTATGGGGTGCGGGTTTAAAGACAGTATTCCTGTTAGCAATAACTTCATTAAGAAGAGTTAGTGAAATAGCAGCCATAATAATCTCAGAACCATATTTGCAGATTTATTTTCCAAGACAGAATAGATATTGCTTTACATCCTAAATTCCTACCTAAGATAGTATAAGTAAGACAGTTGTGAGAATGTGGCCCTTTTTACACGGGTCTCTCCTCCCAGCCATAAACACGCAGATTTCTGTGTGTTCATGGGTGGGGGAACCCCATGTGAATGACGTGGTGCATGCGCCCATGGTGAGTGGGGGTGCATGTGCGCTCACCTAACACGCATCCCCACTCACCCCCCACTCATCCCCACGCACGGAGCAACCGGGGGAAATGGTGGTTACTATGTGGGTGTGGATGAGTGGGGATGTGTGTGCAGCTGTGTGCATGGCCCATCCATGCACTGGCACGCCCACGGACTCCCCACCCAGCGGAGCCATGTAAAAATATCATGGGAGGAGCCACTCGAAGAAGAACCGAAGGTTGCTACCTTGCAAACAAGGTTCTTTGAGATGGCCTCAAACATTCTCACAACACCCACCCTTCCAGCCCCGCATGGAATTATTTTCTTATATTTCTAGAAAGGGTTGAAATGAGCTGTCATTCAGAGGGGGAGGGTTCTTTTTATACCAGAGGAGCTCAAGACCATCATGTGGTCTATTATTTGAACAGGGTGAGCGCACACAACCCAGTTGTGAGAATGTTGGAAGCCATCTCGAAGAACCTTCTTTACAAGGCAGCAACCTTCTGATCAGCACTGGGGAGGAGCTGTTTGTAAACAGCCTTATCTCCCAGCCTGATCCAGTGTCCCTGCTGCTGCTGCCACTGCAGCACTACTAGAAGGCAGAGGCAGGTGAGGGATGGGGTCTGGAGCCAGGGAGGGGAGGAAGAATCACTTTCTGGGGGAGAAGCTGGCTTCAGCCTGCTGCCCAGCCAGGCAAGTGCGGGGCCCCAGCTGGCGGCAGGGCCGTGTGCGGCCGCACATGTGGCACATGCCTGGGGCCAGCCCTGCCTATGACGATCTGGCCTCTTCCTGGTTGGGAAAAAAAGGGCCACCTAAGATCCTGAGGGGTTGTTTTTCCCTTCACAAACGAGTGGAGCCCCGAGCATTGTTGAAAGCACATGCGAGTGAACTGAGCAGGCAGGCTTGCTGGGTCCATTGGTCCCCTTTGGACCATCCCAACCCTAACAAGTGGGCATATTTAGACATCAAAGTTCCGGTGTCAAAACCCCTAAACACATGTTTGGCTGTTGTGTGTAAGCACTATAACAATCCCAACACCAATTTGGCCACCTGTTGAACACACAATGTGAACACCATTGCATCACCAAGACAATTTGCATGTTTTGACTGAACACATGACCAGCGTTGTGTCTAATGATATCACGTGACATGTTAGCAGGTACAACATGGAGAACAAAGCGGCAACGCTTGCGTGCTGAGAGCGGATGGCGAGCAAAACACCAATTTGCCCCAAGATGGGCTGTGTGTCTAAGCAGAGCCACATGGTGAACACAGGTTCATATCAAGGTTAAAACACACATTCAGACACCCGTTGACATTATGTCTAAAGACACTCATTGTGTCCTACATTACTGGGTGTTAACAAATGTGACAGTGACCCACATTTGCCGACAATTAACCCCAGATTTACCTGCTCGTCTACACAGTGCCTGCCAGACATTTGCCCCAGAGCCACCCCAGGACTCCACCACATGGCGTTAAGCCAGGAAGTGTGGAGCATGCCATGCATGCACACCTACATAAACCTGGGACAAGAGGTGCTCACAAGCCAGGTCTCATTTCTTAGGTTCCCCCATAGCCCCAGATCTGTCATTACCATAGAAGCATGGTTAGTGCACGGTGCGCCCCTCTCCACTGACGACCGGCCAGGAGAGAGAGGAGCGCAGAAGTTCCCAGAGGCTCTCGGGTGCAATCTGTGCTCCCCTCTCCCAGCTAGCTGGGACCCCTCTTTCCATCAGAGCCAGCACTAGCACGCCCCTCTCAACTGAGAGTCAGTGTGGGGATGAGAGGGAGAGGAGTGTGAGCAATCACACTGTCCTTGGGGACAGTGAGCAATCACACTGTCCTTGGGTGTGTGTGAGGGGGGTGCTGGAAATCTCGCTGTCCCTAGGCCTCCCGGGGACAGTGAGATCGTTAGAGCAGCTGCCCAGATGCCAAGTGGCCCCAGGGTGTGTGTGCGCGCTAGCGCCACCTGTGGTGGCTGGTGGAAGCTGATGAACTGCAGGCAGGCGGAGCCCGTCTGAAGGGCTCTCAACACTGCCCATGGATGTAGCAGTGGTGTGGAGACTCCACAAATTGAACACAGTTTCTGCTGCCTCCCTGTGTGTTAACATGTCTCCCACTGATGTAGGCTCTTCTGATTGATTGGCTCTGGTTTGGGCATGTGAAACAAGTCTTAACTCAATATCAAAATGCTGTAATGTAGTCTGTTTTTCCCCGTGAAAAAGTCCTTGTATAACCAGACAGCTGAAAAAGAGGTTTGTGACTGACTTAAAACTTTGGAGCCAAATTTACAATTTTAGGGGGCTAGCCAACTTCCTGATAAGAGTTAATCTTTCATTTTTATTATGGCATGTAGTAGACTTCACATTTTTGTAATAAAGTTTCATAATTTGCCTGCTCTTCCTAAGTCAAATGAAGACTCTGAAGCACATTGAGTGTTTCAGGGGCAGCTATTGAAATAAAAGTATATTTTGATTGTTTTCCTTTCATTGGCCCGAGCTGTCAGAAGCTGCAGAGTGAAAAGTTGCTTGAATCTTTTCCAGTTGTCCTCAACATCTTCAGAGCAGTTCAGCCCCCTTTGGGGTTTTAAGTGTTCCATTATTCATTGTAGAGTAATGTGGTGTTTTGTTTTTCATTTGTTTGTTTTGCTTTTTAAACTCCTAGTTCCAGTTCCATGTGTTGTTCAACAGATGCACTGAGGCAGACAGCTAACAGAGTAAACTGGTTTATTCAGTTTCTCAGTAGGATGAACTTTGCCTGTCGGTGAAATCACACGTAAACTGCTAGAATCAAATGCCTGCAGGGCCCCAGATGCTGTATAATGTGCCCCAGATTGCTGTTGCGTGTGAGTAAGGCAATCCGAGTTCCAGCCCCGCTTTAAACTTGTATCTGACAATTAGGTCAGATCTAATAATCAGATTTGAGTTTAAAATTGGACTGGAACTCAGATTGCCTCACTCACATGCAACCGCGATCCAGGGCTCATCCGGGGCCAATTATACAGCTTCCAGAGCCCCACGGACATTGGATCCTAGCAGCATTACATGCAAGTTGACCCCCTGATGCAGCACTACAGAACCACAGCTAGTTGTAACTGGTTTGGGCCAGCAGCACTTACAGATACAATTCCTGACAGAAAGGGCTTAGATTCTTTGGGGTGCATGGACAGACTTGCTCTTTTTGTCACAGGGAATAATCCACCAGTCTCCTGCGTGAGGTGCTGAATCTCCCAGGGGAGTGTGGCATGTATGTGGAATTCACCTGTCCTAGTCGCCTCTGTGCTTGCAGACGACAGCTTTATTTTCTTTCTGTGGTCACCTCAGGATGCATTGCTGCTCCATTTTTAGGCATTCATTATGCAAAGTGTGATAGTAGAGACCTCCTTATGTGGAAGTTGTGTCTGTCTGTGATCCTGTGTCATCTCTGGTACTACATTAGCCAGCCAGATGTGTGATACTTTGTTTTAAAGTTCTCACTGAGACAAGCCCAATATGCCCACCTCCATGTTTGTGGGTATGGCAGGGCTATGCCACAAGATGGCGCCTGCCATAAAGAATTTCTAAAATGGCTGCCAAACAGGAAGCGGAAGTTGGTGTGTTTGGGGTGTGGCTTGCACTATAAAGAGGAGCCAGCCCTGAAGAAGGAGGCAGTCAACCCTTGTCTGAGGAGGAGAGCACATGTGAGAGGACGGTCTGGTCCTGACCTATGAGGAGACTACCTGGAGACTCAAAGAATGGTGTGAATCTAGGACGAGGTAGCCTTGGACTGTGTTGGCTAGGCTCAACTGTATAGATTGTGGAAGACCAGAGACATGGAGTTTGGCCTAGAGTGTGACTGTAATCATGAATAATTATATTTTATGCAAATAGCCCTGTGATGCCAGACTCTGGGCTTGATCCTGCAAACACTCACTCATGGTCAAGTGGGACCCTGCTACAGTGGGTCGAAGGGTTCCAGAGATATGAGGGTGTACTGGTTCCAGAGCTATTACTGGTCCCTGCCGGTCATGTCACAGTGGGCATGATGTCATGGTGATCGGTGACTGGGCAGGGAGGGAACAGATAAGTGGGGGCTCAGGGGGAGGAAATAGACTTGCGGGGGGCCAGGGTAGGGGAGGCATAAAGAACACCTATTATTTATTTATTTATTTATTTATTTTATTCCATTTATATGCTGCCCCCTATGCCTACGGCATCTCAGGACTGCTTCCAACATAAAATAAACAATTTATCACAATATATAAAAAATATAAAAATCTACACAAATATTTAAAACAATTTTAAAATACCCCCATACAAAAATTTAGCCCATCCCTCCCCTCCCCGTCTCCAAAGGCTTGGAAGAACAGCCATGTCTTGCAGGCCCGACGGAAGGCCAGCAGACTTGGGGCCAATCATGCTTCCTCTGGGAGGGAGTTCCACAGCCAGGGCCCAGCCACCGAGAATGCCCTCTCCATTGTAGCCCCTCGCTTTACGCGGGGGACCTCCAAGAAGACACCCCCGGTGGACCGGAGAGTCCATCCTGAGTCACATAGGGTGAGGCGGTCCCTGAGGTATCCAGGTCCAAGACCGTACAGGGCCTTATAGATCAACATAAACACCTTGAACCTGGCTTGGCACATTACAGGCAGCCAGTGCAGTGCACGGAGCACCTGTGTTATTTATTTATTTATTTATTTATTTAATACATTTATACCCCGCCCCTCCTGAAACAGTTATGTGCTCTCATTGGCCCGTCCCTGTTAGGAGATGGGCCGCCGCATTCTGCACTAGCTGCAATGTGTGTTTATGCATTGCATGTATGGATGCCTTGGGCATGCAACTTTCTTCTCTTGTTTTATGGGCTGACCACCCGCAGGCCTCTTGCTCTGGAACAAGTGGTTTGTGAATTACGGCCCTAGCAATTTAAGAATTGAGATTTTCACTGAGACATTTGCTCTTATTTCACCTTGGTGCTTTTGAAAATCCCACCTTACTTTCAGAATGATGGCAGAATAGAACCTGTAAGAGAGTCCTGAATGACTTTAAGTCCTTTCAGGATCAGGACCATACTGACCTTTTCCAAAAAGACGCTGAGACAGAATCTTTCCCACTTTGGCCTTTTTTACATGGACAGGGATGGGTGTGTTGGTGTGGTGGGTGCAGGTGGGTGGGTGTCCCTTTACACGGACACACACACACTTCCATCCACGGGGCCTCCTCCGGTTTTCCAGAGGGTTCCATAGGTGGAGGTGGATGATGGGTAGAGTTGGGTGTTGTGCAGGAGCGTGCATGTACCTGCACCCATCCCACTTGGTGTTCACACGGGCAAACACCAAGTGGACACCCATCCCCACCTCACCCCGCCAGTCGTTTACACAGACGCCCTTCACCCTCACACCCGCCCGAAAACCGAGCCGGGGAAGGGGGGTGTCCATGTAAAAATGGCCTTTGTGAACTTTGAGATATGTATTCTCCCCACCAAATAGCTTTACAAGTTGGGTCCTCTCTCACCTCAGTCCATTTTGTGAGATGAACCCCTCTCTGAGACACTGGCCTCTGAAGTGCCAGTAAGACCCTTCCTTTCCTGGAATCTTCGTTGTTGGTCTCCTGTCTGAGTCTTCAGCTCAACATCATAAAAGCCTTTTTCAGTGGGACCAATTAGGCTTCGAACAGATGTGACCAGGGTACAGCCCCACTAAGAGCCTGCTCCTGCAGGAACTTCTGAGAACACTCTCTGCCACTGAGGCTGCTTTCTGACGTTATGTGTTGGGGGGCGGGGGACTTGCGCAATCATGACTGGTGCTCTGTAATTTTGGGAGACTGCACTAATCCCCTCTTATCACGTGAGAACATCTGTCCTTGTAAAGGCAAAGCCAAGGTGGTGATTGCACAAGCTCCTGCCCCTCCCATGTAATGTCAGGAAGCAGCCTCAGAGCCACATTTTTCTGACATACGTGCAGCTGTCCTTTAGCAGTGTTAGAGCTGCTCAAGCCTAAGGGATCCACTTCATGTTGCAGCGTAGGAAGTTTGGCCAGCATACATGTTTAGTTTTTAGACATTGGGTGCCTTCAGACATAACAAAGATCAGATGTCACAACCTCTAAGCACGTGTTTGGCCATTGTGTGTAAACACCATAACAATCCCAACACCAATTTGGTCACCCGTTGAACACACATTGTGAACACCTTGCATCACAAGGACAATTTGTGTGTTCCGGCTGAACACATGGCCAGCATTGTGTCTAATGATATCGCGTGGTGTGTTAGCAAGGACAGCATGGGGAACAAGGCAACAGTACTTGCATTCTGAGATCGGATGGCAAGCAAAACACCAGTTTGCCCCAAGATGGGCTGTGTGGTTAATCAGTGCCACATGGTGAACCAGGGCCGAACCGGTGTTCATATCAAGGTTCACACACAGTCAGACGCCCGCTGACGTTATGTCTAAAGACACCCATTACTTCAAAAATTATAGAAAACATATACTCTCATAGGACTTTTGGTGTTGTTGGCTGAGCGCTGAAACGGTTACCATGTCACTCAAGTGGCAGGCATCTGTGTTGATAAGTAGTATCTGTCCAACAGATACGGCATTGATTGCCCTTTGATTTGTGATTTTTGGTTCGATTCCTGGCTAAGCTTGGCCTGTACTGTGTGACCTTGGATAAGTTGTTTAATTTGTCCCATGATGAAATTCCTCTTCAGCAAAATGGGGAGAGTGCTTCCTTGTCAAACAGAGGCATTGAGAGACTAAATTCCATGGATGACTGGGAGGTGCTCTGATACTTTGGTGATAAGGACTGTATAATATATATATACAGTCTGTATAATATTTTTATATATATGTATATATAGTCCTTATCACCAAAGTATCAGAGCACCTCCCAGTCATCAATAGAATTCTATACATCTTTACTTTATAAAATGCCCTGAGTCTTATAAACTTTTATTTTGTAAAATGCCCTGAGCCTTACGGGAAGGGTGGGGTATAAACTTAAATACAAGTCCCCTAAAAACCTCATCCCCCTTACCCAACCCCTCTTTCCACCTTCCACATGCTTGGCCAAAAAGAAAGGTCTTATTCTGCCTCCAAAGATACTGGGAATCGGGTTTAGATGGACCTCCAGGGGAAGGAAGTTTCCTAGCACTGGGGCAGCAGCCAAGAACACCTCTCTGCAGGCACCTGCCATAGGAACCTGGCTGGGAGGTGATACCTGCAAGAGGGTGCCCCTGGCTAGCCACAGGAATCGGGATGGGACATAATAGAAAAAATCACTGAGATACGTGGTGCCCAAGCTGCTTAGGACTTTATATCAGGTCATAACCAGCACCTTGAATTATGCCCGGAAAGCTCTAGACTCCGAAGCACAGGTTTAATGTGCTCAGAGCTACCCACCCCCGAAATGAGATATTTTGCTCAGTAAGGGACAGGAACCCACTTTTAAGTACAGTGGAATCCACTTAAGTAGAATTTGCATAACCTGAATTTTTGAATAAGTCAAATGAATTTGTTTTCCCCAGTCCCAGGTCTATGGGGATGTGTTGTTTTTTATTCTGGCTAAGAAGAATTTTGAACCCTGATAATTAAAATGTGTAAGGTGTATAGAGCATATCCACACAGTTAAAAATATCAGCACTTTTGAGTGTATTGATGATATCTTGACAACATATGGTTAAAATACTGTAACATATACCCTGTCAGGGTGAGTCTTAATGTCGGGCAGGCTGGGATGATGTTAGAGAACATCAGTCCCTTCCTTCTCCAGCTCTCCAGACATGTAGAAACAGAGCCATGTGTGTATGTGAGAAATCCCATCAGCTCTGACTCTGGCTATCTCAAGCAGGCTATAACGAGCACCAAATTTCTCTCTCTTCAGTCCACCCAAGACTCCCAAAGTCAGAAATGATGGGATTACATACACACACATTCCTCTGCTCTGCTGTCTGCTCTCACTCTGCTTCTGAGGGGACTGGAGACAGAGAAAGCTTGTGCTAACTTAATCTGAGCATCAGTGTTCTCCATCTCCAGGTCCATCAAACATTTTTTAAATGGCCAGAGAAATTCGTCTTAAGCAAACCCCGCTGTGTAATATTTGTGGGGAACAGAGAAAGGTGAGGACAGGAGCTGAAAGAAGAACTAGAGGTGTGCACCAGGGACCCATGTCATTTTTTGTTTTTGTTTTTTGCTTTCATTATTTACATCTTTCGTTTTCATTTTCATAAATATCAAACTTTCGTTCTCGTTTTTGCTTTCATTTTCGATTTCCATTGGTTTCAATGGAAACTACATTTTTGGCTTGGTGTTACACCAAGACAACCAAGGTAGCCCAAGAGGTCTTCTATAAAATGTAAGTTAGGGGATTTTTACCCCTTTCATACCTTTTGAACTTCAGGGTAAACTCTGCTAATCCCTAGAATATTTTGATGAACGTTGAAGAAAAGTGTTTTGTTTGAAGATTGGTCCCTGAGGAAGCTGCATCAGCGGCGAAACGCTGGGCATTATTTACTTCTGAAGACAGATCAATGGGCATCTTTAGCTCATAAAGACAGATTCATCAGAGGTTTTTTTTCTGGACACTTCCTTTTGAACACTTCATTCTTGCATAACTGTTGAACTTTGGTATTTGGATCATATGAATGAACTTTGGGGACTATTTTGTCTTTATATCTTGAATCTATTTCTGCTGGATTTTCAGCTTTTAGAGTAGTTTACCTCTGTTAAAAATGTAGAGTTTTTATAATGCTTATAAAAGGTGTAGTCTTTGCTATATTTGTACTGCACCATATAGCCTTTTTGTTGTTTCCAGAGAATGAGCCTATGCCAGGGATTCTCTTACGTGTCACTGTGGTATAAGATCTGTTTGAGATGCCAGTTGGCCAGCAGAAATGTCAACTAAATATCCTCAATCTTTGCTGTGACCATCCCAACTTCTCTCCCCCACTTGTTACTGGGAAGTTGGAAGCATCTGTTTAGGAAAAAGCCAATAGAGATTCTCTGATGTCCCCTGCCACAGTGCTGCAGGATGTGACTGTGAAGATAATTGGCCAGCCTGAATGTGTAAACCATGTCTTCTGATTTCTGGGATGCTATCCCCAAAGTCCCAGTTATGTCCCTTCTATGCCCACCTCAAAGTCACCACCGATTGGTCCTGTAAAGCTGGAAGCATGCAGTAATTGGCCAGTGAATGTGTCTGTCAGTCTGTTGGTTTGCTCCCCATCCTCCCTCCCACACCCTCCCTCCCCCTGCCATGTCAGGTGCCAGCCTCTGATTGGCACTGCATGTGCTGCTATTTATCTGAATAATGATCTTCAATGGGACAACTTCAATTGCTTATAAAATTGGATCCCTTTATCACATTGTCCTGTAGTTTGGCAAAGATTAAAGGCAAGGTGTGGGATACATTCCTGCCAAATGTCTTGTAAACAGGATGGAATATAAAAATGTTACAGTTGGATATGCATTTCCAAGTTAATGTCTGATAACATCAGGACCCTTTATTCACTCTTTTGGAAATTTGGCAGTTTTGGTCATCTTGGGGAGGGACATATTATTTCTAGGATTCATGCAAATTGAATGGAAGATAAGAAGTTGTAGCCAGGAATGTGTATGCAGCTTTTCCTAAAATCACAACATTAAATAAAATCACTTTCCTTTATTCAATATTTCTGAAATTTGGTACACCTAGTGCTCTCTGTTCAGGGCAAAATCATTCCAAGTTTCATCAGACTTTAATAAGAAACAAAAAAGTTATAGCTGGAAATATGTTTTTCAATTATTTCCCATTATTCTGAAAACAAAAAATAGTTTTCATTTTTGTTTTTGTTATTATTATTTGTCATTTTCACTCTTACATAACAAAGAAGAAAATGAAAGTTTTAATTTTAGTTATCATAATAACAAAAACAAATTGCACACCCCTAAGAAGTACAACATGCTCAAAATGTTTTTGGATCATTTTTGGCATAACTGCTAAATTGTTCCAGATGTAACTCCAAGAAAATAAGGCCACAAATCACTCACTAGTTTGTGGATCACAGTCAAAGATCTTTTGGAATTTGCTGCAGCTCCAATCTGCAACTCATTGTATCATCTTAGTAAAAATCAGTCATTGACTGTGTTTATTTTCCATTGTTCAGTTGTTGACGTTGGTTCGTAACTCTGAAAAGCCTCCAAAGAGGAATTTTTAGATAAATTTGACGCAATAAATATATATTGTTTTTGGAAGGGACTATACATTTTATTTTATTTTGAAAGTAGAGATAATCTTCAGCCAAAACCCCAAAACACTGAGTAGCTCGGGATCTTGATATGAACCTAAAAATTGTAGCTAGATCAAATCTCTGGTAAGACGTGGATGGTGAAAAAGAATTCTGAAAGTTCCACACCCAGCAAATAGGTAATACAAATACTAGCTGATAGTTTTATCCTTTCATTTCACTCTTCATCTCAAAGAATGAAAGTTGGACTTTTGCATTCCTTGAGTATTTTTTTACTTTGAGAAGGAAATGGGGTAAGAGTCCTAAAAGAAAAAAGGAAAAGTATTGTAATTACATAGGACTTTCATTCTCCATTTATCTATAATTTTTCTTTTCTATTGGCTTTGCTTTCTAATGAAGTCTAGATGTTTTCAACCTCTTTCCCTATATTTAAGTTCCTGTGAAATCCATGCCATTACAGTGTGCAGATTTTTTCCACAAACTTGCCCACTATCTACCGGCCTGTCTCTAACCTTCCCTTTTTAGGGAAGGATATTGAACAGATGGTGACCCAGCAGCTCCAGGGCAATCTGGATAGCATTGGCTTTCGGAACCCTTTTCAATCAGGTTTTCGTCCAGGATATGGCACCGAGATTGTGTTGGTGGCCTTGGTAGATGACCTCTGCCGAGAGATGGACTTAGGACATTTAACACTTCTTCTCCTATTGGATCTCTCAGCGGCATTTGATACGGTGGATCATGGGTTGCTTTTATTTATTTTTTATTTATTTATTATACATATTTATGAGTTGCCCCATATGCTTCATCCCTTTTGAGATGGCTACGGACCCTGGGGGTGGGGGTGGACGGGACTGTCTTAGAATGGTTCCGATTGTTCCTCTCGGTGAGAAGTGTTAGAGTTAGGGGGGGGTCTAAGGAGGACTCAAGGACCCTACAAGATAGCCCACCTCATTCCCTTGAACTCTCAGTCACAACCGTGCAGGACTCCACTTGATGGAGATGGGAAAAACAACCCCTCAGTATCTGAGGTGGCCCTTTACTTCCCACCCGGGAAGAGGCCAGATCATCATGGGGAAGGAGAGACAACAAAGTCCGGAGTGGAGTCCCTCCACTCAATAGCTCTCTTCCACACTCCAAATACTCCTGCACACCCCCCCACCATGCTCAGGGGAGGAGTTAGTGTGGGGGCTAAGTGAAGGATCTGGGAACAAGAGCCCAGGTACACAAGGAAGGAACTTACAGCATACTCCCACTGGCGCACACCCAGAGGGGGACCCCTGACAGAAAGGGGAGGATGGATTGCACCCACAGTGCTGTACACGCCGCTCTCTTCCAATCCACACCACACACTACCCACACCCTAAGTCACCTAAGCACTCACCCACCCAATCACCCAGTCCTCTCACACCCTTGCTCACCACACACGGTTATTATTATTATTATTAAACATTTATATAGCGCCAGTAGTAACCTGGCGCTGTACAGAACATACAATCAGATGCGGTCCCTGCCTGTGGCTTACAATCTAAAAGACAAGGAGGGGGAGACAAGGAGAGGGGACAGCGGGAGAGACATGGGAGA